>JAJMJA010000012.1:0-371938 GCA_030568835.1 Kodamaea hsintzibuensis (nom. inval.)
AGACTTGGTGAATCTTAAGTTGCCAGATACTTTACTTGAATTGCGATTGGAAAAATTGCAATACGAAGAAAACTACTCCGGTAACCTTTCAAGTTATTCATACTGGCTGTTTGATCATTTTAGCAAACTTGAAACAGAAGAAGAAGCAGCCACATACGTTTTCGATTTGCACAACCTTCGACTACCTTCACAATTGGAGGTACTCCATTTTCGATATGTTGGGTTCCGAAGGTTAGTTAACTCCAATCTTTCAGAGTTAAAGAAGCTCAAGTACTTAAAATTGTCGCGCAATGTAATTGACCTTAAAAAAGAAGCCTTACCACTTCTGCTTGAAAGGTTGCTGTTGCACGAAAACAAGCTCACTCACTTGGACATTTCAAAAACTAACATCAAAAATGTCGAGTTAGGAGAGAACAACTTTGTAAATTTGAGTGACATTAAATTTCCTCCAACCATAGAAGAACTTAGATTTTACGATCTGTTGAGCAATTTTGTTGATTATGAATTAGATACGATACCACTGCGTCTTCGCAAGTTGGATATGTGTAGTATATCTTTAAAGCGGCTTCCAACTAAACAGGTAGTGAACACACTCCAAAATTTAAGAGAATTGTCCTACTGTTATAGGATTGAGAGTGGCGATACTTTTTGTGAAAACTTGTCTTCACTCCAAAGGTTGAGAGTATATGGAAAAGTTGATCTCAACTTCGTTCCTGTGGGAGTGACCCATATCTTCGGAAGTACCTTTATTGGTTCACTTGACCGTTTTCCTAATTTGCAATATGCTTGTGCTGATAAAACAAATATCAAAGTTCCATACTCGGACTTCTTTTCACACCTTTTAGACCCTGAAGGGTACAACGTTCGATGTTACTATAATTTGATTGGGCTCGGAAAGTACTATGATGTAAGATCAACCAAACCTGGACAAGTTGACTATTCCATCTGGGTTACAAAAGACAAGATAATATTCAGATCAAGGAATAGAGGTTTTGAATTTGATATTAGCGAATTGGGAATTCACAATTTGAAGATATAACCTTGCAGATGAAAAACGAAGTGAATAGTTACCTAGTTAACATTTACTATTCAAAAATGGACTAGTGCCACTTCGATAGTTTAGTCCCACACTGTTAGTCCGTAAATGGATTTCCTCCTTCATATCATCTTAACCATTCTTACATACTTAACCTAATACATAACGAAGATGTAAAAAAAAAAAATTTACAGAGTGAGAGTACCAAATGAATATGGTGTTAGATAATTTAGGTAATATTTACAGTGACTAACTCCAAGTGATGACGCTCTGATGATGTTGACTATACACATGCTAGAACTAGATTACGTGGAATTGTTGATTTTCTGAGTATTCAAAGGAGTGTGATACTTTTCTAAGCCCTACCCTTAAATATTAGGTGTGAGGAGAGATTTTGCAGCCATTTCTGTTAGTTATTAGAAGGAGTTAGGATACGACTGTGAACCTTAAATGATGACTTATATGTTAAATATCCTCAAATTGTGATTATTTAGTATATAAGTCTTGGTGTCCAAGGAAAGTATGTCTAAAGTAACAACATTACGAAGTCATTTAATACTAACATCTATTTATTTGCATAATGTTTGTATACACAGAATGCTACTGATACAATCACTAGTGCTGCAAAGAGTAGTGTTTTCATGTCCGTTATGATTGTTCCTGAATCACCTATTGGAATGATTATATTACTCAGGTCAACTCTCATTTGCTTAGTTGATTCTATTGTGTAGTTTCTGTATAGAAGATCAATGTAGTTTGGGGATTCCAATCAAACAATCGGCAGTGGTTAAAAATCCTGTTACAACTAATTTAGTAACTACTCAATAGACTTTCGATAAGAGGTATATGCTTTGAACTTTATCTTGAATGGTTGTATGTGAGCGATGGGATCTTGAGAGAATAAAATAAAGAAATACGTTGCTGGATTGCTTGATTAAATACAGTCAATATGTTAAGCTGGTAACAACGGGAGAGTCAATAATCTGCTCGATGGGTTAACTACATAATTTGGGTAAACAATAGAGTGTTTCAATTCAAAAATAATATTCTCATTATTGATTGTATACTGATTGTGATACAGGAGTGCGGGTATACCTGTCGTATAATCAACCAAATCTTAAGGTAGAAAGTTATCAGCATTCAATTTACGTGTCATATTTAAAGTTTCCAACCGAGGGATTCCTGTTAAACTCAATTCTTGTTAGGTGAACTGAGCATTTTAAAAAGTATAGGTAGTACTATGAAATATAATCTATTGCTGTCTCAATACTATATAAATGATAGTCTGACGTCTACAAAAAACTGCTCACCATTAATCTCTATCTTCGAAATCTATGTACTTCAATTGTCAAATCTTCGGCGATTTCTTCATACTCTGGTATTCTATGTTTACTGTTGGAAAGGTATCTGAGCAATGATTCAACGCGGTAAGTATCGCCTCGTTCTACTAAAGAAGTCAATAATCCTCGAAGAATATCTGATTTAGATTGCCATTCTTTCCAATGTTTGTCTTCTCTCATTTTACTTAGAATCTTATCAAGTGCGGTTGCAAATTCATTCGCTAGAGCATCTTCTAGCACATGTTCTTCAGTGATTACGATGAATCGTACGAATCCAACATCCGTTCTTTTGAACTTTGTACTTTTAGCTCCTATCATTGTAATTAACGCAGGGGTATCATCCATTAATCTTTCGCGGAGTAAGCTAATGCGTTCATCCTTTTCAATGAGTTCTCTAGAATTTGCAATCGTCATTGAGAGTTTGTTCAATCTGTAGTCTAACATCTAGTCATTTTATAATGATTACACTACATGATAAGATAACAATAAACACTTGTATCATAATCGCCACTAAGTTGTGTTCTGTGGTTCATTAATGACTCCAAAGCCACGTTTGCAGTCAAATATTGACACCCTTCTCAATGAAGTTAATGCAGGTTAGCTTAAAGTGGGTTGTTTCAGCTTCTATTTGTTTGCACCTCACGTTGTAAAGGTGATACATTTCGGTCACATTATCACCTGCTAACTTACCATATAACTTAACTTTTCATTACTATTTACATCCAAATTAGTTAATCTCAATCATGACAATCTTCACATTCATGTTTAGAGGGAACTGGAGGTTATGCTTCACTTCCATTACTTTAATCACCCCAACTCTAAACTCTTTCTGCAGTCCAAATAGCTCCCCTGCAAACCAACTTAATCGCTTCAGTTAACAATATGTAAGGCACAGCCTTCTCAGCATCATGTTCAATCGCTGTATCCAAATGCTCCAACTCTTCATCTCTAAACTGTGATATTAATTCCTTCAACTGTTTCAACTCGGGCGATGCTTCAAGTTGGAATGGAACGTCTTTTATCTTTTCTTTAGTCTCTTGGTCATAAACAGGTACGTCGTATTGGTTCATTAACACACGCAATTGCTGGTTGTAGTGTCCTCCAATCACTGTTTCGACTGCAACAGTACAAGCCATAGCAGCCTCTTTACTGAGAAGTGCCGTACCCGCACCCATGGCAACCGCACCTACCTTCCACATTGGTGTTAAAAGAGATGGTCTCACCCTTCTTTCCACTTGTAACCTGTTGAAAGTGTCGTGGTGATGAACCTCTTGGTCCCACATATGCTGTAATACTGGCTTCAAATGTGGATACTTGTGTGCCAATACCATATACTGTCCTCGGTAAATGTAATTGGCCCCAAGTTCCCCTGCTTGGTCCACTCGGATTATTCTGTCAAGAAAAGCAAGCTGGGCCTTGGAAAGAGGTCCGTACTCAACATTCTCTGAGCTATACTTCTTGCTTGTCTTTTTAGTTGAATCTACAGGCGTTGCTCTCTGTATCCTACTACTAGAAAACAACCTCAACCCACTCACTTTCCCACTGGCGTGTTTGCTTGCGCTCTTTAACATAACTGTGCCTGATTTTTCAAAGTTTTTCAATTATGATTTTTTTCAATTACAACTATATCCTATCTAGATCTAAATGAGGTGATGATCTTTAACATGGAGACGCCAGTATCAAAGGGGATTTCCTGAGTATCGCGTGAGTTATTCACCAGTTTGTTGTTGTTAGAGGGGACTCTCAAGTGTTGGAAGTATCTGTTGGGTACATCCTTGATTAGAAGCCATTCTACAGGGAACACACCTTTCCATCTTTGCTGCTCGGTCCAGATGTCACTAGACTTGGTGAAGTCAATGTTGTCTGCCATTTCAGCCACTCCGCAGAACTTCCCACTGGCATTTACCAGGAAAAAGAGAAAGATTTTACCGTTGGAAGGGCAGACTTCACTAAATGATCTGTTCAATCTCTTGTTACCCAACTCGGTTGATGTCCAGATATTATGCAAGAAGCTCGCATTGACGTCCAAGATGCTGTAAGACTTGATGACAAAGAAGAGCGAGTTTTCAGGAACAGTAAAGGTAGTGTTTTTATAGGTTTTGAACTTCAAACTGGTTTGGATTGTCCATTTCTGTTCGAGGGATGGGTAATTGGTAGGATGAAATGCTTGAGTGTTATTGTTAGTGAGCTTGGGTTCATTAAAGTCGGTGATTCTGCTGATATTTGTTTGTGTGATTGGTCTTTCTGAAAACCATTCATTGACTTGATTGTTTGATTCTGGAATTGGCTGCATAGGTTCATGGAAGTCTTGGTCGATTGGGTAAACAATGTCGTAAATTGGTGTGGGTGGTGTTAATGGAAACACGCTAGAGTTAGTACTGGTAGAGCTGTTGGGTGTGGGTGTGTAGTAGTCTGACTGGTTGTACAAATCGGGAGTGTAATTGGAAATGGCACTGGCTCTATAGTCAATGCTTGTGGACATGCCAGTACCAAGTACAGTTTCGAGGTTACAGGTACTTCCAGCGTTAAAGCGAAATGGTGCTCGAGTTGGAACGTTCGCGCAAAAGTTAATACCAATTCCAACACAACTATCATCAATAGGATCAATATTGTCATCACCTACAACAATTGCAGCACCATTACCAGCATGGATACCTAAACCAACAATCCCATTAGCTCCACTACTACTCCTACCATCAATTCCACTGACAACTCCACCAACAATTCCACCACTGGTACCCGCTGACCAAATACTCCTGCCAACCGCCAATGGCATTGAGAAAACATCATCAAACTCCGACCCAACAGACTCCAAAGTACTCAATGACTTGGAAGTACAATACTTGGAAACAGCAGTAGAAGGCAAACCCGTAGGTACTTCCATTAATAAACCTGACAATTGTGTCAAACCACTTGTGCAACTACCACCCCCACTGTCGTTACTCTCATGACTATCCAATCTCTCTGTAAGCCCGTACATAGTCTCAAAAAGAAGGATGATAAGTATATTTGTAAATTATGCAAAGAGATAAAACACCTGAATTTATACGTGTGGTATGTGGTATTTATCCTTAAGTGTGTGTGAATGTGTGTGTATGTGGTGATTCGAATTTGCAGCAAAATTTCAATTTTTTCCGAAACAGTATCACTTCACAAAGCACAGTTGGGATCAAGTAACGATGAAGTATCCAAAGAGTTTTGAACAAAAGGTGGATGCTAGTAAGGTATCGTTAGTGGTAGTCAAGAAGTGGGTAGCTGAGGAGATCTATGAACAGCTTCCGGACGATGATATCGTTGTTGATTATGTGTGTGAATTGTTAGAAGGTGGGGAAGACGGAGAACCAGACATCAAGAGTATTTACGAGCAAATGGAGGATTTCTTGGGAGAAGAAGAGTCTATGAAGTTTTGTAAGAAATTATGGAAGTTAATGCTTAGTGGACAGGAAGATGTGGATGGTATTCCAAGAGAATTATTGGAGAAGAAGACTAGAGAAGTTGAGAAGAGAAATGAAAAGAATGAGAAGAGGAGCGAGAAGAAGTATGAGAAGAAGAATGAGAAGAAGGAGAGTGAAGGGTATGATAATGAAAATAATGAACTTGATAGAAATGAAACTGATAAAAAGATTAAAACCAATTATAATAGAAGCACACAATATAATGCTAGAAAGAGAGAAGTTAATGAAGAATCTGAAAGAGGAAGAGGAGATAGAAATCTGCGAAGTAATACAAGAAAAGAGGTTGGGTATAATAGAATAGCTGGCGATAGGAGTAGGAGTAGAAGCAAAGAACGAAGAGATAAGGAAAGAAAGGTATAGTAGAGATGGAAGGTTTAAACTTGAATTTTTTAGGTGTATTTAAGTAAATAGTTAATTGTAAGATAGAAGCGAGTGAATGACTGTAGGAGTGGACTTGAGAGAATACAAGGGGTGATGGGATCGAGTAAGGGATGATGAGTTATTGAGAAGAAATTGAATGGACAATCATAAACGATTATTGGAGTGGTTGTATTGAAGTGGTAAGTGTGGATGTTGAATGTACTATGGAATCTTAAAAGAATATTAATAAAAGTCAAGTTATATCTGCTGAAATTCACAAATGGACTGAAGTATATAGAAGATCACCTAGAACTACACTCTACCTCTACTCTCCCGTTTACTCTTCTTACAATTCCCTTCTGATGAAGGTGGAACTAAGAATACACATTAAAAGTCAACAAACATATAATACAATCAATGCCCCATATGTTCATTTCTTTTGCATATTATTCTATGAAAAACATTCATACCATATCATTCACCATCCCAACCATCAACTGACACTTTTACCTAATAATCTTACTAATTAGTTACCTCAATAGACCTTTCAATCATCTCCTCTTATTTCTTCCCCACTCTTTCAATACTTTAATCTCGAGCCAATCAAATACACCAATTAATATCGTATTCACATAAATTTACTTTCCAAGCACACCCTAAGACTCCTTATTAACCTCTTGAACATCAACAATCAAAGAATACCTCCTCCTACCTCTCCTTATCCATCCTCTCACCCCGGCTCTAGACTCATGAGTAACGAATCGCCAAGTCGTGTCCTTCCCAAACTTTACCACTTTGGACAACAAATTCAAAACCCGCAACACTTTATAGATACGACATCTCCTTGAAGCCGTTTCAAATCACAGCTAATACTCGAATTAACCACATTACCATAATCTTTTATTAAATCTTGATTATAAATTTGTTTCCGTAATGTCAGACGGAACCGATTCTCAAGGTCATAACCATCACCATCATCATCATGGCCATCATCATAACACCAACGCGCCGGCAGCGGCCGCAGGGGCCGAGACTATCCATCCAAATATCGACCCTAATGCTAACCCAGCAAACAGAATAGGTAAGTATCAAATCATTAAGACTCTTGGAGAAGGGTCTTTTGGTAAAGTCAAATTGGCACAGCATTTGACTACTGGTCAAAAAGTTGCTCTTAAAATCATTAATCGTAAGACTTTGGCTAAGTCAGACATGCAAGGTCGTATCGAACGTGAGATCTCATACTTGAGACTCTTAAGACACCCACATATCATTAAATTATACGATGTCATCAAGTCCAAGGAAGAGATCATAATGGTTATTGAATACGCAGGAAAGGAGTTATTCGATTACATTGTACAACGAGGCAAAATGAACGAGAATGAAGGTAGACGTTTCTTCCAACAGATCATCGCAGCAGTCGAGTACTGCCACAGACACAAGATTGTCCACCGTGACTTGAAACCAGAGAACTTGTTATTGGACGACCAATTGAATGTCAAGATTGCTGATTTCGGTTTATCCAACATTATGACCGATGGTAACTTTTTGAAGACGAGTTGTGGCTCGCCAAATTACGCTGCCCCAGAGGTCATTAGTGGTAAATTGTACGCTGGTCCAGAAGTGGACGTCTGGTCTTCAGGTGTGATCTTGTATGTGATGTTATGTGGAAGATTACCGTTTGACGACGAATTCATTCCTGCGTTATTCAAGAAGATCAGTAACGGTGTGTACACATTGCCCAACTACTTGAGCGCAGGAGCCAAGAACTTGTTGACACGCATGTTGATTGTAAACCCATTGAACAGAATCACCATCCATGAGATTATGGAAGATGAATGGTTCAAGGTGGGACTTGAAGATTACTTGTTACGTCCAGATATTCTGAAGTTGAAGCAAAAGAAGGTTGACATTGATGAGGATGTTATTGCAGCGTTGACGTTGACCATGGGATACGACCGTGACGAAATCATCAATGTGATTGAGCATGTTAACAAGACCGAAGATGAGTCCGGCAAGGGCAGTGCGTTGACGTCAACGCCCGCGTCTACTCACCACACCAACGAGATTCTCGATGCGTACATGTTAATGAAAGAAAACCATTCACTTGTTACAGATTTGAAGAAATCCAAGGCAGCGAAGATAGACTCTTTCTTGCTGCTGTCGCCACCACCTTCCTCTTCATTCACAGGTGCCAACGGTACACGTGGATCTAGTGGTGCAGGTAGTAACAGCGGGGCACCAGGCGTACAACAGTCACTTACCTACCAAACATTGGCAACAGTGCCAGACTTGTCTACGTTGCCCAACTCGACTATAGCTATTTTGCCATCTTCACTTCCTTCTATACACCGCGCATTCATGGCAGAACACACCAATCAGGGTGCGATAAACCCTGTCTCCACAAAGAAGCTGAAAACGAGATGGCATTTCGGTATACGGTCGAGGTCGTACCCATTGGATGTGATGGGCGAGATCTACCGCGCGTTACAGCTGCTTGGTGCTGAATGGTCAAGGCCTGTAGAAGAAGAGTTATGGACCATCAGAGTAAGATGGAAGTACGACTCACAACAACAAGCTGGCGAGCAAAATGTACCAAACTTGATGAAGATGCAGATTCAACTTTTCCAGTTGGAACCAAACAATTACTTGGTTGATTTCAAGTTTGACGGATGGGAGAAGTTGGACGAGAATGGAAAGAGCGTTGAAAACGAGGATCCTAACCAGGATGTGGACGAGATGAGTTCATTCCTGGCGTACCCATTTTTGCATTTGGCAACGAGGTTGATTATGGAGTTGGCTGTGAACAGTCAAAGCGGATAAGAAGACTGAGCGATAGAAGATAAGATGAGTCGATAATAGAATCAATAATAGGGAGATGAACGAATTGCGATAGTATAGCAACTAGTACAGGAGAAGTGCTAAGTATAGCAGAGAGTAATCAACTATTACAATGGAAGTAAAAGCAAAGTACAACATAAACAAAAGGCATTGTATAGTTCATGAAAAACAACTAGAGCTTTCGTAAGAGTAAATAGGAGTAGTAGTAGATTTAAACCAAGAGAGAAAAGAAAGGGAATAGAAGATAAGCATATGAAGAAGGTGCTAAAAGATAAGTCGTTATGAGGTTCAGATTCTTAGTGCGTTCTTAGGTAAAAGAATGTATATTTAAGTATCAATCTGTGGCTTTGGAATCACTTAGTTTTCGTATGAGAGTATTATGAGAGTTGTTCTTTGGAGAGTATTGGATAGTAGAGCATATAAGAGTTAAGGATTCTTATTAACATCAAGTAAATTTCTCTTTTCATTGTTTCATTATAAAACCCGGTCTCTTAAGGTTTCTTCACATATCCTACGTGATTGCTACGTGTCAGACATCTGTCATCTTACCCTTATCAGCTCATTTTGTTCATCCAATCAACACTTATAATCTCTCCTCTTTCTTTCAATTTTGATCAAGTAACTCTATATTTCATTCTCTCAATCTATTCACTTGATATAAACAACCCACTAACTCTATCACCAACCTCTGTAGTCCTCTTCTCTTGTCTCCTCTCCTCCTTCATCTCTCATAAAATCTCTCAAAAAGTCATCCAAAAAAAGAAATTCACCCTTTGCAGCCATCCAAAACTGATCCCATCACAATTCCAGATCGATTGATACTCAGTTGTCAATCTTCTATGAATAATAAATTCCTTTCAAAAGAACTCCAATCAACTATTCTATTCGATACTATTTGTTTTCTTTCAATTACTTTCACTTCTTCTTCTACTCCTTACCCTTGCCCTACCAAGTACCCTCCTAACTACTACCTAACTAACTCACCTCAAACAAGAAAAAACACCCGTGTGCAGTAATGGCACCAGAAAGTCCAGTACTAAAGAAATCCCACTTCAAATGCTCTTTCATCCCCTCACAAAAACTTCAGATCATTGTTCATAATACGCATCCATGGCACAGCAATGAAGGTTAATAAGAGTACACTCAAAAAGAACCGAGGTTAAGCTTAAATAATGGCTTGTTATTGGTTAACTTAGGTCTACACATCAGACATTATCGTAACGGAGTATTCCTCTACATTGAATTGGGTGCACTATACTACATGTATTAAACTTTAGTGAAATATACATATTTTTTTTCGAAGACAGTGGATTGATTAGTATAAAGAATAGAGTGATAGATATAGTACATAATACATTATTCTTTGAATGTGACAAACAATCAAAGCATATTCAATGATATTCATTATTATACTCTACTCGATTAAACAATTATAAACTTTGCTACCATTATTTCCCATTGATAACACTCTAACCTCACCCTATCTCCAACAACCTCTTCACTTCTTCAATTTAATCATCACAATTTTTTACAACCACAGTATACATCACATAAAACACAAGCACTCTAACCCAACACTCTACAAACGTATAGTAATTATGAACATAGTACTCCATTACTCCTATTCTCCTCCACCCCTTGACACTCCTCCCTCCACTGCTCCGATACATAACACCTTCGCCAATCGTGATAGTCTATTCCATCCCAATCCGGCAATACTAAAACAACCAAATTATCAAAATCCAATCCTCAAGAAACCAAAACAACACCAACTCTTCTTCCTTTTAAACATTATTCTTATCATACACATCTTGAATTTGGTATGATAACTATAGACTTGTTAGAACATGTCCCTGATGGGACACGTTCCGGCTTGAAAAGCAGAAGCAATAAGCCTAGAAGTACTATCCCCGCTGAAACATCTATTCGGTTGAATGAAGTCGTCAAACATATAGCCAAAGCCAAACGTGCCACTGTGATTACCGGGGCTGGTATTTCATGCAATGCTGGGATCCCAGACTTTCGCTCTAGTGACGGTCTTTACAACTTGGTCAAGCTGAAATACCCAAAGAACATTGTAAGGGGTCAAGACTTGTTTGACGTTTCATTGTTTAGGGATGAGGTGCTGTTGGCAATCTTCTGTACATTCATGGAAGGATTATATCAACTGTCACTCAATGCTTGTGCTACAGAAACTCACAAGTTCATTAAAACACTCAAGGAGAAGAACAAGTTGTTAAGATGCTATACTCAAAACATCGATGCACTCGAGGCGTCTGTAAACTTAACCATGGGTGTCAATATCGAAGACTTTGCCGATGCCCGGAAGTTTATACAGAACTGGAGGAAAGTCGACGTGGTCCAATTACATGGAAACTTGCACAAACTCTCATGTACAATCTGTTTCCACACAGTAGACTGGAACGAGAAACACCGTGAACAGTTGGCAAACGGATTAAACCCACAGTGCGCAAAATGCCACGAGAAATATGAAGAACGCTTATACCTGGGTAAAAGATTAACAGGAACCATTGGGATCTTACGTCCAGACATTGTATTGTACGGAGAAAACCACCCACAATCAGAAATCTTAACCCAGGGGTTGAACGTAGACATAAGAGCAAAACCGGACTTACTTATAGTAATGGGAACTTCATTGAAAGTGGACGGAGTCTCCAAATTGGTCAAGCAGTTGAGTAAAACTGTGAGAGAAAAGGGAGGGAAAGTTATATTTGTAAACAAAACTCCATTAGCAAAGACATGGCTGCTGTTTTTCGACTACGAAGTATTAAGCGACTGTGATACATTTGTCAAAATATTAAAGAGTGAAATCCCTGACTTATTCTTGACTCAAGAACAATTGGACTCCAAAAAGTTAAGAATCAATATGGAAGAAAAGATCAAGAAGGAGGAAATTAAGATAAAGAAGGAGGAAATAAAGATAAAGAGAGAAGAAAACAAGATCAAACGTGAAGAAGAAAAGATCAAAAGAGAAGAAATCAAGATAAAGAAGGAAGAAGCTAGGATAGAGGCTAAATCTAAGAAGGAAGAAGCCAAAAACAAGAAAATAGATAATAAGACGACAATGAGCAAAGTGAAGATGATGAAGAAGGAGGTTTTGACACCTCCCGCTACGCCAACCAAGAAACGGAAGCCTGCTTTGCAACGTGCAAGCGGGTCTGCGATACGCGGAACATCGATATTCGGAATACCCTCGCCAGTATCGAGTTTTTCAGAAGAAAACTCGCCGGCACCAGAAGATGATACCAACTATACAATGAAAAGAAAGAGGTTCGAAGAAAGTAAGGTAAAGCAAGAACTGCAATATGAGTATGAACGCGTGGAGAACAAGGAGATACAACAAACAAAGAAGATACGAGTGTAATATTTATGAAGAGATGAAGGTTGTGTTTGGAAGATGTTATGAAAGTTGTGTTTAGAAGATGTTATGATAGTGTGATGATGATGTGATGATAGTGTGTGAACCCTTATGTATATGGTTAATGGTGATGACTCAATAGAATATTCAAAGATAATGAAGAAGTGTAGAATAGTGTAGTGGTCTATGGTAGAGCGGAGGAGTTTTACTACTATGTATAGGTATGAATGTAGATTAGGATGCAACAGATGCAAAGACGTGAACGATAGAGCATAGTACTCCTGAAAGAAATATATTGATGCAAACAAGTATCTCCTAAGCAAAACTGGTGGTTTAATGTAATACTAAAGAAGAGTAGTACGATACTTAGATTCATAACTGTATAATTAAGTATACTTATCTACAGCAAGTAGATACATATTAAGTGTAAACGACAACTCAAGTCCAAGTACTACCTTAATATTACAAGATTTAAAATATCACTACCTGTGCTTACTTAAGATAAGCCAACTGGGTGTAGTTATAATTGGAACCAACCTGTTACTATAAATAATAGTAATAACATTAACAAACCTCACTACAATGTCCAATATAATTACCAGTACATCAACCATTATTCAAACGAATAAACAATAACACCAAATCATACTCCCTCTCATCTCTTTCTCCTCATTCCTCACCTCAACAGCTATTTCCTCATTAGATCCAAACTCGTATCCTTAACTTTTCACAGTCTCCTCCGCATTTTTTTTGTTTGCTAACAGCAACATGGATCAAGTGTCATCTTTCTTAGAGAACATCTTGACCATTGAGCAGCAGCAGCAGCAGCAGCAACAGCAAGACCAGGTTGACCAGGATTCTCAGAACCAAGCGTTGGAACAGAAGCCAGACGATAAGTTACAAAAGAACTCAAGTCAGAGTAGTTTTACCACTAAAAGACTACTGGCAAATACATACGAAGCTTGGATAAACAGTGCTTGGAATTATAGTAGCTCTAAGATGCCTCCAGATAAGATAGCTAAGGAGAAGGAGAAAGAGAAGATCGATAAGGCTTTGGTAAAGGATGAACCAACTAAGAAAGAGTTTGATATATCTTCCTTTTGGAAATATAACAAACAGGAGACATCCCCAGCAGGATCCGGTTCGGGAAACCAATTTGCTGACAAGTTGATGGAGAAGATGATCCTGATGATAATCCCAACAGATGTTCAAGGTGAACAATCGAACCGGGTTCTACGTGAGAGAATCGAGACCCAGAAACTGAGACCACCACTTCTGATGAATATCATGTCTAACAATTCGATTCAATTGAATCTGAGACTTTCTTGGCCATTTTATACCATTGACCAAGCCTTCAATTATTTCAACTGGACTAGTCCATCCTTCACAATTGGCGTATTGCTCTTGGTGACGCACTTAATCCTCAAACCTTACTTGCTCACAGTGGTACCTTTGGTATTTTTAGCTTTTAACACTTTGCTCCCACATTATTTAATTAGGTATCCACCAGATGTTTCATTGGTGAAGAGTGGTTTGTTCAAGTCGAACCCTATTCCAGCAGATGAGGTTATTCAAAAGTGTCATATCCCGAAACCTGTCCCTCAGTTCTCAAGAGAGTTTGTGCTTAACTTGACTGATTTACAAAACCAACAAGTTCTCTACATTGCCACTTTCGACTTCTTCGTATGGCTCACAAACGACTACCTCTACTTCAAGGATGAAACTGTTAGCTCGGTGGTATTTCTCGGCTTGATTGGAATGGTATTTTTCAATTTGTACGTGGCTCCTATGATAATAACCTTTTTGATACTACACCCTATCCTTTTGAAGATCCTGTGCTTAGCTGGAGTCTGGGGAATGACTATTGTATGCTACCCAACCATCAGAGGGAAAGTACTAGAATGGTTTTGTAGCGAAGACACAAGATTAGAGTTCTTACATTATGCTAACTCAATTGAATCTTCCTTTCTGAAGCATTTAATTACAGAACCGCATGAACCTGAAGAAACTCAAACTGTTGAGATATACGAATTGCAAAAACTCGACAAGAGGGCAAGAATCTGGGAGTTGGTTGGATTCACAAATAACTTTTATACATACAACATATCCAGCCGCAAGTACAACTCACTGTTTGAAGAAGAAATGTCGAACAATGAGGGGAACAGCAGCAGCGAAGATGAAGCGGGTGTGACGAAAAGATGCATAAAGTTATCCAAAAAGAAGAGACTTTCTGAAATCAAACCACCAGCAAACTGGAAATTTGTTAACAATAAGTGGTCTCTTGACTTGCACGTCCACGAATGGGTCGAAGAAAACATGATCAAAGATCTTGTTTTAGTTGACGATGATGAAAAGTGGGTATATGATTTCCAAGACGATACCAATGAAAAGGAACCCAAGGAAATGTATAGAAGAAGAAGATGGATTAGAAACTGCAGGCGAGAAACCTTTGAAGATTCTAAAGCTTAATGAATAATGATGATTGAAGTATTTGATTTTATAGAAGATAAGGTATTAGTTGATAGAAACGATACCGTGTATCAAGATTTTATTTAAATAGAATAGAATATAACTATAAGATTATTGAATGTGTGATTTGGAGAGAGGTTTGGAAGTGGCTTCTTATTTACGGAACCCAGTATAATGTGGTAAGTACACAAGTGAAAAGGTACTGAACCTTGGGGTATTCAGTGCTGGTATTGTATTTTGAGTAGGAGCTGAAGGATGATCATTCTGGAAACTTGATCCTTTCAAAGCAATGCATCAGTAGCTGCACGGAGCAGAAACACTTGGAAATGAGATATCTAGATGTCAATAAAAGCCTACCTCTCACTTAAGAGAAGGTGAGGATGAAAGGTTAAGTTTCTTGTATAACACTAAAACAGGAATTAGTCTTGGGTTGTACCCTAAATTGATCAATTACATCGAATAGTAGATTTCTTGAATCACCTCATAAACTCCATTAAATCCATGGATCCAATACCAGTCTTTTGATCCTTAAGTTTACGTTTCTTCTCAAGCATACCAGAAAGAGACTTCTGCTTTCTTTTCTTTGACTTCTTAGCTTCTAAGTCTACTGGTACTTCAGCTTGTATTCTTCTTGCATTCACTTGGAGAAGCAGTTCATCCATATGTTTATGTCTACAAATAAGACATCTTAGTTGTAACCGTCTTGCTGCAATCTTGCTAACCTTACGTGTTCCTTTTTTCCTGTTGGAGTACTTTATTCGTATGCTAAGACTGATACCAGGGATCCATATTGAACTGCATGAGGGACAGAACTTGTTCAATGCTATATCCGATTGACTGATCAGATGGTCGAATGTATGTGTAAGAAAGTGATTATTGTGATATGCATTTATTGGATTAAGTGGTAGCGTATGTGATAAATTGTATAAGTGAACATTTTCAGCATGAATGGGGTTTAATTCAGACATGATGTCTTAGATGAGTTGATAGAAATTTAGAAGATTATGTAATATCGATATTTCATGAAGCATTTGGTGAAGAGAGTGAATGGGATTGAAGGATAACTAGTTATTTGATAGGTATTTAAGAATGTCATTGGATGATAGGTATTGTATGAGTGATCTGCCAAGTACTAATTCAATTGAGATTATTTAATGTTATCATGTCAGTTTATTATTATTGACTGTTTATATTTCTATCACCCTCAATCTGTTTAACCAACCATTGATCATTAATTGTATTGTATAATGTAAGTGCAAGTAAATCAATACCTTTAATCGTAAACTACATTCCAGAGTTGAAACTTCTGTTGTGACTGGCCAAGCAGTTTCAGTTTAGATGTTTAGGATTGGTTTCACTGATAGTATTTTTTGACTGAAATTGAACTTAGTAAAAGCCCAAGTTGGATTTGGGAGATTAGACTATGGTCAGATTGTGGGTCTTTTCTGCATTAGTATTGAGTGGGAAACGGAAAAGAAAACTATGCCAAGAAGGAGAGTACAGTGGTGACGAAGTGAAGTGTAATAAAGTCATTTGTGGGTAATTTATGAGTATAAGAATGGTACAGAAACAGTAAAAAACTGAATTTGATAGAGAAAACGAAATCAAATCAACTACTTCACATGAACTAAAGATAAACTGAGTACAATGAAAACTGATATTACATAGTCACCAGGAAATGTCAAAGTGACACATCATTATTTCCAATCACCTCATGAAACCCTTCATGGCTGCAACAACATAAAACACCTCGTAATTTTAATTTAAAATTTGAGGATATTTTGATAAACAGCACCCCCACAATTTCTCAATCATATTTAATATTTAGAATCCTTCAATCCTTTTGAATTCCATGAAGCTATTGGATTTACCTCACGAGGTTATTAAATTGATAGTTTCCAATTTAGATCTCGATGATGCTTTATTCTTGATTGCAGATCCGCTTATTGGACAAATGGTTTGCGATGTTGTGTTCAAACATATACGAGTTGAGTCAAACTATCATGACGGATTTAAAAGAGATGCCCAACTTGGAATGGAAGATAAGGATGGACAGACTTTTATGCATGAATCATTCTTAGTGGTATTTTTGAAATCATTCACTAGATTTACCCCAAATGAGCTTTCAGTCTCAGCCGATATAGCACTCTATCTAATGGAGACATACCCAGAAATCATGCTGCAATTCAAGGCAATATACACAGAGTACGAAGAAAAGAAACTACTGAAGTATGAGAATTGCTTCTTCAGGAATGTGAACGACAACGTTCTGCATACGTCAATGTACGATTTTACAAAATTAAGGCCAGAAGAGTTATATTTGGGGTACATTACATTGAATCTGCAACTTCCTGAAAATATTACAGAATTGACTCTTTCAAATGTTAAAGGTGATTATTCTTACCTTCCTAAGAATTTGAAGAAACTTGAACTCATAGAAGAATGGCCACATGATGAAGCATCAAAGCTTCCTACGTCTATCACTGAACTTTCATTCCGTGAACAGTATGCTCAGTCTCCTAGTTTCAATTTAGAGCATCTAAGTAACTTGGAGTACTTAGATTGCAATGATATATCGAACGTGGATTTACCATCGAGCGTGGTCACATTAGTAACGAGACCACCAACGCCATCCTTCTCAACTAAGTTTAACATTCGAGACTTGACAATACATACCTACAACGCAATAGATTTTGATATTGCTGAATTACCACCAAATTTACGATCCTTGCATATCACTTGTGGGGGTGCAATACCCGTCAAATGTCAATTTCCTCCAGTGTTACATAAATTGACTCTCCAGTGCGGGATAGACCCTTCAATAGTCTTCCCAAAAGAATTGAAAATTTTAAATCTCTATTCAGTGAATCGACAGGAGACTCTTAAAACCTCGAGAGATATTGATTTACCACCTGGACTACAAGAATTGGAAATAGTGGACCTGCGAATTAGTACGTTTGACAGCACTAAGTTGTTGAGTCTTGTCAAGCTCCACCTCAATAGAAATGATTTGGAAGAAGTTTTTGGGCTTCCACCTACATTGAAAGAATTAGATCTTAAAAATAACAGTATCACAAGGTTGCAAGATGGCATTTTTTCTGGACTTGATAATCTCCAAGTACTCGATTTGTCAAGCAATTCCATTACAGAGTTGCCAGATGGTACTTTTTCTGATCTTATACGGCTTGAAAAGCTCAACTTGTCCTACAACAAGATTGTAAACTTGCAAACAAATGTCTTTTCAGGACTTAATAAGCTTCAAGAGCTCAACTTGGTGAGAAATTCAATTACAGAGTTGCAAGATGGCATATTTTGTGATCTAGTTAAGCTTGAAATACTTGACTTGTACTACAACAAAATTGCAAATTTACAAACAAATGTCTTTTCAGTTCTACGTAATCTCCAAGAGCTCAACTTGTCACAGAATGTCATTACAGAGTTGCAAGAAGGCATATTTTGTGATCTAGGTAGGCTTGAAATTCTTGACTTGGATGAGAACAGAATCACAAAGTTGCAAGATGGCACCTTTTCTGGACTTGATAACCTCCGAATGCTTGTCTTGTCAGATAATGGTTTTACAGAGTTGCAAGGTTGTATCTTTTCTGGACTTGTTAGGCTTGAAAAGCTTGACTTGTCCCACAACAGTATTAAATTGAACAAACTCATTTTCCCAGAATCTTTGAAAACTCTTGATTTGTCAGATTGTGACATCACCAATGAGAGTTTAAACAAGATCGAAATAAATAATGTTAGAAGTTTAAATCTTTCCGATAACAAGTTGCATCGCTTTGACATTGAAAAGTACCCCAATTTGTTTCAAGTTACTCTTGACCAAAATTGGATCGATTTCCTGACTATACCTCACTGGGATCTCATATCTTCTAAGATACGTAAACTTCGAAGAAGAGTATCAAATATGCGATTGTTGGGCATCCGCAGATACGCTGAAATAGGATTGTTTTATGAACTCAGTAAGCGCCATTCAATCTGCGTCACTATTTCTGAAGATAAGATTGAAGTGTCCTCAGAAAAGCCAGGAATAATAAATGAGGTTATTTACTTAAAGTAACTGGGAAGGTTAACTAAGTTTCGATGTTCCTTGGTTGGCCCCAATGTGCCCTCTTAGGTTGTAAATCGTTTGTAACGTTCGCTAAGTAACTTTACTCATATTGTTCAATATAAGTCACCTATAACTTTACAATGTTTCCCGTTTATGTCTTCTTTTCGTTTAATTCACTATTTGATTCTTTTCAATGAGCAAATTATAAATGATTCTCTTCTTACTTCTCTTCTTACTTCTCAAATTACATCTCCCTCACATCTCAAACTACATCTCCCTCACATCTCATATTACATCTCCCTCACATCTCAAACTACATCTCCCTCACACCTCATATTACATCTCCCTCACTTCTCAAACTACATCTCCCTCACACCTCATTACTTGGTTATAGGAACTAATACAAACAAAAAGTAAAAGTGATGAAATGTTTAGATTTAGCATTCTTTCATAAGCGAATGATTAAACAGAAGTAGAATGAAACCTGACATTACATAGTCATCCAAGACAACACTCCATTATCTGTCACCCAATTGAAAGATTTACAACATTTTTACGATAGTATATAAACGACAGGGATATGTTAGGAGTACCTCAAAGTTTTAGTACATCTTGAAAATGAGCACCAACAAATTTTCTAGTGTCCAAACTTTAACATTTGAATCCACCGATTCATTGGAGACCCATGAAGCTATTGGATTTACCTTACGAGGTTATTAAATTGATAGTTTCCAATTTAGATTTCTATGATGTTATATTCTTGATTACAGATCCCCTTATTGGACAAATTGTTTGCGATGTTGTGTTCAAGCATATACGTGTTGGTCCAAAAAATACTTCTCGGCTACTCGTTCGATCTAGATGGGATTATTATGATAGCGATCAAACCTCTGTGAATGAATCTTTCTTAGAGGTATTTTTGAAATCATTCACTAGATTTACCCCAAATGAGCTTTCAGTCTCAGCCGATACAGCACTCATTCTAATGGAGACATATCCAGAAATCATGCTGCGATTCAAGGCAATATATACCTGGGGCGATAAGCAAAGGGAATTAAATAAGTTTGAGAATTGTTTCTTCAAGAATGTGAACTACAACGTTCTGCATACGTCAATGTACGATTTTACAAAATTAAGGCCAGAAAAGGTTGAGTTGAGTGACGTTACATTGAATCTGCAACTTCCTGAAAGTATTATAAACTTGGAACTTCGGAAAGTTAAAGGTGATTATTCTTACCTTCCTAAGAATTTGAAGAAACTTGAACTCACAGAAGAATGGGCACATGAAGAAGTATCAAAGCTTCCTACGTCTATCACTGAACTTTCAATCTGGTGGTTTATAAATGAGCCCCCTAGTTTGAACTTAGAGCATCTAAGTAACTTGGAGTTCTTGAGATGTGATGATTTGTCGAACGTATATCTACCAGCGAGCGTGGTAACATTAATAACGAGAACACTGAGGCTATCCTTCTCCACTATGTTTAGTCTTCGAAACTTGACAATAGAAAACAACAACGCATTAAATTTAGATACTGCTGATTTACCACCAAATTTACGATCCTTGAAAATCAGTTGTGCTCATGCAATAGACGTCAACTGTCGATTTCCTCCAATGTTACATACATTGGAGCTCCTGTGCGGGTTAGACCCTTCAATAGTCTTCCCAAAAGAATTGAAAATCTTAAATCTCTATTCTGTGTATCGACAGAACACTTTTAAAACCTCAAGAGATTTTGATTTACCACCTGGATTACAAGAATTGGGATTATGGAACCTGCGAATTAGTACGTTTGACGGTTCTAAGTTGTTGAGTCTTGTCGAGCTCCGCCTCGGACGGAATGATTTAAAAGAAGTTTTTGGGCTTCCACCAACATTGAAAGTGTTATATCTTGATCGTAACAATATCACAAACTTGCAAGATGTCATCTTTTCTGGACTTGGTAATCTCCGAGTACTCAACTTGTCAGATAATGCCATTACAGAGTTGCAAGATGTCACCTTTTCTGGACTTGGTAATCTCCGAGTACTCGACTTGTCAGATAATGCCATTACAGAGTTGCAAGGTTGTATCTTTTCTGATCTTGTTAAACTTGAAAGGCTCAACTTGTCTACAAACAGTATTGTAAATTTGGAAACAGATGCTTTTACAGGACTTAAAAAACTTCAAGAGCTCGACTTGGGGAATAATGCCAGAGCAGATTGGCATGTTAATACTTTTTCTGGACTTATAAGTCTAAAAGACCTTAGCTTGTACAAGAACAAAATCACAAAGTTGCCTGATGACATCTTCTCTGGACTTGTTAGGCTTGAAAGGCTTGACTTGTCCGACAACAGTATTAAATTGAACAAACTCATTTTCCCTGAATCTTTGAAAACTCTTGATTTATCAGATTGTGGCATCACAGACGAAAACATGAAAGGGATTGAGATGAATTATGTTAAGTTTTTGTATCTTCGCAATAACAAGTTGAATCGCTTTGACATTGAAAAGTACCCCAATTTGTTTAAAGTTACTCTTCACGGTAATTGTATCGATTTCCTGAGCATACCTCACTGGGATCTCATATCTTCTAAGATACGTAAACTTCGAAAAAAAGTATCAAATATGAAATTGTGGAATATCCATAGATACCCTGAAATAGGATTGTTTTATCAATTCTTGAAACGCGAATACACCTATATCAATATTTTTGAAGATAAAATTGAAGTCTCCTCAGGAAAGCCAGGAATAATAAATGAGGTTTTTTACTTGAAGCAACTGAAGTATTTTCCTTATTTAAGAATCACTGAAGGCAGTAATTGAAGTATTTGAAGTTTGTTTTTGAGGTGAACGCATTATGCCTTCTTATGTTGTGAATATTTGTTGAATCAAATTCGATGACTGATTTGAGTCATACTTGTAAATATTGTTAGTCACATTTACATTTACATTTAAATTCAAAGTTTCTATCAAATCTTTAGAAAACCATGAACCATGAAGCTATTGGATATACCCTACGAGGTAATTGAATTGATAGTATCCTGTTTAAAAATCGATGATGCTGTTTTTTTGATTGCAGATCCACTTATTGGACAAGCTGTTTGCGATATTGTTTTCAAACATATACGAGTAGTTTCTACGGAAGTCTCACTTGGAATGAAGTATAATGGTGGAGTAATTTTTATGAATGAATCCTTCTTCGTCGTATTTTTGATGTCATTTACCAAGTTTATCCCAAATGAGCTTGAAACCTCATCTGGAACCGCACTCTTTCTATTGGAGAATTATCCAAATATCATGTCGCGTTTCAAGGCAATATATACAAGGAGAGAAGAGCAGAAACTATTGAGGTATGAGAATTACTTCTTCAAGCATGCGGACATCCGTGCTCTGCATACGTCAATGTACGATTTTACAAGATTAAGATCAGACGTGTTGTATTTGGGGAACATTACATTGAATCTGGCACTTCCCAATGAAATTACAGAATTGACTCTTTCAAATGTTGACGGGGACATTTCTAACGTTTCAAAGAATTTGAAAAGACTTACACTCAAGGACGAATGGACACAAGAAGAAATATCAACGCTTCCTACATCTATCACTGAGCTTTCAATTTGGCGGCGTAATGGTCAAAGCTCTGGTTTGAACTTAGAGCACCTAAGTAATTTGGAGTACTTGAATTGCAATGATGTAACAAACGTATACTTGCCAGCAAACTTGGTAAGGTTAGAAACAAGAGAATTTTCGCATTCCTTCTCAACTATGGTTGGAATTCGCGAATTGTTGTACAGGAGTAGCGAGTCATACATAGGAATTGGTAAATTCCCTCCAAATTTACGATCCTTGGATATTCAATCACGGTTTGCAGAGGCTGCCAGCTGTCGATTTCCTCCAAAGCTACATACATTAACAATTCTGCTTGATGGGTTGGACACTGAAATGCTATTTCCAAAAGAATTGAAAATCTTAAAACTCTCCACTAATATGAACCAGGAGACTCTCAAATCATCGGATGACATTGATTTACCACCAGGTGCACAAGAATTGGAAATAGAGCACCTAAAAATTAGTAATTTTGACAGCACTAAGTTTTTACGTCTTGTCAAGCTCAGACTCGAAAGAAATAACTTGGAAGAAGTTTTGGGGCTCCCATCTAATTTGAATGTATTAATTCTTCATCAAAACACAATTCTGAAGCTCCCTAAACTCCCAACGTCTCTAGAACTGATAAGCATATCCAAGAACAGAATCACAAAGTTGCCAAAGAACGCTTTTTCAGGACTTGATAAACTCCAATTCACTAACTTGTCAGAAAATTCCATTACAGAGTTGCACGATGGCATATTTTCAGATCTTGTTAGACTTGAAAAGCTTGACTTGTCCTTAAACAGGATTTCAAATTTACAAGATAGCACCTTCTCAGGACTTCATAAACTTCAAGAACTCAACTTATCTACAAATGCAATTACAAAATTGCAGGATGGTATCTTTTCTGACCTTGTTAGGCTTGAAAAGCTTGACTTGTACTCAAACAGTATTTTACATATGCGAAATGCTTTTTCAGGACTCGTAAGACTTCGAGTGCTTAACTTGTCGCATAATGCCATTACAGAATTGCAAGATGGTGTCTTTTTTGATCTAGTTAACCTAGAAAAGCTTGACTTGTCCTTCAACAGTATTGCGAAACTACGAAATCGCACCTTTTCAGGACTTCGTAAACTTCAAGTGCTTGACTTGTCACATAATTCCATTTCAGAGTTGCAAAGTTATACCTTTTCTGAGCTTGTTAAGCTTGATGAACTTAATTTGAGTACAAACAAAATCACAAAGTTGCTAGATGATATCTTCCTTGAACTTAATAAGCTTGAAACTCTCCAATTGTCTGGTAACAATATCAAAATTACCAACCTCATACTCCCTGAATCATTGAAAAGGCTTTCTTTAGTAGATTGTGGCATTACAAATCAAAGCATAAAAGAAATTGAGATGAATTATGTTAAGTATTTAGATCTTTCTGAGAATAAGTTGGATCGCTTTCACATTGAAAACTTCCCTAATTTATACGAGGTTAAACTTAACGATTGCAAGATCGAATTGCAATGCATACCTCACTGGAATCTAATGGCTTCTAATATAAGCAAACTACGAAGAAAAGTACATAATTTGCATATGTGTGGTATACGCAGATTCCCTGAAGTAGGATTAATTTATGAATTGCATAGGTTCAATGGTGCCACCTCTTTTATCAGTGTCTCTGAGGATAAACTTGAAGTCTCCATATGCAAGGGGAATACAATTAAAAAAAATAAGGTGTTTAAGTTAAAGCAACTGGGAAAGTTAACTAATTTTAGACGTACTCTAGTTGACCACACTGTTCCTTCTTAGTATGCAAAAAAAATGCTTACTTAAAAGCTCAATAAACATAAGGTTCAATTTTGTTAGTTGACCTTTAACCCTTAATTTTACATTTTAATTCTACGTTTCTACCATTTACTTGTTTTTTGGTACTTTGAATTATTACCTTATAAAGTTGTATGGTTTTTTCCTTACCTCTCTTGTTTTAAAAGATTAGCTGATGTGTACGTTATATACTGAACGCTATTTTCAATTTTGTTATTCAGGATTAGTTTTAAAATTCAGTTCAGCTTTCGATCTGTTTTTCATATAATTCCCTTTTTTATAACCATTTTACTTAGTTAAATGATTCTCTTCTTACTTCTCTCTTTACTTCAAAGCTCTTACTTAATGCTCTCTATTGATTTACACAAAAATAAAGAAAATTTGCAGCCATTTTTAGGTCGTGTATCAATAATTGTATTCATTAATGATATTCACAATAATAGATGTACGAAGGATAAGTATGAATTCTTAGCAGTGAAAATTGTAGGTATTGTTAATCATGTTAGGTGTTCTCTTTTATTCCTACTTCTAGGTACTCTTCTTTATCAACTAATTCATCACTCTATCAGCCCTAACTTGTTCAATTTTTAATTATTTTTGTAACTTTTCATTAAAATTAACAAAAATTATATAAAATGATTTCGTACGATTCTCAATACTCTTCAAATTACTACTTAACCTTGCAGCTGTCAATTTGTTGAAATTGATTTCAATTCCATATAGCAACTCTCTCAAATTTAAGATAATAGCTGTACACGAAATGGATATTTTGCAGCTCTATGTACCCAAACCTATCAAATGAAATAACAGAATCGGGATCCGTAGCTGTAACATTTTAATTTTAATTTCAACCACATGTTCACTTAAGGTAGTTATGTAGAGCACAATTGTAGCTCTCAAGTGAAAGCCAAACGCACAGCTGCTATTTCTAACAGCCTGAAAATTTTAGTATGGAATTCCACCTATTTTTTCTAAACTTTAAGTTGCAGCACATTTAGCGCGTGTCACAAATCCCATTGATAATCCTAGTGGCAATGGTTAATGATACATACCGAAAGTAGCTGATTGAAGAGGGGTAAAGTAACGTAATGTAACGATTCTTTGAATTCTACAAGTATCTTTGGAAGCTATAATCAATCACTTGTCTAAAAACATTTTGCATACTTTACAATATAACAAACAGTAGATATTGACAGACCACTAACCAAACCACTTTATTCTCAAAACATGCAATTCTTATAATCAAAATAGAAACTTTACACAACAGACCTTATCACAGTCATTCAGAATTCAACCTTTGGCAGATGTAATTTAAAATATCGGATATTTCAACAAAAAATTGCAGCCACATTGAATATAATTGGATACATTAACGACTCGGCTTACTGCAAGTTCAAAAGAAGACAAAGGGGCCACCAATTACATTTATATAAAATAATCCATTTAACTACTATTGGCCAACCTCCTCCTGTTATCTAAACAATAGAAGTACTATCGCATCCACACATCACATTACGAAATCGTTTATCAGTATAATGATATCAAATTACGACCATGTCAACAACTATCTTAACCATCTTTCAAACACGTTTAAGAGGAATATCATAACACATAACCTATTGAAGGAATAAATCCATATATAGGATGCATGAGGTGATGGCGTATACTATTCAAAGGACCACCACCTTGGCTTTACCAGTTTGTGATGCCCAGATCGGATATATCGTTGATCTAGATACCGAGAAGTTCTCAGCCATAAGCTTCGGCTGACGAATAGAAGGCATTAGAGTAAGCAAAACAAGATCGTCTGCACAAACACACCACAGCCTTTCTGTGTGGGGAACACTAACAAGGAAATAATTGAGACCGAAGTCGCAGTTTCTCAGAACAGCCAATGAGAGAACGACGAAAGGTCATTACGTAAAAGTTCGTAGAAAGCGATAAGCGGAGTTTTCAGTTTGATGGACCAATAAAACTTTTTCAGAGTAAGAACCTGAAAGGAATGGATTAGCATTACGAGATCTCGATATTACGGAGACGCAACTGCAAAATATAATCCTTTTGAATCCATTTTTTTATAATTCATTATAATCCACAGCACCAATGATCATGCCATTAGTAGACAAGTACAAGTTGATAATACCTAGTGATATGGTAGGGAAGGGGTCGCGTGTGTTGAAATCGTGTGTTCGTTGTCGCAAGCATAAAACCAAGTGTGATGCACTTATAACTAATCCATACCCGTGCCTGCAATGTTCCAAGCGTCAGATGAATTGTACTTTGGGAATAATAACCAAGAGCATTAATACCAATCCATTCACTGTGGATATGGTTGCACAGCTTTCTGAAGATGTTCAAGACCTTAAGCTGGTTTTGGGTGGTTTACTTGAACGCAAGACCAAAATGATAGGTCTTCTTGTTGAAAGAAGTAAGAACATATTAGAAACTAACAAGCAAGTGGCCATGAGAACACCTCCAGTCCTGGCTATTCAGTCATGCATATCTTCGCCAGCTGATGACGAACTTATGACGAGAATACCGACAACTACAACATTTTCTTCAGCAACAACTGCATACAAAAGCCTAGTGCCAACACACTTTGTCATTTCTATAAGTCAACTCACCCCTGAGTTCTCTATCAGTGTAGAAGAAGCATACGAATTGTTCACCAACTACGAAGTGCATTTTAACCACTTTTTACCAATCTTTCCTGACGATTTCTTCTCCACCATCAACGTGGTGGACTTCCAAAAGGAGAACGAGTTATTGTTCTGGTGTATAATCATTACCTCATTACTCAGTTACCCAGACGACAACTCATCCAATAACTACAAAGTGCTATCCGAACACATAAAAGCATTGGTAGTAGAAAACTGTTGGTTCAAAACTCCCCGCAACGTTTACATCATCTCATCACTCTTGATCCTCACAACCTGGACCATGCCAAACAAATCGAAAATCGCAGACGACTTATCAATCAAGTACCTTTCTATCATGAAAAACTTATCGCTTCAGTTTGGACTCCACAAATTGGACTTTGTTAACGAATTCAGCCACAAAACTAAGCTTGTAATTACACTGGAAGTGAACTTGAACAACGTCATTAGAGAAAGAATCTATAAGTTTGTACACATCAACTCCAACTACTGGATGATCTATTTGGGATTGTCAAATAACAACCACAACGGTGTTAGTCATGACTATATCTTAAACAAATCTTCAAATATAGACGTATTGGACCTGCTGGTATCATTGAATGATCATTTCATCAATTCACTTCTCAAAGTGTCAATGATCCAGCTCAAGTTGAATGAGAACTTTGGTGACTTGATCGAAATCAACAAAAATAATGAAGCAATCATGCTCTTACCAAACCAGATCGAAACCACAAAATCTATCAACTTAAACATGTACGACCTCATCTTGGATGACTTAAACAAGATGCTTGTCAACCAAAAAGATAACGACATGGTGAATAACTTGATTAACATTGCAATTGAACTGTCAAGATTACAGTTGTACTTGTACTCTTTGTCTCAACTCACATTAAATATTACCGAGTATAAACTGTTTGTTAAGAAGATTGTAACATCATGTTTCAGATTCTTTGACATGTTTCAACTGCAGTTTAGCGAGATCACAAGTTTCAACCAGTTGCCAGTTCATTTCAAATTTCCAATTAACTTAGTTGCATTAATCTTACTTAGAGTTTACAAATCGCCATTGTTGAACACAGTTCAAGACTACGAGTTGATTAAAACCAGATACAATGACTTCTACCACAACATCATTCTTAAAGGATACAGCGAAGATTGGAAGTTTATGAACTTCAAGTTCTTTAAGATTGTAGAGAAGTTCAACGGATTAAGTAACTTGTTCATACTTGAAAAAAGCCACAACTCATACAAGTTGATTTCCAAAATGAACAACTACTTGGTTTCTAGTTTAAGCTACGAAATGGTTTGGTTGATATACGAGGACGAAAATTATGACGAGCAAGAAGAGGAAGAAGAATCAGAAGAAGTAGAAGGATTCGCTTGGGAATCCTTTGGGTTTAACACAGAGTATGACAAGGAAGTCATAGACTACATAACACAGAGCAATTCAATTTTTATTTAGGGTAATAAAGGAACGGTTTTTAAATTATTTACTGGTGGTCAATCCACTGCTCTCTCAACTTCTTATTTTGAACACTGTAGTTTGTAATGATGCTTGCAACAAACAAAACTGCAATTGTAATTGACAACTTGAACTTCGAGAAACTTTGACTTATCAAGTCAAACGACATTGAAGGTTGTATCACACCACAGTATTGGTTGTATTTGTTGAACACACACACCACTGAAGTCGATTCAAAGTGAGTATCCTTGATCAAGACCTTGGTCTGGTCATTTGTAAGCAACTTGTGCTTATGGTTGACAATCTGTTTTGCGTCGTTTGGAATATATGGTTCGTATTGCATCATTCTAAAGTCATTCTGCATATCTGCTGGTGTCAATGCCCTGTCATCGATTCTTCTACTGTTCAAAACGAACTTAGGTACTTCCACCAATTTACCAGTGGCAGTCACAAGCAAAATCGACTTGGTTGTGATTCCAAATCTAGACTGGGTAGAACTTAATGATACAATTCTTTCAGGGTAGATGAAAGACTTTTCAGTCACTGAGTCAACGGTGATGTTGCTACCAAATGAGCTGGCAAGTGTAGATTGGTCTCTAGAAGTAACACCCTTTGCAGTATCAAACAAATCGATAACGTTAATACGTTGCTCGTACTTTGGCAGAGTCACAAAGTATGAAAATACAATCCAGTTGTCATCCAAGATCAAGTGGATAGATTCTGGGTCAACAGTTTCAGTTTCATTGGTTGCCTTTTGTGCATGTAAGATAGAACCTGTAATACCATCAACTAAGTAAAGTTTGTAAACTGAATCTTCCAAGGTTACAACAGCCAACGAGTTTCTGTACAAGTACTTGTACAAAATATCCTTATCAGCCAATGAAATAGCAATAGATCTTGATTTGGTGTTTTCTGGTTTCAGGACCACCAGAACAATCTTTTCATTCTTAATTGGGTTGAACTTCCATGTCTTGACGGAGGAAGTTTCTGCTAACTTGTATCCCTGTACTCCACTTTCATTGTAATCGTACAAGAAAACGTCTTCTACAGGTTCTTCTTCTGCATGTACCGAGAATCCATGGCTAGTCTTGAGAACCAATGCTTGATCATTCTTACTTGGGACAGTCAAAATGTCCAAGATTGTTCCCGGTAATGCTTCTTGAGAAACAAGTTTACCTTCAAGAGTTACAATGAGGAGGTCATTGTTGTCAAACAAGGCAACAATTTGATCTTTGAACTGTACCAATTTGTTCAATTTCTCACCAGGAACTTCAAGTTTCCATGAAACCAAACTAGTTTCAGAGTCCAGAGCAACCAATAATTTGTGAGATTCATCAAAGAAGATTACCAACTTACCGAATCCATAGTCATCAGTAACAAACAAGCTTCCTGTCTTCTTGTTCAATGAAGTAACGATGAATCTACCCAATTGACTCAAGTGTCTGTACAATCTTTGGACAATGGCCAACAACACAGATGATTGACTTTCTTCCAAGTTCTTGATTTCAAATTCGGTCTCGATTGGCTTGTCTACAATAAGATACTCAGTACCTTGACTGACGTATTGTTCAGACTCGAATTCACTCTTCAAAGATCCGTCATGTAAGGAGTAAGTAATTCCATGAGAAGCACCATCCAAAGAAACAATCACGTACCCACTGTTATCATGTTCAACAAATACCTGGTCTAAGACTTTTCCAGTCTTGATACGTTTGATGCTGGTAGAGTCATCGAGTTCTAAAAAGTCTGTCAAGTCAAATACTTCAGTCTCTTGGGATGGCTTTGTAACAATGAGGAAGTCACTCAATCCGCTACGCTTCAACTCAAACTTCACAGGCTCATACTTTAACAGTAAAGAGTGTGAGAGTTCAACAGTCTTTCCATTAACGCGGAAGAACTCTAAGTTGTCTGATAAAACATAGTTGGAGTTAACGATCGAGAACAGCTTAAGTTTTCCTGAGTTGACATGGATAAGAACTCCAGAGTCAAGCAATTTGTAGAGATCATTTTTGGATGTCTTAACGAGTTCGTCTTTGAATTCGGAGTAGTCAAATTTAACAGGAGCTGACAGAATAACTGTTACAGTAGAAGGATCAATCTTGAGTAAATGACTTGAGGTGAGGACATAAGAGTATCCATTAATTTGTTGGACACTGATTTTGTCCACGCCACTGGCCCCTTCAACTGTGGATACCACAGCATTGTTATCAACAAAGTATAATTTATTGTTTCTAGTCAGAACCAATGCACCTTTGTTGGATAAATCGGCCACTGCAGCAATCTCAGAGTCAAAAGATGCTGACCCATAGAATACACCTCCGATGGTATCATATAAGTGTACCACGTTACTCTTGGACGAATAAAGATACACCTTCGATCTGTTGGATGACAATTGGAATTGATCGAATTGTACAGGAATATCTCTCAAATCAATGGCCCATTGAACACGAGGATTGCTACTGGTATTGATACTCAAGAATTGTTCTGCATTCTCCTTAGCGTCAAATCCCACGATTGTGGTGGAATCTAAGAGATCAACCTTATCCACATTACCAAAAAAATGCGACACCTGTTCTTGAAGAAAGGCGGTTTCGAGAGAAACAGCACTAGTAATGCTTATGAGCGAGCATAACCCTAATACTTTGAATACTCTCATTGGGTTGGTGTTTTCTTAATTGATGTCGCGATTTTGAAATTTCGTTGGAGATCGTGTCGTAAGAATGTCTCGTTGTTGATGTTAGTGAATGGGTTGGAAGTAGGGGAAGAAGTGAAGGGGGATAGATTTATTAGGTCGCTGATGTTGAGTGGGGTTCTGTGAGATTTGAGATATTTAATACTTAATGGTATGTTCTAAGATTGCTATCTTGAGTGTATTTAACTACTATACTATTGCACTTGTCAGTTAAGTCAACACATATAAGATATCTACAATTAGATAACTTGAAAATAGCTATAAATCACAAAAACTACCGAGAAGGATCACCAGAAACTCTCTTCCCACCCTCTTCTTTTGAAACTCTCACCTTCTACCCTCCACCTCCTCCCACTCTCTCCCAATTTGCACCCAAATCCACGTGATATATAATTTACCCGGATTCGGCACATCACATATAAATATCAAAAAGTGAATAAAATTAACAGTAACGCACAAACTTAAGTTGACCGGTACTTGTTTAATACGAATCTTTCTAGATCCACCGGTTCAATGTGTCAATGTGCGGAAATCAACTTTCAATGTTGGGTACTGGGATATCAAAAACAGTGTGTAATTTTGGTGAGCTGTGAGTGAACATTTTCTGTTCGTTTTGAAGAGATGATGTTTAGTTATAATTTCCATATGTTGAAAAACACCCGTCCTATCTCGCAGTTTTTGCTTGAGAAAGACACTAGGACTCACTTGCCCTTGCTTCTGTAAGGTTGCATTGTTCTTTGGTTACCCATCGATAAAATACTGGAGAATGTGTTTTATCCCACTGATTCCTTTAACCTATGTTGAACATTTATGATTGTATTGTGGAAACTGTAGAAATTGTTAGTACTCAGATAAATCAATATTTACTTTCAATTGTATGAAGATACCTCTCTCACTTCAGTTCGTCCCTATTAATTGTTGAATAACATTACTTTTATTCAATATTCTCTAGTATACATTTCTATAAATTAAATTCACTCACATCTGCTGAACTGCTTTTGTAATAGCTTCTTCTTCTGTTTCTTGTTTGAGATCCTTTGGTTTACCTCCTCCGGTTTTCCAAAGCCATAATGCTTCTAATGCATAGTTTCTCACAGACAAGTTTCTAGTTTTAGATTCGTCTGCTGCTTCATTGAGGGTTTCAACAATCTGTAATTGTTCAATCAAGTCCCACATCAAACCTTCAAACTGTTTAACCATTTCTCTGAGTTCTGCATTCAAGTGTTCATCCTCTGGCTTGTCAGTTATAGGCCAGATATTGAACTTGTGTAATCCTAACTTGTGTAAGACTCTTCCTAATGTTTGTATACTAATACATCTTTGTCCTGGTAACACTGATCTAGCTAAGTGGGCCAATTCTGCTAAAGTATAGCCTGCCAAATGTGGATTATCTGAGTGATGGTGTAATCCCATATGCATTGGAATACCTTGGTCTTCAGATTCAGTCTTATCATCATCCTTCAACTCAATCAAATTACCCTTGAAGTCAAATCTCATGTCAGAGATAGACTCATATGTTGTAGGGACGTTCTTAGGTAAAGGCTCTGTCATCCATGAGAGTTTGGCAGTTTCCTTGGGTAAGTCAGGATAGTATTTTTCATGAAGCTTTTCATAAAAGTCAGGATCATTCAAGTCTAAATCTTGTTTAGGAGTCTTTGGTTTAGTGAAATGTACTCCTAACTTCTCAACATATTGTTCATCGTCTGCTCCAATTTGGTATTCATCAGGGGCCATTTCGTTTTCAGGAATATGAACATTTGGGTAGAGATCATTTAAGTCATCAGTATCTTCCCATCCATCATCATCTATTTCTACATCATCTGCAACGTCTTCGTATTTGACGGTCGCCACAGTGTCGAAAGTCACCTTCTTTTTCGGTTTCTTCTCTTTCTGAGTGTTATTATCATCATTTGTTTCTTGAACCTCTTCAGATTCTACACCCATCGCTTTTTCTACTTCAGCCTTTTCCATCTGAGAGAGATCAGTCAACCCTTTTTCGGTCCTCATACCTCCTATCCATCCATTATATCCTTCTGCATGTACATGGTTATCATCATGAGAATGTGAATGCTCTGTCTTCGCTTCCGATTTCTTCTTACTTCTCTTTAGTAAGCCTTGAAGTAAGTCCGGGTTCAATCCTGCTAACAATTCATCTCTTTCTTTAATGATCTCTTCTTCACTCATCTTGGACATTCTTTCAACATTCTCTCTATGGATCTTCTCTGCTTCAGATAAGTTTTCTTCTGTAGGGGTCTTTTCTTCTTCTTTAACAGCCTTCGCTTCTTTAGCATTAGCTTGTTTCCATCTTGAAGCTTTCTTCTGTCTTAAACGAGAAGGCATTGGAAATCCAGTAATACTTGATCCAGCAGCTCCAGTAGGTGCTACTGGAGCTACTGGCACATCAACTTGTCTCTCAACAATCTCCCCAATCAAGTCCATCATCTACTTGTAATTGTTTAAATTAAAAAATTCTTTGATTTCCATATTAAAGTTGCGCTACCAAATAATTATTCCAAATATTTGCAGCTATACATAAGTTTGATAGAAGAGTATAAAGAAGTAAGGTTATTCGAGTTGAGTAGTTATCATGTGTAAACTTTTGGTGTGTTGAAGTGAAAGGTTTTGATGAATGTTACAATCGCTTTTTTTTTCATAGATTAATATAATATTATAAGTCCTTTTATGGGGATCCCTTTTCCAGATTTGAAGTTGTGTCTTCTAGTGGCTGAACGTACAGTGCGAGATAGCAGTCTTTCTTTTCAATTTTCAGTAGAATCATTTGTTGGAATTCTGTGCTCATTGCGCTTCCATAATATCTGAATTCTTCTAGTTTGTTAGTAGGGCCATCTAATGCTGGGTCAGAGGTGAATGGTTTACGTTGCCGCAGACGGTAAACAGGTTGTTCTATGAATGGGAAGATGACCAATATTATCGATTGAATAAGCTTGCCAGAAGTATATTCTGTTGATGGGAGACCATGGTTACGGTTTCCATTGAAAACAAAGTTGATCCAATTGCGTAGTGGTCCCATACTGAAAGGTCTATCTTTGATATCATATTTCACAACAACACGAACTCCATTTTTGTCAGCTACGTTGATATATCTTATTCCCAATTCAACTCTTGGCAGCAGTGAAGGTTTCTTTTCCTTTCCTTCATAATGTGCCTTCCATCGATCATATTTCTTTTGCTGATTGAGGGAGAGGTCATCTAATGTGGTCATATTGAGTGAAATGTACCTGATGTTAACTCCAATAAGTGTACCGATCATCATCATCCACATGATACACATAATATACAAAACAATGAAATTATGATTGATCTCTCCACCTCTCTTCACGTTAGATGCTGTATATCTTAACAAATAGATCAACGAGACCAAGAAGTAAATGAAAAAGTAGATCAAGAACTTCATAAACATTAACTGGTTCTTTTCTCCAATCACAGTTCCTATCCAAATACAATAATGATCATATCTCAAAGTATTATAACCCAAGTCTTTCAGGAAGAATGATCTCTCGACTTTAATAGACTGTGAGTGAGAACAATAATAAGGATATCCATGTTCATCACAAAGAAACATATCAGGAACCTTTGACAAATCATCATTTTCTACCCCATACAAGTTGAAAGCACTGAATACAGGAGATTTACCAGGGCCATCCCAATGTAATAGTGCCCAATATAATAAGACTAGAGCCTCAAACAACCCTGCAATGACCCACAATGCTATAGCAGCTCCATGAGAATGATACTTATACACTTCACTATAACCAAGCGAATAGTACGTAGCAAAGTTCAAATACCCGAAAGCAATGATCACCAAAATAGGTACAACCTTCTTGACCCATTTTACATGGAATAATCGTATATCCAATATCATCAGCTCGGGCTGTTATACGTTTCTCTGTCTAACTTCCTCAACCCTTCGCCCACTGTGGTTTACCTTAGACTAAGTTTGAATATAGAATTTGAAAATCGGCTATGTTATGATTTATTGTTTTATGAAGTCTCGAACCGGCGACCATTTTTTCATAAGACTCGAAACCTTAAATTTTAAATTTAAAAGTAAACGAACATCATCAATTCTTAAAGGTAATTCTAATCATTACTCATCATTAAAGCATTTATATATATTGGTTGAGTGTTTAATAGTTTTTATCTATTCATATTAGTATTCAAAATATATCAACCAACCATACTTAAACTAACTAGGAGGATAATCGATTGAGATGGAGGGGCCATTAGTAACGTTGGATGATAGGACCAAAGATATGTGTCCGATCTGTAAGACGGATAGGTATCTTTCACCTAATATGACATTTCTCATCAATCCTGAGTGTTATCATAAGATCTGTGAATCATGTGTAGATCGTATCTTTTCATTGGGTCCAGCACCATGTCCATACCCTGGATGTGGTAAAATCTTGAGAAAGAATAAGTTCAAGCAACAGGTGTTTGAAGATTTAGGAATAGAGAGGGAGATAGATATTCGGAAGAAAGTAAGTGGGATATATAACAAGACTCAAGAAGATTTCGAAGACTTGAAAGCATACAATGTATACTTGGAAGATGTTGAAAATGTTGTTTTCAACTTGGTGAATGGTATAGACTTTGAACAAACAGAATCTGATTTGGTCAAATATGAACAAGAACATAGAATGGAGATCTTAGAGAAGAACATGAGAGAATCTCAAAAGACTTCCAACTTACTCAAATACCAAGAAGCCATGGAAAGGTTGAAACAAGAAAAGGTCAGATTACAAAAACAAATGGAAATAGAAGATGTAGAGTTTCAAAAGCAACAACAACAAGAACTCTTGGATAAATTATCAAACTCCTCATCATCTAACTCAGAAGATCTCATTAAACAACAACAGAATCAATTACTCAAACGGTCCCTGGTTAGGAAAAAACAACTCCAACAATTAACATCACAATTAGATCAACAATTTAGTAAGACCAACCTGATAAACGGTCCTATAGTCGAAGAACCCGAAGAAATAGAACCATTCACTCCATTCCAAGGTGACCGAGACTTAAACAGTAACTACAAGTTACTCCCAGTGCCGACAACTGTGGACGAATTAATGGATATAGATAACCACCTCACAAACAGTTACCATGATCCATACGTTAACAAACTCGCCAAAAACAAAGAGTTCTTGGGAGGAGGATGGAGATTACAAAATGTTTTTGAACGTGCTCTTGACGAAGCATTCATAGGTTTGGGGTGTATTGTAGAAAAGGAGAAGAGAGAAATACAGGAAATACCAGAACCTCAAGAAGTCCAAGAAGTTCAAGAATTAGAAGTGAAGTGATTGAAATGCCGTTTATTAATAATGAATGACGTTTCCAGTCCTTCAAAGATGCATCCCTATATCATATGGTACCATTCAATACGACAATAAAGATAACATAGCATGTATAGTATAGAATATATGATTATTCAGGTTTAACTAAAATGTAGATAACAAATCGAAATTATTGAACTGTTTACAATATTGATAACGAAGTGACCCAGTTGCACTGAAATCAGGTCTTCATCTAATGCACATTCGACTCTTCAAACCTATCCAGCTTTCTACAAACCATTTATGGATTTATGTCGTTCACAAAATCTTCAGATATGTGATTTTGTAGTTGTATTTTAAAGGTCGTACCACTCTGGGGTGGTCCTAAAGGCCGATTAAATATCTAAAAACTTAGCCTCAGGGTGGTAATACACTGGGCAAGACCAGTAAGACCGTTTGACATCATCCCAAACACTCTTATTGGCTGAATCCTCTAATGTAGAGGCTGGTACTTCGATTTCTTTAAATGTACATTTCAATCCATAGTTTCCCAAGTCGATTTCTACTAATTGTTTGTAAACTTCGTAAACCACTTGTCTATCAGCTCCTAATCCGTTGAAAAAGGAGAAGACACCGTGCGGCTTTAATAATCCCACTATATAGTCAAACAATACCAACATGTCCAGGTAATGTTCTGAGAAGGTATCATAGTAGATTCCGTTAAAGAATACTCCGGACGATAAGAGATCGTCCAACTGATCTTGCCATCTACCTTCCAAAATGACTACGTTTTTCTTATCATACCAACCATCCAGCTTCAATTTAGCCAAAACATCAGGGTGAGCTTCACAGATGTATTGTTTAGTTGGATTTTGTTCATTGATCATTTTATCAATGATTCCCATTCCAAATCCAATGTTCAAGATATTGATCTCAGAGTCTACTTCACCTTCTTCGATTACGGAGCCTTTAAAAAGTGAATCACATCCCAATCTCATGAGATCGGTTTCCCACAGCATCATAACACCATCTTTTCTATCTTTGGTAATTAATGCATCATCTCTGTATTCTAATTTGGTGTTCAAGTATGTATCTTGGTTGTGCGATGGTGCATCTGGAGCATCATCTAATGTATCATCAAAAGGTTCAGGTACCTTTGCATCTGCTTCTTCTTCTTGTTTCTCCTCTTGTTCTTCATCCTTTTCTTTCACTTGATATTCAGCAAACTGTCCATGGTCAAGTTCGTCAGTATCTTCGATAATCTCCATGTCGTATTCACCAACTTTTCTTAAGAGTAACTCTGCTCTGACTCCAGCACTTACAATCTGGTCATATATTGGCAAATGCTTCAATTTACGTTTAATTAAAATGCATCCTGGAGTATCGTTATTGATGTCAGTTAAACTCCACCCTGCACCGTATTCTAATAACATTTCCACCATCTTGCTAACAGTTTCGGTTTCTTCAGGTGTAGACTCGGTAGGTACATTGGAGCATATCAAGTGTAATGGAGTAGTGGTTGTAGATGGTTCTTCTTCAATCTCATTTTCATAGTTCACAGCTTCCTCAACAGTATAAGTGGAAGGAATACCATTCAGCAAGTACTCTTTGAGTTCATCTATGTACTTGGAGTTGATGGGTCTGATCGTGAATCGACACAAGTTGTGCAAGTCTGTCATTGTTGATGCTCATCGGATTTTTCGTACTGGAAAATGATTTGGTGAGGAATCAGGGAAGGGGAGAGGATGAGGAGAATTCATGTGAAATTTAGTTAGATGTGAGTGAACAATGTATGCAGAGAAGTAACTATATTTTTGAATGAGTTAGTATAGTCCACTCTACTGTTTTAGTAGTTAGATTCAAACAGTTTACGATTATATAGACCCTTCAAAAGAAAGCCAATCACAAAAGATTGTAGGTTGCAAAATCCATGAAAACTAACATTAATCTCCAACCAATCTCAATTTCGAGATAAGAATACGCCAATTCAAACCTTATTCACCATACTTCAGTTATTCATCCATCCAACAGCAACGTACTCTAATCTACTCTTATCTATATTTTATATATTGACTCATAATCGTCAGTTTAAGGTGATTACACCTACAAAATTTACTATAATCAGATTGTAACTTTACTAGCGAAAAAGCTTAATTCGAAAACAATGGCTTATTGACCCTTTCATCAAGACTATACTTATGGAATATCGACGAAAACCTAAACTAACAATGAGCACGCAAAGCTAAAGAAGTAAATTAGTTTGAGTAAAAACATTCACATACATAAACGTACGACCACGATCAAGGAACTCCGGTTGACCCCTTAACTTTTAAACCAAGGCTACTTGCTCACAAGGGCTTCTCCACTTCTGGCCTGTTGTGGATTCGTAAATAAACAATCTAAAGTCTTACAAAATAACCCGTGCTGGACCCTTGCAGCCTCCACATTCAGTTCGTTGATTCCAACTCTGGTAATTTTACCATGTGGGGTCGTTCGAAACGCCATGGCTGGCCTTATTCCCCTGTCCAATCCTAACCATACCATCTACTAAAATATATTTCTCTTGATTCAAGACTTTACATACATGAAATTGATGGAAAATATTACACACATACACAAAGGTATATTGAATTCTCTCTCCCTTTACTCGGTTAATAGTTGCAGGGCTGGGCCTGGATACCGATATTCGTACCCGAGGTTAATTTCGGTTAAGTCCGTTTAAAACTCTGCGTGGGAGTTGGTGTTATCTTTGTCTGTAGCGTCTTCAGTCAGTCTGGCGCACCCCAAAGCAACCTAATGGTGCACAACCTCTAAGTCAAACTTGCAGATACTATCTTCCATTCTCTATTGTTTCCCGCTAAAGGATCTTCGCTGAAAGTGGGGGCCTAGAATACCCCTTTGAGTTATCTTACTTCTCCAGGTACCATCCACCCCCCCCTCACACTCATTTCCCATATGAATTGCCCAGAATCCACTGGAACATATTCCCCATTCCAATTATTGCACCCTCTAATTAGACCAGATATTTATTTTCCACAAAATTTACGACCAAATTAAACTGCATATCCGCGTACCAGTGCCCGTGACTCCACCTTCTAACCATATAACCCACTACACAACATGTCGGTCATTTTGTAGCCAAGGTAAACGGTTCTGGGCAACAGTCAAATAAAGGGTAGGTATATGCCACACAAAAGACCCTTTGTAGACTTCCTCGAAACCTTACATCGCCCATAATGCTCTCTATCGACACTCCAACTCCGACAACGCCTCCCCTCAGTAGACCGTACCTCCTCCACATGTTGTTATTGCTTTCGTGTCCAAAAAACTTATACGCTTGCTTACAGAAAAGTGATACGCCCCTAAACGGGTGTCCTACCTTGTTGGAAGAACCGTAACTCCCACGCGCTCTAACGCACATCATTCACGCTTCTCTAGGGAACACTGCAATCCAACCCTCAAAATTCTTTAAACTCATTCCAAATTTCCCTCATTGGTTTAGAATCGTATGATTTGTGACATGATTGTTCATCTTTTTTCTGCAATATTTTTTGTACTTTTTTTTTGCATTTTTTTTTTTTTTAGTGGTAGACCCCCCTCTCCCCCCAGCGAAAACAACGGTCCTCATTAAGCTCCGGAATATAGAGGAAAGTGAGGCTCGAGAAACGAAGAACAAAGGACCAATGGAATCCCCCTTTGAGTAAAGGCGGACTTTCTTTTCTTGTGACAGATGTGCAGCTAAACAGAGCAAAAATAATTGTTCTTTTTTTCCCTATCAACACTGTTTGGAGTGTGTAAGTGGAGTGATTTTTTACGATGTTTTCAGAATATATATCAAAGTGTGTTCCTTCTTCATTGTGAATTTTGAAATAGCTAAGATTCATTGGAAGCGAGCGAAACCATAACTAAATACACACGTATATACACGGGGATAATAAACATTTGATATGAACAAGGTTAATTATCTGTCGGTAAAGCATGAGGATACCTTTGAAATGATGGGAGGAAGTGGAGTTAATGGAGTTAACAATGGGGGTGTTGGAGGTGGAAATGGGAACGATTCGCAGGATATATCACCTACTTTTGTCACCAGTCCAGCCTTACACTTGCAACTGATTCAAGAAATACAACTGAATGGAGCAACAGGGAACATGTTTGAGGATGCACATTCAAGGAGAATGAACCTGGCCCCTGCCAGTGTTGATGAGTTTCCTGTGAATTTTGATTTTGGGATGGGGTCAAGCTTTGGATTTCAACAGATACCGCAACAGGTCCAACACAGAGGCCAGCCGTACGAGGGATATGGCAATGAATTCATAGCAGAAGTTGGTGCTGTTAACCAAGGGAGGAATAATCCTAGTTTAAAGTACCAAGGCAACAACAATTACAATATTGTATCACCAATTGGCAGCATTTCAAGTGCATCAGCAGGAACACCAGTGAGTGTGCCAGGAAGCGCACCAGTTAACTACAACAATAACGAAGTTAACAACTCTAACCTTCAACCCAACCTGAATGTACTCAAAAACAACAACAAGGTCAAAAGAGAGATTATGTCACCGGGGCTGGCACTCGGTGGCAAACCAAGAGCCAAGTCAGCACATAATATCATAGAACAACGATACAGAAACAAGATAAATGATAAGTTTCAAGTGTTGCAGAACTCGGTGCCAACATTAAGGATATTGGCTGTACAGAAGAAGAAGTTCTCTAAAGAATATGACGACTCAAGCGAAGAAGATGACGAGTGCGATAGCGAAGCGTCCAACTTAAAACCAGGAGAAATAATCGACTTGGAAGGCTTGGAACCTGCCCGCAAATTGAACAAGGGCACCATCTTAGCCAAATCAATAGAATACATCAAGTTTTTGGAAATCAAGAATGAAAAGATAAAACTGGAACATAATGAGTTGATGTTGAAGGCAAAGATGTTGGGTTTAGATATTGATGACAGTTTAAGATGAAGGTTATTTTAGTGACGATGTTACGACGTTGTATATTTAGAGGGAAATCACGGATTCAAAATGAATGTAAGTAGAATTAATGTAGAATGAATGAGCGTACACGCAATGAAAGAATGTAGAGTATAGATTATACTTTCGAGGTGGAGAGACTAAATGGAATTTAGATGATTAACGAATCACTGAATTTCACCACCTCTTTGATTATTGAGATAATAATTCACGGCTTCGGTTACGACTCAATTGAAGACAGTCTTTTTTTAGTTGCACAGTATTTTTTTGCAACTGATGTACACAAAATTAAGGAGGTTGCAAGTACACAAAGCACCTTTTCTTCTGGATACGAGCACTGACGGATGTTGGGACTCAAAGAAAATAACACACAAGCTAGAGGGTTGGGCTAATTAACCTTGTTGTTACAGTTTAGTGGAAGCGAATGGCGCAGACATGCTTTTAACGTTGACTTAAAAATTTCATCATGAACTCTAATAATACAGAATGGATTTCATTGGGCTTGTGGCGTAGATTTCTAGAAGTCACGCTTAACTTAACGAAGATCAGGAGAGCCTCGTGGAATGTGTGTGACTGGAGCATTGCTTGGAGCCTAAAGTGTAGGTATGCAGATGGACTTAAAAGCCCAAAATTTTCTGCAGCTAAAAAGGAAGTTAAGTAATTAGAAACACAAAATTCAAACTCCTTTTACGTGGACCACAAAGTTTAAACTCCATAGTAAGACGAGCCATGATTAGAGTTGAGAGAAGTATTGCGTGAGAGGGTATCCAGCCGAGTTGAAGGATCATGGGGTTCATCTAGGGGCGTAGGGCTGACATATTCTCGAGGTTGGAAAATATTAAAGGAATTTTGGAAAATAGTGGACCAGAGTTCGAAGTATTAGATCTGATCAATTTGAAGCAAGCAAAGTAATGGTTAGGATGGTTAGTAAAAAGATCGATCGGCGAAATAAGGCTTGCTCATCAAAGGTACAGCATAGGCTTAGAGTAGTGAATTTTCCTTTATGGAGATTGGTTGATCTGTAAGTTTTGTTGCTCAGCTTGATATTTTTGGCTGGATGTTATGAAGGATTGTGCTCTCGTATGGTGTTGGAATGTTGGATTATTAGATTGTGGATAATATTATTGATGTGAGTGCTAGGTTGCTGGATTCATTGTTGATTATGAACACTAGGTGAACCTTACAGTAGCAGTGAACAGATTAATAAAATTAGCAATAGGTTGTTTCATTATATGTTATATGAGAACATCATTGGTCAAAAGCAACCAATAACCAATTGAAATGAAAATTGACAAGTAACTAATGAGAACTAGAGAAGGAACAGATTATGAGCTAGCAACCTCATTAAGCAACTGAATTATTAGAGAAGATTTGGTTAGTATGAACTGGAGACAAAGGAATGCTTTTCTATAGCAGAAAGAAGAGAAATGGAGAGAATAGAGGTGACTGAAAGAGGATGTCAAGACGATGGGTATTGAAATTTCTAATGGCATAGAATACAAGGTCTTTTCTTTTACATGGTTTGTAATACGACCCATCCCACATTAGAATATACAACTAAATGATTAATGTGAGGTGGCATTTTTGGCTAAGATATGGACTTTCAACTAAAGAGTGAAATGAAGTTCACTTCGATTGTTCATAAGGAAGGCAAGTGATGAGAGAGTGGGAGAGGGTTCTCTTGATTAAGCATTAAGAATATTAATATAACATTCATTGAAGAAAGCCTAGGATTCTAGGATTCAATCAATCACAGTCATTAACAAGCTAAGAACGGAGTAGCTTCGATTGTGGAAACTCACCTGTGGCGATGCCAGCACATCAGTACAAAGTGTGAGCGAACATCTGAGTATATGCATTAGTGCAGCGCTCTAATTCTTAAGTCATTTATCAGTCTTTGAAGAACCGGGAGTCAACATCCGGAACAAGAGGCGCCTTTGAACTGTAATAGCTGCACTAAAAGCAGAAGAAAGTTAAATACAGAAGCCAAACCAGTTACAAGAGCAACAATACCATTTTGATCAGAAACACTTGGAGTGCTATCAGATTATAGTGGCTCTGTTTTACACCCTTTTAAGCCTTCAACACACGAAATTTGAAATTTTTGCAGCCACCAAATTGGGAGACGTGGACAACTGAGAATGGAGATTGGATAAGAACTGACGCATTAGGACTCGAGATGAAGTGAGCGATATAGATGATGGTAATTGTACTTGTACGTGCACCTCAGTTCATTAACAGCCATTATAGTATAGATTTGTTTGCTTACACCAAGAAGGGTGTTCTCTTGGCACTTGTAGTAATGCTATTCTTTAGAATCTGTTCGTTCAATGATCGTTCGTTTACTGATCGTTCGTTTACTGATCGTTTAAGGATCTTCTAGGATAGTTCGTATAGCGTTTATTCGTTCATAATATGTACGCTTAAGATCTTATGAAGAATGCAACTATATAGCCCACTTACATGTACATTAGTTTACAGAGTCACTGAATATTATATAAGTATACAAATATCCACTCAACTTTAAGCTCCCACTTCAACCCTTCCTCTTTCATTTCTACTCCAACATATAATCCACCCCTATCAATAATTTGCAGCAAGATATTACAGCCTACTTAATATATTGAACTTTTCGCGTCAGCACTAAACTAAACGATGCTAACAGGTCAGAATAGATCAGTGTCATTCTCATACAAACAACCTAATAACTTCACAGACCAACTCAGAATCAGCTAAACACCATCACTTAACCTATCATTACAGTCTAGACTAACTACAGCCATCATACACTTGAATTCATCACCTTCTTACTTCGATTAGTTAACTAACAATATATTACATAAGCCGCTTGCATATCGCTCGCTTCTTATACGAGGACAGAGAAATTTTCCATATAAGGCTTGATTTCTCCCGTAATAACATCTCTGTTTAGTATTCAGAATGGCTATTATTGATTATGCTCTTGAGAGCTATGGGTACTTCAAGCTGCTTCCAGTGGCCCATCAAGTTTCCATTTTGATATTAACTCCTTTCGTTTACAATTTGGTATCGCAGTTGATCTACTCATTGCGTAAAGACAGAGTTCCTCTTGTTTTCCATTGGATTCCTTGGTTTGGATCTGCCGTTGGTTATGGTATGGAACCATACCAGTTCTTCGAGAAGTGCCGTGAGAAGTACGGTGACGTGTTTGCATTTGTTTTGCTTGGTAAAGTCATGACTGTTTACTTGGGTCCAAAGGGCCATGAGTTTATCTTCAATTCTAAGATCCTGGAGGTGAGTGCTGAAGATGCTTACCAGCATTTGACTACGCCTGTTTTCGGCAAAGGTGTTATTTACGATTGTCCTAACCATAGATTAATGGAACAGAAGAAGTTTGCCAAGTTCGCCTTGACTGTTGAATCGTTCAGAACGTATGTTCCTAAGATCAGAGAAGAGGTCTTGAATTACTTTAAAGATTCAAAGAGATTCGACATGGCCCATAATGACAGCGGTGATGCTGATGTCATGCACACCCAACCCGAAATCACTATTTTCACTGCTTCCCGTTCTTTGCTTGGTGATGACATGAGAAAGAAGCTTGACGCATCGTTCGCTCAGTTGTACTCCGACTTGGACAAGGGATTCACTCCTATCAACTTTGTCTTCCCTCACTTACCTTTACCTCAATACTGGAAGAGAGATGCTGCTCAACAGAAAATCTCTAGTACCTACATGTCTTTGATTAACGACAGAAGAAAGACTGGTGATGTCGACGAACACCGTGACTTGGTTGACTCGTTCTTGGTTAACTCCACTTACAAGGATGGTGTCAAGATGACTGACCAGGAAATCGCAAACTTGATGATTGGTATTTTAATGGGTGGCCAGCACACATCTGCTGCCACATCTGCTTGGTTCCTTTTGCACTTGGCCGAAAAGCCTCAATTACAAGAAGACATTTACGCTGAAATTACTCTGGTTTTGAACGAGAAGGGTGGTGACATCATGGACTTGACATACGAAGATTTGCAAAGATTGCCATTGGTGAACAACGTTATCAAAGAAACTTTAAGAATGCACTCGCCATTACACTCTTTGTTCAGAAAGGTAAAGAAATCTCTTGTTGTGCCAAACACTACATATGTTATCCCTAAGGGTCATCATGTTTTGGCGCTGCCTGGTTACGCCATGACAAACGAACGTTACTTCCCTAATGCCGCTAAATTTGACCCTCGCAGATGGGACCAGCTGACTCTCGACAAAGAAGCCGGTGAGTCTGTGGACTACGGTTTCGGTGCTATCTCAAAGGGTGTTGCATCTCCATATTTGCCATTCGGAGGTGGAAGACACAGATGTATTGGAGAACAGTTCGCATACGTCCAATTGGGAACGATCTTGTCAACCTTTGTATACAACTTGAAGTGGAACTTCAAACCCGGTGAAAAGATTCCTGACATTGACTTTACTTCAATGGTTGCATTACCAACCGAGCCAGCTCATATTGTTTGGCAGAAGAGAGATACTTGTGTCGTGTAGATATGTATAAAGTACTATTTAATAATTAGGTCAAGAGTGACAGATACAAGAGGTGATTTTTGTGGAAAGTTGATTTTAATATAGAAGAATCGAATATGATTGTAGTAGAAGATATTCTCTTAATGTAGTACACACAGATTTGCAATTAGAAATGGATATCAATTAATCCAGTCTAGTGATTTTAGTTGCCGTAGTGAGAATACTTCTATAGCTTAGTTGGAAGAAGTACCTTACTTTATCATTGAGCCTTAACCTCTTATCTCAAATATAAAGTACAATAAAAAGGATCATGACCACATCCACCCTCTGATGACTGACCCCTCATTAAGTCATTCATAGTTTGAACGCACTAACAACCGACAACAGATCAAACCCACTGTCTCTCAAGACATTTTCCCCTCAACACCAACGCCGTAAAGTCACTTTTTGCAACCTCAGCAGCACGCCCCAAAAAGGAAATGCCAATAACTGACTCATTTTTCAACAGTTTTTTCATTTAGATAACAGCAACATGTCTAGATCGTTCCATTTGAAGGTGCCAGCGTCACTGGCTAACATAGGACCTGGGTTCGATGTTTTGGGTATTGGTCTTAATCTTTTTATGGAGGTAAAAGTTATTATTGACCCAAAAGTTGATACTTCGCTGGACCCTTTCAATGTCAAGTTATCGTATGAAGGTGATTTGGCAGAGAAGGTTCCATTACAGTCGGATCGTAATTTGGTTACGCAGACGGCTTTGTATATAATGCGTTGTAACAATGTAACTGAATTTCCTATCGGAACCCAAGTCCATGTTATTAACCCTGTTCCTTTGGGTCGTGGTTTGGGTTCGTCAGCTGCTGCTATTGTGGGAGGTATAATGTTAGGGAACGAGGTAGCACAGTTGAAGTTATCTAAAGAGAGAATGTTGGATTACTGTTTGCTTATTGAGAGACACCCTGACAACATTGCAGCTGCAATGTTGGGTGGTTTTGTTGGTTCATACTTGAACCTGTTACCAGAAGCAGAGGACAAGGCCAAGAATGTTCCAGTGGAACATATCTTAATTAAACCAGATACCCCCAAAGAGTCTATTGTCTCGACCCAACCTCCATATAACATTGCAGAGTACTTGACATACGGCTTCAGTGACAAAATCAAGTGTATCACAGTTATTCCAAAGTTCGAGTTGTCTACTGATAGTGCTAGAGCTGTATTACCAGAGTCTTACAGCAGAGAAGATGTTGTGTTCAACATGCAAAGAATCGCCGTCTTGACAAGTGCCTTGGGACAAAAAGAACCAAAGCCAAAATTGATCTACGAATCAATGAAAGATAGAGTACACCAACCATACAGAACTAAATTGATCCCTGGATTAGAACAAGTATTAGAACAAGTTACTCCAGAAGTGTTCCAAACATTGTGTGGGATTTGTTTATCTGGAGCTGGCCCTACCATATTGTGTTTGGCTACTGGAAACTATGACGAAATAGCAGCGAAAGTCGTCTCGATTTTCAAGACTGCAGGTGTTGAATGTACCTGGAAATTGCTTGACTTGGCTCACGATGGAGCCACTGTTCAAGCTTTAGAATGATCCTTAATGGGATTATAGAATGTTAATATTAAATAAAAGTAAACGAATAGAAGAAAATAAAAGGATATGAGTTAATCTTTATATAAAAGTATACTCCACAATTATATTCATACCATTAACAGGGTGACACAGGTTGATAATCGTCATTACCATTAAATTGACTCTTAACATCTTCTCATATTAAAATCGTATACATCACGTGCACTTAAACATTGTTATTTTTCATCCAATCAATTGAACTAAATAAAGCAAAGATGGTCCACAACGACGAGCTTCAAGTGAAGTTACTTACAGAGGACTTATTGAATAAGTCTGGACTGCAGCCTATTTATTTATCTAAGATTGAGGTTAATGGCGGAGAAACTTTTTCAAGTGAGTTCTTTAAGAAGTTGTTAGACCCTTTGCTTAAAAACAGCGATTATACATTGAACCAGTTGATTAAGACTACTTTGGAAACGAACAACAAGTTACAACAGACCAATGTGTTTTCTAAGGTAGATCTCAGTTTGCATTCGGATTATCCAAGTAGTGTCAATATTTCTTCGGTAGAAAACTTCAATAAGGACAAGCCTATAGCTACTAAGATATTGATTGACCTTGTACCTGTAACGTTGAATATTGCTCAAGGGTTCTTGAACTATAACGATGAGGATTATTTGGACTTGAGATTAAATTACTTGAACAATAACTTTAACAATAATGCCGAATTGGTCAAGATTGGAGTTAACTACAACCCCTACAAACCAAACGATAGTTTAGGAACCAACTTGAAATTGTTGTCGAACTTGAACAATCCAGAGTTTAAGCTTTTGATTGACGTTTTCCATAACCATAACAACAACCAATCATGGCAAAAGTCTATTTTGAACTTGACTGGTGGTCACATTGGGTTACAATACAGTAAGTCACCAAAGTTAAAAATCGAAACAGGTCTTTCTTTGATCAAGAAGAACTTAATTTCAGATAAAGAAGCAGGTGTTGAGCTCGCTGGTGATGCGTTGAACTCATCTGTATTTAACAATATTCACTGGAATAACTTATCATACATAGGAGCAAAGGTTTTCCCAACCAATGGAGTTTCCCTTGATGCTTCGAATGAGATTACTCTGTCCACTAACGATGCTGCAAAGGAAACTGTGTTTGCTAAACAAGATGTATCATTGAACCTCTACAAATCATTTTTCAATGACCTCTTCACCTTCCACACTTCGGGACAATTAGGTAACGTCACAGTATTAGGTAACAACAATAACGTACATGCTTCAGATAAGTTTTACTTGGGAGGAAACCATTCATTAAAGGGATTCACAAAGAATGCAGTGAACTTGAATGGAGGATTACAATATGCTAAACTTTCACAAACCATCTTCTCGAGACTTCCATACTTTTTGCACGGCACCAAGAGACGTGAAGGTGAAAACCCGTTGAGATTGTATGCTACAGTGACTGCAGGTAATGTATCGAACGACTTGTTGAAGAAACAAGGTGAATCAGTAGTAAGCACTGGTATTGGTCTTCGTTACTTTAACGAATGGGCCAGCTTCGACATTGGCTACTACCTTGGAAGCAGATTGAATGGCGGAATTGAGGGAGTTAAAAATGGCTTTGACTTTCTGTTGTCAATTGGGGCCTCGAATTCAAAGTAGATTAAGCATAGAGTATTTATTAGGATGTACTTTGAACAAAGAAAATTCAATTCTAGTATGGTTGTAGTAAGATATGACAGGTTGGATATAAGAGTGGTGTTACACCTGAAGAGTTGATTCAGTAGAGATTCTCTGGTCTTCTGCTGTAAGATATGCAATCTTGTAATTCCAAGACGAAAGCTGTGAAACCAAACCAAAGACTACCTGGTATTATGGCAATGAACTGACTATGAACCTAAATACTTACAGGTGGTAAATGTAGAAGTAATTAAAATAACATTTCAGTCATCTTATCAACCCCCATATAGAATAAATATTTGGCTGCAAATTTCAAGATAAAAGACACATAGAGTCCAGAGTATTGCAATTAGAGTCTAGTGAATGATATCCATTATATATCGCTTACGTTATAATGCCCCCCAACTAATTATATAGTTGTATACGATTACTATAAACTGTTGGTTATGTTCAAGGGTTCCTATATGATTACCAAATCATTACATGAGAAGAGATGAGTATAAACATATCATCATTTAACCTGTAAACAACCTAAAAAGACACAGGAAACTGGAAAAGAACTACCTTTCATAGCCTCCAACATCAATTCCACCTTAAAACTGAATCTACCACTACTTATAACACACTTTCACTTGATTTATAGTAAACACCTACACGTGACGCGTCTATATATTTTATAACGTTTGGTTGCATTTTCACAACATATCAACCACAACTCTTAGCGATGGGAGTTTCTGGTTTGCTCAATACTTTGAAGGAGATCCAGGACCCGACATCACTTGAAAGGTATCGTGGTCAGACATTAGCGGTAGATACATATGGCTGGTTACACCGTGCCCTTGTTTCTTGTTCGCAGGAATTATGCCAGGATCAACCAACCAAAAGGTACATTACAGCAGTGATGAATAAAGTACAGATGTTGAGGCACTTTGAAATCACTCCTTACTTTGTATTTGATGGGGGGATATTACCTACCAAGTTGGAAACTTTGAAAGACCGTCGTATGAAGCGTGAGGAGTCGCTTGCTCGTGCTAATGATTTGGTCAAACAAGGTAAAGCTAAGTTGGCTATAAAAGAATTCATGAAAGCTGCTTGCGTGACTCCACAGATGGCCAAGTCAGTGATGTGTGAACTTGATAAGTTACGTATCAAGTACGTAGTAGCCCCATACGAAGCAGATCCTCAAATGGTCTACTTGGAAAGAACAGGACTAGTAGATGGAATATTGTCTGAAGATTCCGACTTGCTTATATTTGGATGCAACAGACTTATAACGAAACTTAAAGATGACGGATCTTGTATTGAGATATGCCGTCAAAACTTTTGTAATGTCAAAGTCCTGGTACCATACTTGGCTACATTAACAGACGACCAATTGAGAGTGGTTGTAATGCTCTCAGGATGCGACTACACCAAAGGGGTACCTGGAATAGGTCTCAAAACAGCATTCCAATTGGTGAAAAGATACCAAACCTTATCTAAAGTATTGGCAAACTTGAGATTCGAAAACAAACCTGTACCTGTAGACTTTGAAAGTGAAGTCACAAGAGCAGATTTAGCATTCCAATACCAAAAAGTATTCAACCCAGTGACCCAAGAAATGGGAACATTAAATGAATATCATGATCAGGTAGAAATTGAACTACTTGAGACTTGCTGTGGTTTAACACTTTCACCAGAGATTGTTAAAAAGGTATGCAATGGTTTAGTACACCCAAGCAACCATACAGAAGTACTCATTACACGAGAAGAATATCTATTCAACAAAAACTACAGAAAGACACCTATTCAAAAGAAGAGCACCACTCCCAGATCAAAATCTACAGTAGTTTCATCAACCAAAGTCTCAATATTGGATATGATGAAAACAACGAAAATGGAAAAGCAAGCACTGCTAAATGAGAAACCTTCAATGGAGTATGAACCGATCCGGAAACCTGCTGGACTCAAAAGGAACTTGTCACCCACTACAAAGAAAATACAAAGGATGAATCCAGGCGAACCGGTTTCACCTCTTCGTCATAGTAAGTTCTTCAAAGACTCACTCAAACAAAAGAGTTTACCTGTGGCAAACTTTGAAAAGTCGTTTGAATCTGAATGCGTGTCGCTGCCAGTCAAGCCGATAGTTGTTGAAGGTGAAATCACTGATGATGATGAATTTACATTTAGTGAGGATGAAGAATTAAATGAAATGATGGAGCTGGGATCTTTCACTAGAAGTAACTCGACAGAAGTGAAAACTGACGACGACGTGAAGGAGAATTTCGAGGTAGATGTTCAGGATGATGAGATTGAAGAATCTCCAGTTAAAGAACGTACTCCTGCTAAAGTGTCGTTGATGGAAAGGTTTCTGTTCAAAGGTTCCAGTACAAGTTCCAATATAACTGAAAAAGTACCTAAATTACAGCTCCAAAGAGCAACTACAAAATCACTTTCTGAAGCATTTTCCATGTTAGAACCAAGATGGGTATCACCCAAGAAAGAAAAAGTCCAATTCTCAGGTGAAGTTAATGAAGATGATGATATTAGTGAAAATGAGCTGCAAAATGTACTTACACCAGCAAAAGTTGGAATAGAACTCAAATTCAGTGACAAAAAGGAAACTAGAACATCAACACCGTTTTGGAAACAACCATCATCGAAAACACTGAAAGAAGATGAAGATATCAGTGAAGAGGATTCTCAACCTAAATTGACCCCAGCCAATCTTGGAATGAACCTCAAATTTAACACTACATGTGCCAGTGAGAGTCAAATGTCTTTGGAAGATGATATTAGCGAAGACGAATCTCAAGCACAAACTACATTCGCAAGAATCAACTTGCGTCAATTTGCATACAGAGGGTAACATTACTATTCAAGAAACGTATTTTGCACGAAGGAAAGTGGAAGATGGAAGTAGTAGAGAGTTACATGATCAGTTATCTGGACTGTTATCTGGACTGTTATCTGGACTGTTATCTGAACTGTTTACCAAGAAACTCAATCCAGTAAACTCTTTTATGATATTATGAAACAAACTCTTCACACATAACTTTCAATCGTCTCTAAAACACCTCAAGCTTTAAAAATAATACTCTTGAATATGACATTTATAATAATATTATTAGCTATCTTCATAAACCCCTCACTATACTCGAACCTATCACCAAACGTGTAAGATCACCTTGGATATTTTCACTCAGGATCTTTACTGAGTTCAATTTGTAAATCTTCTTCAATTTAGGAATATCAACCAACTCTAGTAACCTTGCATCATCTATCTTTTCACTTTCAGTGCTTAATAACTCTTGTAAGTCTTGGTCAACTTGTCCTAAATCCGTACCTTTAGAGAAGACTTTTATAGCAATTAAGTTAGGCACTTGAGGATCAATTCCAAACTTCTTGAATGCTTCCATTAATTTATTTACAGGAGACAAGTTATAAATGATCTCAGCATTCAATGATTTTGTCTTCATAGAACCATTCTGTTCCTCTATAAGTGCTCTGTGTATGGCGAATTGTACCTGTTCTAATGAGATTATATGTTGAGTATTAAGAAATGCATAATCATAACGAGTATCACCACCCACCAACTTTTCCTTCATCTCATTGAGTACATCACTAGAGACACCCGTGAAGAGAGAAATATACACCTCCTTGTCTTCAAACTGAGGGAACTTCATCTTTAACTTGTTAATTTTTTTGTATGTTTTTTCAAAAAGATATTGAAGTATAACGGCATGGACGTTGACCAATCGCTTGCAAAGGTGTTTGAAGGGTACACTCAAGGGGATGAGGAGATAAACCATACATCTAATACATATCCCGAAGTTTTGTTACAAAAGTCCGCCAAATCAAACAAGTTGTATGCGTCGTTTCAGAGTTACAACAAGCAGTTTGTGGGAGGCATGGATGTTAATCCCGTGGTACGATGGACGAATTCGAGCATTGAGAGTATGTCACGGCTTGTTATTGACTCGTGGGATGCTCTGGATAAACGGGTGTCTGGCGATCAGGAATCGCTGAATACTACGGCCACCCCCACAACCAAGTTCAACGCAACGGCGTTGTTTAGTTGGTCTTCAAGTGATTCGTATATAGAAGCCAGGAAGTTGGAACTCCAACTTAAACTGGGAGAATTGTTTAAAGATGTAAAGACCGAGACTGAAGAGAAGAAACCAGAGAAGGATCTGACTATTGGCGGAGGTATCAAGATCAATAAAACCAAAGAATCAATAACGAACCGGCTCAATCGAGTCGTTGATCTTGAGGCCAACAGGTTTATACACACTCGTATTCAAGTTATAAAGGCGCACCATAGCGAAGAGATGAACAAACAAATGCATGAGCGGAGACGCAAAGACCATGAAATGCATTTGAAGAAGTTGAAGTTGAAGGAGGAAGAGTATGATAAACAATTAGAGGCATTATCAATGGAAAATAAGAATACTGGAGCAAGCAATTTCTTCAATTCGTTATTTGGGTTTTCCTCTGCTGCTGGAAATCAGAATATAGTCGATTCCTCATTTTCATTGAAAGATGATACTAGTGATTTAAGTGAAGCAACAACAGGTACTGCTCCTGGAGAGTCAGGAATAGAAGCTAAAGAACCAAAGAAAAGAATGTCATTCTTACCTGGAGGTAAAAAGAAGAAAACTAAGGAAAAGAAAGAAGTAGAAGAGGAGAAAGAGGAGAAAGAGGAGGAAGAAAAAGCAGTGGAGGAAGTAGACGATGAATTTGATGACTTCACTTCAGCAGTACCAGCATTGGATGAAGCATGGCCACAAAATATGCAAGAGAATTCTAAATCAAATACACCACCATTGCCTAGATCAATATCAGAAACTAAAGTGTTGGCATTTTCGAATTCGAAACTGAAAAGAGCTAGCACTTCGACCAATTTCAACTTGTCATCTACAAACGACGCATTCAGTGTATCTTCGACACCCAACACACCAAAAAACTCAAACAATCACAATAGCCCTAAAACTAATACCCCACCATCTACTTTTGCATTACCAATTTCTCCTGAATTGAAGACATATAGTATCCAACCGAAGGTGATACCTCAAATAGAACGAAAGTTCATACCCATGGATACCATGATAAATTCGAAACCTGTCAACAGAATAAGTCAAAAAAAGAATAACAACCAAAAAGATCTGATAAATGAAGACTTATTAGATTTATTTGATTCACCACCAACGTTTGCACCTGCTAACCAGAAAGCGAATGACTCAACGGATTTATTAAGTTTGTAAGATAAGCTGAAGTAAGAGCTTTACGGAAATAGAATTGAAAGGATAGGAATCATAGCTGATAAATTTTCAAGTGGTTTGAGTATTGTCTGAGATAATTCCACTAATGTACTAAGGTTAAGAATGTGTTTCATTATCTCTGTTTGTATGTTGATTCAGATAAGTTAATATTATGTTAGATATTCCCCTTGTGAGGTTTCACGGTCTGCAATTGTCGCTTACTACTGTGCTTATTCATAGACTGACACATATCTACTTCAATCTGTCATTAATTAATTAATTATTAATGGAACTAATTCTAGAAGTAACATTATTCTAAGACTCCAACACACACATTCAGCTTAATAATTTCACATTAATCTATATAAATATCAAGCCATAATCTTCTCACCCACAACATACTAATAATACATTACTTAATCGCCTTCCATAACTACACTCTCTACAGTTTTTGCAACTTTAATCTCACTCCACTTTGCAGTCGATTTTTTTGCCTTCATCAAAATTTAATCATTGAATACCAAATTTTTCCACCAACAATGCTTTCAGCTCGGACCCGTGCGGTGAGACAGTTCTCGAGGACTTTGGCTACGACCAAAGGACCCAAGTTCGAGAATCCTCATCTTGAAATGTCCACATTAAAGAATGGATTACGTGTGATAACTGATGCTACACCTGGTCATTTTAGTGCTCTTGGTGCTTATGTAGATGGTGGTTCGAGATATGAAGATCCTAAAAATCCTGGTTTGTCTCATATTTATGATCGGATGGCTTGGAAGTCTACTCAGAAATATACTGGAGTTGAGACTATTGAGAATTTGACCAAGTTGGGTGGTAATTTCATGTGTTCTGCCCAGAGAGAAAGTGTAATTTACCAAGCTTCAGTATTTAATCATGATGTTGATATGATGTTTGATTTAATGTCTCAAACAATCCGTTGGCCATCATTGACTAATGATGAACTTTCGGAGACTTTGGAGACTGCCAAGTATGAAATTGGAGAGTTGGCCTATAAACATGAATCGATGTTACCTGAAGTATTACACCAAGCAGCCTATAAAAATAACACCTTGGGTTTGCCACTTTTCTGTCCACCAGAACGGATCAATAAGATTGGATTGGCTGATATAAAAGAGTACCATTCCAAGTTCTATCAACCTCAAAATATAGTGATAGCTATGGTAGGTGTACCTCATGAACATGCTGTGAAACTTGCAGAAGAACATTTAGGAAATGACTGGGTAGTTGATTCACCACCTACAAAACCAAACCCAGGAATAGTGAACTACACTGGTGGAGAAATAACATTACCGTTTCAACAGCCATTGTACTCTAACCTTCCAGAATTGTACCACATGCAAATTGGATTTGAAACAAACGGATTGCTCCATGATGATTTATACGCCTTGGCCACGTTAGAAAAACTCCTTGGTGGTGGCTCATCGTTTTCTGCCGGAGGACCTGGAAAGGGAATGTTTTCAAGACTCTACACACAAGTATTGAACCAATATGGGTTTGTGGAAAACTGTTCGAGTTTCAATCACGCTTACACCGACTCCGGATTGTTCGGAGTAACCATCTCATGCCTGCCTAACGCAGCACACGTTATGTCACAAATCATCTGTTTGGAATTATCCAAACTTTTAGAAACCGATACTGCACAAGGAGGACTTACAGAGAAGGAAGTAGCCAGAGCAAAGAATCAACTCATCTCAGCATTACTCATGAACTTTGAAAGTAAACTTGCAAAGTTAGAGGACTTGGGAAGACAAGTACAATGCTACGGCAAGATCACAACCATTGATGAAATGATTGCAAAGATAGAAGCATTGTCGATATTGGACTTGCGTACAGTCGCAGAAAAAGTCTTGACAGGTAATGTAGTTACAAAGGGAACTTCAACAGGAAGACCAAGTATTGTAATGCAAGGAGATAGAGAATCTTTTGGAGACGTTGACTTTATTTGTCAACACTTTGGATTGGGAAAATTCCCAGGTCCACAGTTGACTGAACCAAGAGATTACGCAGAGATTGAGAAGCAAAATAAGAAGGGGGGTTACTTTGGAGGGTGGTTTTAGATTTATAGAATATCTTCATTTCTCAGAATAAATAGAGTGAATGAAGAGTAGAATGTGTTTGAGTGTATGTATTGATGATTAACCTAGTGAATATAGTTGGTGAGAGTATTATTCTGTAAGTTAATAAGGATTAAGTTTGAACTATAAGATTAAATACTTTAATTTAGACTTCCAATGACAATAAACTTTTAGAGTCTAATCTAGTTTTAACATAATCTCTAATTCAATACTACTTCTTGAATACTTGATACCGAAGCGAAACTAAGATAAACGAAACGATTTAGAAACAACCAACAATTAACAGCTAATCATTGAAACAAAAATATGACAGGACCTGTTTCAAAATGACAATGAAATTGTAAAATGAATGAAATCTCAAACATTTTAATTCCATTTAATCGAATAGCGCTACATTGACTCATATCAAAGACGTTCAATGAACACACCAAGTAGTAGGAACAAGAGTAATCAATTTGCACCCTAAATCTTTTGTGATACGGAATATAGAGTTTGTGATACACATACCCGTTACCTTCGCCTTTCTTTCCCTCAATAAAAACGAGGCTAGTTGCCAAGCGCAAATTAAAAAAAGTAAACACTTATATCAATGGGACTGGACTATGGGCTCTTGGGAATGCTCCCTGAGGAGCTCTTATCAGAGGTGTTTAAGTATTTAGAAAAGTCCGATGTAAGGTATTTACATGGGCACCCCATCTTGCACCGCTTCATTGTATATAAAATGTTTGAAGTAGTAAGGGTGAGGCGCACAGTGCAGCGATTTGAATTGTTTCATACGTTCCATTGGACTCCACCTGCAATGCATTATAAGAACTTGGTCAATTTCGTTGATTCAGGTTATATAAAGCCTAAAGTGTTGGAGTTCTTGGACTTTGATGACCTTAGGTTAATTGAAGAGTTATCTCCTGGAATTACGTCAAAGTTTGAACAAGTGCATAAATATCTGAGGTATAGACATTTGGAAGACGATCCTGATGAATGGAGCTATACTCAAGAGTTTTCTTCTGGCACAGATAGAGAGTTTGAAGAAGATAGCTGGTTTGAATCTGAAGAAGAAAGTGATGAAAGCGAAGACGATGTACAGGCTGTGGGAGAGTTACTAGCAAGAACGTCAGAAATCGGCACTGAACTATTGTTTCATCGTTCTATAAATTTAGATGCAATTGATGCAGAAGGTTCAGAATCGGCTGACGAGGCTGATTTAGAGGGAGCAGATGAAGGCGATCTAGAAGGAGCAGATGAAGTTGAGGAACCTGCAAATGATTTAGAAAACAACTCAGAAAATGACTCAGAAGATGAATCAGAAAATGATTTAGAAGATAATTCTAATAATGTACCTGAACACGCTCCAATCTCTTTAATTCATGGGAAACTAGTAACCATAGAAAATGAAGTTGATGACTCTGACGAAGAAGATATGATACCAGTAAAATATCCAGACGTCAATAATTTAACTGAATTGGCAAACTATAACATCACTAAATTGACTACCGATCTATTGGATCTCTCAGACGTTCAACTTCCCAAAAACTTGAAAGAACTTGTTTTTGATCCTTACCCAATCATTGGAGACGGTGTGCTGGTTACAACGCAAGGTGTGCATGTCCCAGAACTTCCTTCAACCCTTCGTAAACTCACTTTAAGAATCCCACCTGTACAGTCTTGTTTTCAAGTGCATCAACTACCAATAACTTTGAAAGAGTTAACACTTACACATTTTTGGACTACACCTCCAATTAATCCAGGGGGGTTTGAAAACTACCACATTGATAACGACTTCACCCACCTTAGATCACTCGAGAAGTTCTCAATATCTCTAAACGATAAACATCTGCTTAGTGATCTTCAATTACCAAGTTCATTGAAATCGTTGACAATACAGTCAAGACTGCAATTTCCATCAGAGTTTGCAGAATTGATGGACCTTTCATCAATCGAGACTTGTAAAAATTTGGCTGAGCTTAAAATCCTCAATATTTGCATATATAATGAAGTCTTGGAAGCCACATTTCCCGATTCTTTAAAAACACTTCGATTCGATGAGATCATGCCTTCCGAAAGCAGACGCACAGTTGCTAATGAACTTGCTCATGAGAAACGAGGTCTGGAAATTAATTCTGCGAAAATAAGATTAGTTAAGATGAAATTACCAAGCAAACTTGTGTCTCTTATATTCCGCTACATGCGTGGTTTCTACATTGACACTACAAATTTTGAGATACCTTCAACATTAAAAGATTTCGAAATCAGGAGATCAAATGTATTCTCATACGACAACACCGATGGAAAGAATTTGGTCGACAAATGGACATTATCCATCCAATTCCCACGCAACTTGAAATCCTTGAAAATCACACTGAACTCATACGAAACTTTAAATTCAAACATATCTGAACTTGACAGACTCGACAAAGTAGAATTTTCTAGATCTGAATTTGATATCAAGTCGTTGGTTAAAGAATTGCCAAAATCAATTCGCAGTTTAGAACTTATCCACACCAACATAGATTCATTGGATCTCACCCATTTACCTAAATTGAAGAGATTGGATGTTAATGAAAATCGCTTTACACTGTTGGAAGATGTGAAAATCACACCTGCTGTATCAGTATTAAGAATTGCCGATAATGAGATACTGAGTCTTGATGCTGGTACCACATCTGCAAACCTTTGTGTGTGCTTCAATAAAATCGAAGAGCTTTCTTCTGGATTTAAAGAGCTTCTGCCTAACTTAATTCATTTCGGCTGCTACATTGAAACTTTAAAACACTTCAACTTAGCAAATATTCCTCCTTCAGTTCGTACCATAGATCACCGTGGTGCCGGGATGGACTCCGCAGGCCAGCCGTCTGCTAACTTGAAAAATTGCTCTCTTGAATTTTGTCATTCGTCTGAGATTGCTATTCCACATTGGCCAAAAATTGTAGAAGCTGTTCCCAAGCTACTTGGTGGAACAGTTTCCCAATTTTCTGACCATTCACAAATGGGAATGTTCTACGAGTTAATGAAAAAGAAAAGCTATTTAGCAACAGTTGTCATAGGAAAGGACGCAAAGATATACTACAAAGGAAGAGAATACACTGTGCTGATAAACTGAAAACCGATAGATAACAAGACTTAGATAATGGATACCATAGAATAAAAGTACTGCAAATTGGCAGCCTGAATCCCTAAATGTCAATTGTACAACTAATGAATTTATGATGCACACTTTAGATTAACTACGTAAGTTCTTTGCACACTTAAGATGATTCCACCACCATACAATGCATAGAATTCTAATTTACTACTTTAAATACAAGTGAGTGTTTTTGCAGCCACCACATCAAATAGAGTTATACCTTCGATTATACGTCATTTGCCTGTCTGCGCACTATACCACACAAATTCACCGACAAATACTACACGACCTACAGTTGCTTACAATCGTTTCATTACAAATCTTCACAAATTTTATTGTTACTATGCCACGCAAGTTCCTTATTACTCACTAACTTCTAAAAACAAGTCTCTCTCTAAGTTCCAAGAGCTCCTTCTCCAACATCATATTTTCATGAGTCAATTCTGCATTCTCTCTTTCCAAAACACTTAGTCTAACTCTTCCAGCTTCATTATCGTTATCTAATCTATCAACCTTACTTTGCAAAAGGTTAAATTTATTTTGATAGTCAAAGTTCTCGTCGTTGAACTTCTTGGAAAGCTTTGCTTCATTTTCGGTACGCATAGTGAGATCACCAACATTCCTTTCCAATGTCTTAATTGTCTTAGAGTTTTGATGAAGTTCTGTGTGTGCCGAATCTAAATCACTCTGCAAAGTAGATACTTTATCCTCCCAGTATTTCAATTGTTCGTTATTGTACAATTTCTCTTCCAAGGTATGAACCTTATTGCTCAATTCTTTGTTTACTCTCTTCAATGAGTCATTTTCTTCTTCAGTAACTAGTAAGTTCTTTCTTAATTTCAGGTAGTCTTGGACTTCGTTTGAACTAGAGATTCTAGACTGGTTCAATTCTGATTTTATCAGATGTGATTCGGCATTCTTATCTTGAAGATGTTGTCTCATAAGACTCAAGTCAACTTCAGACAGCTCTAATTTAGCTGAAGTGTCATCGAACTTGCGTGTTAAAACAAAGATTTCCTCTTCTAAATTGTCCTTCTTCTCGAGTAATGAATCTCTTTGTGTTGTTATCTCTCCTATGAGCTCTTTCAACGAAGCAACTTGTTTGGTAAAGTTTCCGATTTTACGCTCATTTAACACTCTTTCATTCTCCAACTGAGATGACTTTTGAGTCAATTGTTCAACCTTGTTCTCCAATTCCTCTTCAGTGAGTAGCTTCTGCTCATAATCTTTATCAAGTAAATTCTTCTCACGGACCAAGTCTTCCAAATCTAATTGAAGTTTCTTGTTTTCTCTAATGAGGGAAGTCTCCGTTTTCATCTTATCATTCAACTCTAAATGCATTTCTCTGATTTCGCTATTAAGGTTCTCAGTGACTTCTCTGTTCTCATAATTAGAGGTGTAGTATTTGGTTTTCTCCTTCAACTCCCTTATTTCATTCGAAAGTTTCTGAATTTCAAAGTTTTTATCTTGAAGTGTTTCCTCAAGCTTGGAATTTTGCTTCCTAATATCAACAATTAAGATTTGCGTTGTTCTAGACTCTTCACGAGCTAATCTTAATTGGCTCTTGATATCTGTTAACTCGCTTCCTGCTGATTCTTCATGTCTCTTTGAAATGTTTACAGCAGATTCAGCCAATTCCAATTTGTTATAATATTCTTCGGCTCTCTTTTTATAAAGCTCAACACTTTGTTGTAAGTCTGAGTTCTTAGAAACGACTGTATCACACTTCACCTTCAATTGTGCCAATTCTTCTTCATAATCTGAAACAGACGTTCTGAATGCCTGTCTCTTCGCATCATAAAGCTCATCCTCAGACTCACGCAATAATGACTTCAATCTAAGAATTTCAGATTTCGTTACTCTTAACTCATCCCTAGTTGACTTTAAAGACTTAGACATATCTTGATAAATGAGAACGAAATCCTTGTTGGTTGAAGAGAGTGTTTTTTGAATCATGCTGTTTCTATTGTAGCTCTCGCTTCGAGGTATTGACAAATCAGACTTAACTTCCTTGTTGAAAAAGTCTTCGAACCTTCCTTCTAATTCATCAATTCTGATTTGTGCATCTCTGTACTTCTTTTCGTAGTCAGTGAAACTATTGATACCTCTAGTTGATTGAACCTTGTTGAGTTTCTTTTGCAATTGAATTGCATAATTCTCAGCACGCTGTGCGTTTGCCTCTTCATGTTGCAACTTCTGTCTCAAGCTGTCAGCTTCTGAGTTGAATCCAGCTCCAGAAATACTGAAGTTGTCACCAAATGCCATCGATCTTCTGTTCATTGCTGAATCACCGTTTCTTTGAGATGTTGCCGAAGTAGCATTTCTCTCCTTCAACAATGTGATTTCTTCGAATAACTTTTTGTTTTCGAGCCTTTCCTTTCTCAATGCTGCATTCTGCTCATTCAATTTCAACTTAATGTTGGCAAAGTCATCGACAAATGAAGCTTCTGGTGGAGGATGGTTTTCTTTCTCCAGGTCTCTCGCACTTAGTTGCAAAAATGTAATCTCTTTTGACAATTCCAGTATTTGGCTCTCGTACTTTTGACTCGATGCCTTCGTAACTTCATAATCCTGCTTCAACTTTTCTATTGACTCGACCATAGCCTTGTTTTCATCATTTGCTAATCTCAATGCCTCAGTCAATGTACCAATTTCAGATAAGTGCTGTTGCTCAATGTTTCTTTTCTCCCTAATTTCAGCCTCAAATTCTTTGAGTTTAAGTACTTGTTTACGCAAGTCCTGTGCTTCTGAAATTAGCTTGTTCGAGCTGGCCTTTGTCTGTGTGATTTCTTTGGACTTGTGCTCCATTTGGTTGGAGATTTCTCTCAACTTAATTTGAGCATCTGTCAATTGTTTTTCCATTGTAGAGTTGCTTTCTTCGTGGCGTTTGAAGTTCGACTTCAATGAGTTGATTTCTCTTTCTTTCAGAGTAGCATTCGACACATGGTCAGCAATCGACTTCTTCAATGCAGCAATTTCCTTAGTCAAGTTTTCATTTTCAGGAGCATAGCTCTTGTGCTTTTCCAAATCCTTCTCCAATGTCTTGTTCAATCCCTTAAGTTTCTCGGTTTCAGAATTTATCAGGTTCGTTACATCTTGGTGTTCTCTCTTCAACTTTGCGATAAAGTCATTATGGTTGTTTTTCTCAACCTCGTGCTTCTTGAGATTGGACTCAATATCAGCGAGTCTTGCAAGGGTATCATTGTGGTTCTTTTGCAATTTGGAGTATTCAGAAGTCTTTTCTTTCAATTTCTCAGTTATTTCAAAAGACTTGCTATCAATAGACTTCAATTGTCCACGAAGGGTTGAGTTCATGCCATTTGCTTCTTCCAACTTAGATTCCAATTCACTTAACTTTGCAAGTGTTTGCTTCTCTTCTTCCCTATGTTTAGAAACATCAACATCACGTTCCTTCACAAGGTTTGTTGTTGCAATAACTTCGTCCTCTAACTTGATGACTTGTTCTCTCAATTTCGTGTTGTCAATTTCGAGATTAGACTTGAGTTTCTCCGCATCTTTCAACTTCAAGCTGACGTTTTTCAAGTTTTCATTCATCTCTTTATTGTCCAACACTTTAATAGATTCTTCAAGCAATGGTTTGATATTGATAAACAAGTCCAACCACAAACTCGAGGTTAAAGTTTCATCTACTTTCTGAATAGTTCTTGCGATCAATTGCGAGGATTGAATTTCCTGGATTTTCTTCTCCATCAGTTTTCTTGCTGAAATACCTCTAATCAAACTTTGTAAATCAGTGAAGATGCTCTTCAAGCTTAAGTCCCTCAATTCCTCGAGTTTCCCCAAGATACCGTTTTTGAAGAAGATCTTAGTGATACCAATTTTAAAGCTTTCAGAGTCCAAGTTAATGAACTTTAAAAGTAATTCAGAGTTAGTTCTCATGTTCTTGGTGAACACTTCTTTAATGTTAATGATAGAATATCTCAGGTAAAAGTCTTCAAAAGTCATTCTGTTTGGATAACCAGCTCTGGTTATCCTGATACCTTCCAAAACACCATTACATCTTAACTGATGCAAAACCAAAGTTTTATCAAACTTGTTAGCTTTCTTTTCAAGGTTGGGTAAGATACATCTAACGAAATGAGGTTCTGTGCATTCGAGTTGTTCCATGAGGCTGGCAAGTTGGTCCTTGTGCTTCAACGAAGCGGTCTTCAACTTTTGCACTCTCTTGTTACCAGGTGCGTTGCTGTTGGCCAATTCTGCAAGGATGTGCTCATCGTTAGTGAACATGTCCACCATGAATTCATTCAGAGAGTTAGGCAAAAGTTTCAACACATGTTCGTTAACTGGGTCAGTGTTCTTCTGCAACCAATTGTCCACATTATACTCAACCATTCCGGCATAATGATGGACGATGAACCCACTCTTCAACTTATTTTCTTGGAATTTGGCAGATTTACCTTTACCAAAGTTGGAGGACAACTTTTCCATGAATGATCTGTCTGAAGATTTTGGTATTACACACTCTTCATCCAAGAGTTTTAATATACCCATTGGGTTTTTAGTTTCAATGAGGTCGATAGTGGGTTGTAAATCTTGACCAAAGTCAATGAATTCCCATTGAATGTCTTCTCTCAAGTATTCGCTTTGTTCCAAAATGAAGGAGTGGTGGTTGAAGAATTGCTGCAATTTTTCGTTGGTATAGTTAATGCACAATTGTTCAAAGGAGTTTATTTCAAAGATTTCGAAACCTGCGATATCAAGGACACCTATGAAGTTCAGTTGATCTTCTTCGAATGTTGAGTCCACCTTCAAGTTGGCGTTAATTCTTTCAATAATGTACTGGAATAACTTTTCGTACAAGTGCTTTGCAAATGCGTCGATGGCGAATTTCACTTCGGGAGCTTTCTTTGACTTTTGCACGAGTTCTCTTCCTGCCTTCACCTTGGGTCTTACTAAGTTATCGATAAAGTCTTGTCTTTCAATTCCCAAGAGTTTGACTATGATGTCTACAGGAGAACTCTGAGTGAAGCTAGCTTGTTCAGATTTGTACAGTGTGAACTCCAAGTTACCCAAATGCAAAATCACAGCTAATGTCTGGAAAATGTTAGTAATTTCCAGTGGGCTGAACCCAACAATGCTGAATGCATCCACCAAAAGTTGAAAATCTTTGGCATCGTCTACGTTGGGGATGTCCATTTTAGAGGTGTTCAAGTAGCTGTAGCTTTTAATGTCAGTTGAAAGGCCTAGGTTGGATAAATGGTCGTAACCTTTCAAGAATTGGTAAAAGACATGATAGTTTCTTTCCTGGGAAGATTGGCTGACGACTCTTGATTTCTCCAAGAGGTAGTAATCGATATTTGCGCCGTTTATCAGTCCCTTTGTGTTAAAGAAAATGCGGATGAACTTACCGAATCTCGACGAATTGTTGTTTTTAATCGTTTTCGAGTTTCCAAAGCTTTCGAGAATGGGGTTAGCTTGTAAGATTTTGGAGTCGATGTTTTGACTGTTGAAAGTGAAGGAGCTTGAGTTTGACGATGCTGACGATGAACGTTTTTGAACGTGTTGTTGGAGGTGGAGTGAGTGGAACGAAGCTTGTGAGTGGTCTTGTGGTGATGGAGAAGCTGAAGGTGACAGGGGTGGGGTTATCAGGGAGAGGTATTGGATGATTTTCTTTGTATTCTCTGTTTTACCTGCACCACTTTCACCGGTGACCAAGATCAGTTGGTCCTTTTTGTTGGCCAATAAGTTCCGGTATGTTCCTTCTGCGGTGGCAAAGATGTGAGGAGGGGGTTTGTCAAAGTCACGGTTGTGGTATTTCTTTAAAAACTTATTGTCGTAGATTGGTAATGACTTGTAAGGATTGATGGCCACCAAAAATAACCCCGAGTATGTATAGATCAAGTCATCATTGTATCGGAGATACAAGTTGTAGACCACCGACGGCTCATTGAGGTGCGTTAGCTCTGCCATATCATGACATTTGTTGAACTTGTTGGGGTTACAGTTTTCCAACGTGTCCTGTGGGACCACCTTATGGGTCTCTTGATTCCCATTCAAAACAGTCACCTTACAATTCCCATCATTTAAATAATCAGTAATGAAACCTTTGGTATAAAAGGTCCCATCTGGTATCCAAACCCAGTTCTTGGAGTTGAACCCGTCGTCTTCGGTCATGCTATGAGTTGGTTAACCTAAAAAAAAAAAAATTCACCAATGTGATTTAAAGAATCAAGTTTATTTTAAGTTTATGAATGAAAGATTCCACGTAGTTAAGAATGGGTAGAGATCAACACACAATAAACAGCCAAACAAACAAAAACACAATGTATTGATGATGATTTAATTGTAAGCACGAGACAACAAAATTACGATCCCTCCAATACAGATACCCAAAATCAATCAATAACTGATGCGGAATTACTAGGTCTTCCTACAACTAACCGCCAACTAATTGAGCCTGGCACCTTTATCTTTCCCAATGATTTGTTGTTTTTCGAATCGACTTTTGCCGCCCTTTGTGTCTTTAAATTACACGGGCTGCCAAGTATGTGCAGGGGGACCGTAAATCTAAAACGCAGTAAATTTTGAATTTGAGAACGCGTATTCTTTTTTCGGACGGTTGCTTTTACCCAAACTTGGATCATTTTTAGTAGGCGGAATCAATTGAGTTAAGGAGTGGGGGTGATGTGTTAAGTTTGATAGTTAGTGATTTAGAGGAGGGTGAAGAAATATGATGATATATGATGGTTATTAGTTAGTTTAGTTATTGGTTTTAGTGAGTTGTAGTTAGTTGTCACTAGGTGATTAGTATATTTCATTAGGTACTCGTTGCTTGATAATGTATTAACGAATAGCCCTTATAGACTAATTATATACTTATAAATTATATACATTAACAATCTACAAAAATCTAATAAAGTGTGTATTAAAGAACTGAAACACGAAGAAACTCTTAAATGATATTAAAAATGAGATATTATAAATGCAGGCAATGAGTAGTTCGCTTTATTTAACGTGATGCATTAACGGGGACGACCATGCACTGGATTCAGACGTTCTGTTCCCGTTTGAGTTTGGAGGCGAGTAGTCGGTTCCGCTGTTTGAGATGGACGACAAGCCTCTTTGTTGTGTATGGAATGGTGGGTTTGGTGGTGGTGGTAATGATGTTGCGGAACTGTATTGATGTTGTGTGTTGAAAGTAGATGGTGGTTGTGCATTAATGCTACCGTGCGAGTCATTCAGGTGGAAGTATGTGTTTGTGTTGTTCAAATTGATACCCGAGTTTTGACTGTGCTTGTTCTTGTAGATTCGCAGCTTGGTGTGTTTGCTGGGTGGGTTAGTAGTTGTACCTGTGTTGTTACTACTTCCTCCGTATGATGAGTTGGCATGGACTGGAGTATTGTATACTGAACTGCTTCTCTTATTGGAAAAGACAGAATACTGAGAACTGGCTGATGGTGGTGTTACTGGACCTGCATCATGAACATTGTTCAAACTCAAGTTAGGCTTATGGAATTCTCCGCCAGAACTGTACTCGCCATTTGGCATAGAAGCTGTAGATGATGCTAATGGAGTACTGATATTACTAGTGTTTTCTTCCTCGGCATCGACATCAAGCAGAGGAAATTGCAAAAGTAAATCAGCTAAATGTGTCAATGTTGGATCCATTGGAGTGGTTCCATCATCTTTCAAGATTAACAGCTTGTTCTCGTAAATACTACTAATAACAAACTTAAACCTTTGGTGGAAATTGTTAATCACTTGAATAACTCCCAAACTCTCGTACTTTCTAGACAAGACTTCAGTGACCTTGGACAATTGAATAATGAACATGAGTGCTATTTTCTTCACCTGTTGCAATGAGTTGTCATCCAAGCCACTTAAGAAAGCTCCATAGATTTCGGGTGGTCTGTTTTCAGAGTCAGACTGGTCACTCTTTAAATCCTCCTCAACAAAGAAATCGTCTTCGGAATCGTATTCCATCTCGTCAGTTTCGTCTTCTGAATAGTCGACAAAGTCTTCATCTTCAAACTCTTCTTCAGTTTCAAAGTTTTGTGAAGTAGAAGCACTCATAGAGTTGTTCAAGTTATACAATTGCAGACGAGAACGTCTCACTTGTCTCTTTTGGTGGCTCTTCTTCTTGAAGGCTTTCTTGAGTAAGTCAACCAAAGATTCAGAAGCATTTGGAATCTGCAACATGGAACATGCTAATAAGTTTGCAGTGACAGAAACCAATGAAGTAGGGACAGTTAAAAAGTAACGTTCATAAAGTGTGATTTCACACAAGAATCTGCCAACGACAGTGACGGCCGACAAGGTGCTTTCGTTGGATGCACCACCTGTAGCCTTGTTGTATCTGCTTGGAGTAGCATTGTTGGATACAATATGCGAACTCTGAATGGCCAACTGCAAACAATCCTCCAAATTAGGATGGACCAAGTTCCAGTCCAAGGTGCTCAAAATATGCATTTCCATCTGGATAAACATCTCCTCATCATAAGCATTTCTGCACATCAAAGTCAAGTCTTTCAAAGTAGGAACCCTCAGCTTCTTGTCTTCGTACTTGCCAGCAATCCAAAGAGCAGTGCAGCCAACCAATTGGTAGTGTCTCTTAAACACAATACGCTTGGAGCAATACCTGTCGATAATGTTGAGACATAAGAATAAGGTCTGTGGCTGCAACTTGAAGGAGGTATGTAATTCCACCAAAAAGTCGAGTAAAAAAGGTCTCATGAACCATTGAATCTCTGGCTGTAAGTCGATCATAGCAGGATTAATCTGAGTCTTAGTTTCGAACTTGGCCAAGGCACGTACAATATCATTTGAATACTCGGAAGTGAGCTTCTTATTGGCTTGTGTTTCTAACAACTCCAACATAATGCTGTAAGGCCTAGGTTTAATGCTAGTGGGCGGCCCATATTTAGGTGCGTTCTGCTTCTGCGGTTGCATCTTGAAGTATTCAAAGGTTAGATATAAACGAGAGAATGTTTGAATACAGCAAAAATGTTATGAAAGGAAGCGAATGAATTGACTAAAGGTTTGGTGTGATCGTCCAGATTTTAGTAAGTTGAGAAACAAGATTGGTTTTATAACCATAAGCTTCGCCATACTATAAGGAATTCTCCATGCAAAAAAATACCGAACAATGCACACCAAAAAAAAAAAAACGCCAAAATAATACATTTGAAATAATATTTAACAATTGGTGTCTTTTGAACTGGAGGAGGAATTACCATAATCTCCTTTTAGTTTTTGTGATAAAGGCATGGTGTGTGTGTGGGACTATACGAGCTAGGCCTTTAGCTTCGCGTTTCTACGACTTTATACTGCAGTACGTAAGTAGTTTGGGAGTAATTATAAACCGATCTAAAGCTTAATGAATTTCATCCTCTATACTTGATTCACTATTGGTAAGGGGGTAGTTTAAAAAAAAAGAATAGTAACTTGCAACCGCACATGAATTGTATATGAATTTTAGGGATGCCTAGGCAGTAGCAAGCCTAGTACATGTGTAGATGTTTGAGATGTTCCAGATGTTCAGGAGACTGCAGCCTTGACTTGTATGAGAAGTCCTAAGGAAGACCGTCCCCAACGTTTGTCCTATTGTTAGGGCCAACGCGTCTGGATTGTGTTTCTTCTCCCTGTCGCGTACACAATTTGAGAGGCTTTTCTACATGGGTGCAAAAAAAAAAAACTGCTCGTGTAGGAGTGTAATTGGTCAAGAGACTGTCAGGGTTGAGGGTGGGCGAATCAAAAGTTAGAGTGAGAGGAGGGGGGAGGACAAGGAGGAGGACAGGAGGACCCCGGCGCCACGCCAAGTTGGTTTGTACTACCTTCCATATACTATAAGCAACTAATCCACAAAATGGTGAGTTTAGTTCTTATTGTGAAGGTATTCCAGCAATGATAAGTTGACGAGGAAGCATATATTCGTATCACAATATTGATTCGCGGTGGGCCCCCAGTTTGTAAGGGGAGGTGGTGTAGATTCTGAAACCGTTGGGGAAAGCTTAACAACGCCCATCGGGATAGTTACAAATAGAAAGATTCTACATATGCTAATGCATTGCATTAGCAATTGTGAGTAGTAATGTACTACAAGCACTACACCAACACTACACCGCCAACTGTGTGAAACTTGCCGTCTCCCCAAAAATCTGTCGGTCTTTAGTCATTGCGCTGCTTGCATCTAAATAACTCCCCACCACCTCCTTCCTTTTACACTCTAGATGCAGCGTTGCTGGCCCTACGGTGGGGGGGGATATTTTCACTTTCTTCGACTCCTTTGTTATAAGCTTTTTTCGTCCCACAAAGCATCTCCCTAAATAGAGTGAGAAGGAACAAAACTCTTGTGTCCAGATTTAACGTTCCATTACGTGAATTTCGGATCTCAAAATGGCCCTACTCCTGCCAATTCGCGGCCATTCGCGTTTAAGGGGGCACCTGCTGCAAAACACCTATTCCAAGCTGGTGAGGAATTTATACAAATCGGGAAAACCACACCATCCTAGGGTGGTTTCTTACCTATCGTGCCTGAGATATATATTCAATTACAAAGTTGACGTTGGGGTGAAAGAACTCGGTGACAGTTTTTGTTTTTTCTGTTTTAGCAAGTGCTATATTTACTTCTATGAATAGTTTGGTTAACATACTTTAACCATCGCTCAAAAATTCACAGTGCTCATCCGCAGCCATTTCCCCGAGGAGACTTCAAACCCAATTCCAGGGTGTACAATTAGCACATGGAAACTCATCGTCAATTATAATATTAATGTATCAGAATCATTACGATCTAACATTATGTACGTAATGTTTCCAAGATCTGTACTATTCGGGAAAAATGCTTGAAATCTAGACGTTTTAGATTTTGGAGTTATTGTTCGAGTGACATTACGTTTAAATGGTTACTTATAGTCATACTATTCTACAAAAATCCCTGTTGCTCGTATTCTATATTAGGTAAATTTGTTTAATATGCGCCTCTGCCTCTTCCTCCTTCCTGGCCGTCGTCATTCTTTATGGTTTCGTCGACTGATAATAACAATGTAGCAGCTTCTGTGGCAGAAGCGATTGCGTTGGTCTTTACTAAAGCTGGTTCCCAGATGAACGATTCCATGTTATTTCCTACAGATTCTCTTTGGAAGTCAATTCCGTACCATGTTTCGCCCTTGGCGTGAGCACTTCTTAACTTGTTCAATAATTCGATGCTGTCCAACCCGGCATTTTCACACAATTGTCTTGGAATCACCTCCAATGCCTTTGCAAACGCATTGATGATCATTTGCTGTTTTCCTGCAATTGTTCTTGAGTAATCTCTCAAGTATTTGGATAACTCCATCTCGATCGCTCCTCCTCCAGCAACAATTGTGCTGTGACTTACTGCTCTCTTGACAATCATTATAGCATCGTGCAACGATCTTTCTACTTCGGCAATTACTTGCTCAGCTCCTCCTCTCAACACTAAGGTACAAGTCTTGGCTTGTGGACATCCCTTGAAGAAGTTGTATCTTTCTGATCCAATCTGGACTTCTTCGAATTGGTCACAGGTACCCACGTCTACCAACTTGTCGATGTTAGAACAGGTAGATTGAATGTTACCTCCAACAGCCTTAATTACACGGTCCATGTCTTCGCTCGCTACTCTACCAGCACAGAAGATGTTTCTGTCTGCGAAATATTGCGTGGCCAAGTCTCCAATTGGCAACTTGGATAACACGATGTTGGCTCCGGTTGCTCTGATGGCTTCCAATTTGTCAAAAATGATCTTCCACTCAGCATCCACGATATCTTGATAGTCCTTTACTTGTTCGATTCTGACTTCTGCGTTATCTTTTTCTGCCTTCAACTCCAATTCAACATTCAAGTTAAGAATCTTAGGGTTGGCAAACTTCTTTGGTTGTTGTTCGAATCCAGCGTATGAGAAGGTCTTTTTGAAAGCTACACCATCGACAAAGATCGATTCTTCCATAGATCCACCTGGTACTTTCTTGATACCAATCAATTTCTCATCCAAATCTTCTTGGTCCAAGCTCAAGACGGCATCTACAACCATCTTTGTGAAGAAGTCAGAGTTACGGTTGATCAACTTGGAAGACATTGCTGTTTTAGCACACTTCTCCAATAATTGACGGAACTCATCGTCATTGCCACTTCTCTTAACTTCTACAGCTAATTCCTTGATCTTGGCAATAGCCAATTCACTGGCCTTTCTCAACCCCTTTGTAATGAAATGTGATGATACTCCATCCTCAATAAAAGTCTTGGACTCCTTCAACAATTCCCCAGCCAAGATAGTGACAGATGTAGTACCATCACCAACTTCAGCATCCTGAGAACGTGAAATATCCACCAACATCTTAGCAGCAGGGTGAACGATATCAAGCAACATCAAAATAGTAGCTCCATCATTGGAAATAGTAGTTCTACCGTTAGATGATACAATCAAGATATCACTTCCAAATGGACCCAATGTAGGCTTCAATGTATCTTGGATAGCCAAACAAGCATTGATATTATTCAAGATCTGGCCCTTACCCTGCGAAGAGTCGGTTCCCTCCTTTAAAACAACAATAGTAGGCGTTTGCGAAGAAAATGCCATTATGATTATCAAGTAACTGCTGCTTCAAGAGATCAATGCCGAAAATTTGCTGCTGTTTATTACTAAAAAAAAAATGTAAACGAAAATTGAGGAATCGCGCACGACCCAAAATTTTTCACCAAAAGTGATCATAAGAAGTAGGAACAATAGAACCATACTAGTTGTTGAAGATGAATGTGAACAGTAAGTGTGGGCAGTTGATGCAGCTTGCTTCTAGTTTCAAGTTGTTTCAGAGAAATGCCTCGAACATTTCTGGTAGAGGACAGGTGCATTTGTCGAATAGAAGAGTGATGAAGAAGATTAAGATGGGTAAAGCCAGACCTGCTATTTTCCATCAGTTTGATACTTTGGTAGAGTTGAGTGATGGATCTGTAGTGAAAAGAAGATCGCAAGCACCAAAGGATGAGATCCGTATGATCACAGATCAAAGAAACAGTGAATTGTGGAACCCTAACAGATCTGACTTGTACACCAATGACTTGGCTACTGGTACTATCAATAAATTTAAGGCCAAGTTTGCAGCCTTCGAGTCGATTCTGGAAGAATCAGAAAAGGATGTACAGGATGGTGCCAATAAGGATAAGAAGCAAGACTTACTTGAGATGATGGGTCAAAATGCTGAAGAGATAAAGGGTGGAGTCTTGTTTGACAAGAAGAAGCACAGGAGGAAAAAGTAGATGTTCCTAAGGTATAGGAACTTATTAAGGGTGAAGGAAGTTAGTGAGCATCACTCTTTGTAATTGGAATCATTAATCATAATGAATAACTGAGAGTTGTTCTTTTGAACTAATTGTATTGACTCACACCGTCTTGTTTATAGTAATTCCACACAATTCTTTCAATACAAATTATACATTTTAAACCTTGATGTAGCATCTGCTTTTCTCTATTAGTACGTCTATTAATACTTAAACTCCATATCCTAAAAGTTCATTATTATATACATGAAATTGAATATTAAAGGATCCCTCCATTGGTCTCTTCATTTCTCAGCTACACTTCTCCAAAATATGCTTTCTCAAAACCTTCTCCAAATACCCATTGTCAAACTTTCTAATCAATCCAATTGATTCTCTAACTCCAAGCCCCAAAAACCTTAACTCTTCTATCACCCACTTTATTATAGTCAAGTCTTCCTCTTTTATAGCCTGTTCTGCAATAATACACAAGCATTCAATCTTTGTCTTGGTGCTGAATATACGTAACAACTTATTAAACAGGTCAATGAGACCAACCTGGTTGAAATCAACCAATTTTTTCACGTCTGCGGAAGAGGTTATAGTTTGTACCTTGGTGTAGGTGGATCGTGCTAACCTATTGTTCACGATTAATGCTAAATGCTTGATAAAGACTTTGACGAACTCGTCGTTAGCCTCATCGGATTCTTTCAAGAATAAGAATTTGGTCTGCAATTCCTGAAAGAATTCATGGTATTGGTTTGATGCTCCTGTTGCGAGAATACTCTCTAAAACACTTATATATGCAAACTTCAGTGTTTCATTATCTGTTGGTTTCAACATGGTGATGCACTGCGTCAAACTACCCTGACTGAGCAATTGTTTTATAATGTTATCATAGTCTCTTGATGTTAACCCTGTACTCGAGCTGAAAATTAATTCGAGCATTCTCTCTGAGAATTCCTTATTCTTTTGTTGTAAGAATACCTTGAATAATGCAGACACTGAAGATCTTCTTAATGGGTTTTGCAAGTTCTTGACGAGTTTGTTGAATTTCTTATGGTTATGTACTCCATAATGCTCCAACATTAAGTCCACTATATCATTTTTGAATTTAATATTCTCTGGGATGTGTTGAAGTATGATATCTACTTTTTTAGGATCATCCAGTGCTTTTATAAGTTTCGAGATTAGCTCTACTTCTTGATTATCGTTCAGAAAAGTTATGTGAGTAGTCCATAACTTCAATGCTGTATCATAATTCCCTTGTTTGAGATTTGCCCTTATTACATCTCCCACCACTTTGTTAAAATGAGTACTATCTCGAATCTTTTGAAAGCTTTTATCATTCGAGAGTTTCTCTAAAAATTGGTTGGCAAAGTAGATAAAATTGTTGTTTCTAAAGTACAGTAGTATCTGCAACAACAAATCAGTCTGGATATTCTTAATTCCAAGGTCATCCACAAGTCTTGAGATGATGTATGAGTTGTAACTCAAAGTACTCAATTTTGTATCCACCATTAATGCTTTGAACATCGAATGAATTGTAGATTCAGTCATTTGAATCCCGTTTTGTATCAACACTTTACAATATGTTGTTGCAAGTAAAGTGTCACCAGTTAAAACTGCGTGGATCACCAAGTAATCCCCAAGATCATTTCGTTTACTCTTTAAATCTCGGTTCTGTTTCTCTAGCAAAGGATGGACATGCAAACTGTTGAATAACTTTACTAAGGTATCCAACTTTCCCTGTAGTAGTAATTTAAGTGCATCGTTCAACACTAGGGCTCGTATGGAACTGGATTTAAGGTAACTCTCTCTTAAAAATGCAATCATATCATCATTGATTTTAGGATACACCATTAAATCCTCATATAGTATTCTGTTATGAGACTCATAGTACCGGGAACATTTCAAAGCCGACCATTCCATAGATGTGTTTCCTTTAAGCATTCGATATGCCTTGGACAACCGTCCATACACTTGGTGAGTCTTATTGAAAGTACTTTCGATGGAACCAGTAGATGATGAAGAATTGGTATTTTCTGGCAATATTGATATTTCTGGTCCAGGTTTTAATGCTTGTGAAAGTTGTCTCGAGACTTTAGGTGTATTTCGAAGTATTCCCAGTGTCGAACTGAGTCGTATCACTACCATTTAATGTCTTCTGATTCGTTATACTCGTACTTGAGTTAAAAAGTGTGCAACTTAAAATGTCGTATCATCTAAATTTTTATGTCGTACCTGAGACATCTTGGATGGCCGTAGACTCCACAAAGAGCGCAGTATTGAAAGGTGAAGAGGGTTGTTGTGATAAAACGGATAAGGTTGAGAACTGAAGCTAGAGTGAATGTGCATCTTAATACCTTTGATTTAGCAAATAGGTCTTAATTATCAACATTTAATCTGGTTATGGTGCTAAAAATTTGGCTGCAAAAATTGATATTTTACTAAATTTTGTATTAATTCATTCAAATCTTACAAATATATCACTTAAGTATAATCAACTCATGCTCTTTTAATATCTCTGTTCCACCTTAATATTCTCAAGGAGAACTAATGTCATATTATTGGATACTCTAGAGTATCGAGGAACTAAATTATGGAATGTTACTACATAAGAACGCAATCAACTAATCCAAACCCATACATCACCTTCTCAACATGTTTCCTAATCAGTGACCAATCTTTTCTTCTCTGTACAAATTCGTAAATCTCTTCTTGACCAAATATCCCGTTGAACTTGGATAAGTCACTCACGAGTTTTCCAATAGCTTTGGAGTCCGTTCCGCTAATCAAGTAAATGTTACCCACTTGTTTTAAAGATTGAAACAAGGGTAAAATCATTTTCTTGTTGGATTTGATATGTGAAAGAATAAACTCGTAGTACATGTTCAAGTCAGAGATCAAGCTCGTGGCTCCATTCACAGAAATGGTACTCTTCTTTAACGACTTGACAATTATATGGAAGAATCTTTCGGCAATTTCCTGTTGGAACACCTCCACAATCGACTTATCTGCACAGTCAACTAATAAATCGATATTCTCGTCCAAAATCGCAATAGCTTTTTCTGCAGTAGGAGTTGGCCCTAAAGTGTCTGCTGAGTTGGCATTGTATTCAACTTGTGGAAAGTTCTTATAAACCGAGTCAATCTCATTAACCAAAACATCCAAACCAATGTTGAGACCATCGGCAACATACTTATCAATCATCGCTTCCAACTTCTTTTTATGTTGCAAGGATGGATTCAAAACAGAGTTTTCAATCTTGATGATTTTACGGTTGAGTAATTCCTCCTTGTAGAAAATGTCAAGCATTTGAATAATCAAGTCGCCGATATTGATCAATTCAAAGAATAGTTTGATTGGCTTGTTAATTGACTCGCTATTGTTAGGTGTGAATGTGGGCGAGTTTGGGTTGAAGCTTTGGAGATATGTCACGGCTTTTTCGAACCCAATCTTAACATGCTCATTTCCAATGAGTTCTATTACTGTGATAAAAGTATCTTGAATGCATTGGTTGATTTCATTTTGTACAGAATTAATGCTGAACCCGTTAAATTTGAACAACCTCTCAATGGATGTTTTGGAATCGTTCAAGATGTTTAAGATCAACTCTGGATTAAGGCTTTTGTTCAACGACTTGATATTCTCAGATAAAATCTTAGCCTTGATTTGGATTTCCATATAGTTTTCCTCTGGGGATTTGTCATTTGTGAATATTTTTTTGAAACTCGACAAGAAGTCATTTTTGGTTTCCACCTTGGTGTGTTTTAATATTTCTTCTGTTGTTTCTGCTTCTCTTTTCTTCAATGTTTCGTTCCATTCTTTAATCTGGAATGCCGAGTGAGCTTTGAAGTGCAGAAGTTCATCTCTCATATACTCCACTGTGAATGATTCGTACAGCATATCGAAAAGTTCCTTCACCAACAAGTTGTAGCTTTCGCCCACGTTTTCTGAAGGATTGAGCATATTTATGAAATCATTTCCTAGCTTTTGGTACACATAGGGCACTACCGATAAGTGTAATTCCTTTTCTTTGGCGCAGTCAAATAATTCCATGAGTAACTCTTTCAATTGATTCGAAATCAATTCTTCGCTCACCTTGTACATCATAGGCACCGCCTGCGGGAAGATTGAGTCTATCACCTTAGATTCATTGTTGAAGATTTCAGCAATTTGTACTACAAGTTTTTCAAATTCTTCCTCGTCGAATACGTATTCAATTTTTTCATCTTCCAATTCTTCGACCTCTTCTTCTTCCTCTCCTTCTTCTGTTTGAACCTTCTTCACTTTCTTAAAGAACTTGTCTGGTTTGAAAGTATCCAAGTTGAACAAATCAGAATGGTCATTATTAAAAATACTCTTTTGTAAGAAGAAATCTATTAAAGTCTGGTGATTCTTCAATTCTACCAAGATTAAAATAAACCTTTTTGTTCGTTCGTAGTCTCTGATATCAAAGTGGATCTCCAACTCTCTCAAAAGTGCATTTTCAAAGATCTCAAATATAGAGATCAACTTTTCGTTAACCAATTCTCTTGATTCGTTGTCAATTTTGTTATATACCAACAAGTTGTTTAATATTTTCGATTGATCTTCAGGAGTTTGGAAGTCTTTAAATATTTTGAGCTTTTCAAAAGACTTGTTTACAAGCAAATCATCATAGTACACGTTCAATGTCTTGAATATCATGATGAGTTGGAATTTGGCTATTTTTGGGGCTTTGACTATACCACCAAGGCATGTTAAAGGATTATCAAACGATGTAAAGTCTAGTGATTTCAAAGGAACATCTGCTGGTGGCTCAATTGCACAGTCCCACAACCCCATTATCTTAAACCGTGACACCCACACTTGAGAATTACTCACTGTCTTATAGGTGTTTCGTGAAACTTGTTCAAATGAAATCAAGTCCTGGATCAACAAATGCTTGGAAATTGAATGTGCCACCAGTAAAGGCATAACATCCGGATTATACACATCAATATCTGTGTTCCAAATCACTTGTGCCATTGTATAACTTGTCTTTCGCCCAGCGAGAGAATCTTAAGAATCGTAATTTTGAGATTGGACTGGAACTTTTTTTTTTACTGCATCAGAGAAAGAACGAATCGAAGGGAAAGTTAACGATAGTCAGTTGATGTTTTTAAGATGATCCGAGGAGTAGGGTGGCGACATACAATAGTTTGTAGCCGAATATCAGGTCGAATACCTGTTCGAATAGGAACTTTGAAAGGTGTGCGATGGATCTCCAAGCGAGAATTTCAAGATGGAGTAGAAGAGAAAGACAAGAGTTTAGGAGGGAAGGTGACTGGATTTATAAAACGATTGATTGAGCAGGAGTCCAAAGCATTTTCAGAGACGTTAAATAGGAACTTTGCTATCGAAGAGACTGGAATAGATGGTGTGTCAAAGATCCATATGCATCCCAAGTTAGAAACTGACTTGGCTAAAATACTAGACTACAATAACAAACTTTTCATAGTATTGACATACAACCCAGCATTAATAGACCCGAAATTGTATCTCACGCTATATGAGAAGTTGGATACTCAGATAGACCATAACTTGAGAACGTTACTATTCAAACGATTATTGTTCTTACAAGAATACTCTGCATGTTGGAAAATAATGCTTGACACTTATACGTCGATCACAGACATAGAAGAGTTGTTGGAGTTGGCTTTCAAGTCATTTGAGGAGAATAAGGATGTGCAGTTTGGACCGTACAAGTTTTTGATTGAGTGTTGCATTCTGCCTGACATTAGTCTGACAGTGAAAAATCATGTAATTGAGACTGTTGGTGTGAAGCACGAAATAAATCGAGTTCAGATAGAAGAATGCCTACAGTTTAAGATCAAATCAGATGGCATACAAACTATACCGGACTTGGAAGAGTTCTGCACATTAAACTCGTTGCAGATACAGAACAACCCAGCTCTTCAGATGTTCCATCTCCAGAAACTTCTACAATTGTACGATGGTAAAGTGGATTTGAAGGAAAGATTAATAGGGTATGGAAATATAACAGAATATCCAGGATGGTTATCACTGATAGCACCTCAATTTCGATTCTCTGCATGTCTTTCACCGAATCTACCTCAAACTGAAGTCCCAGAAGCTTCAATTAAAGTTTGCCAAACATTAAACACTTTAAAGTCACCAAGCCTTAACACCTCAGATACCATCTACGCTATAAGAGCAGGAGGAGAAAACCTACACCCATATTTGCTATACCTGATATACATTAAAGACAACAGGAAACCTAATAGATACATAATTAACCATATAATGGACCAGATACTAGCGGAAGGGAACACAAGACAAGTTGAAGTGGTTTTCGACAGGAATTGGAGATTGTTGAATGACGACTTGGTGATTAATTCATTGGAGCAGTTGCACAAACATCACAAGGAGTACTTTACCAAGTTTGTACAACTGGGTTCGATGAAAAATGAAGAATTAATGATTCAAGTATTACAGAAAATCAACATATATACACAAGGCATCAACGAACCAAAACTTCTCGTTGACACTTTTGAAAACATCAAGTTTAAAAAGTGTGTACGCATGGTAATGAAGGGAGTTGGATTAGATAATTTTGATGAATCCCAGGTGGTGGAATTTCATCAGAGTATTATACATGATACCCATTCCAAGCAAAACCTTCTTGAGTCTTTACGATGTCTTGTTTTGAGAAGCAAAGTATTAGATCAACAAACACTTGATCAATTTTTCAATCGACTCATCTCAATGACATTACCTACCAAACGAATATTACGAAGACAAAGACTGCAAAATCCGAATTTTCACTACGAGATACAGAAATTGTTGCACTTGGCTACTCCAAATGAAAAAGCACAATTCCACAATAGTTTCAGAGCTATTGGCCAATGCATATCACTACTCAATGCCTCTGAAACCGCCAAACTTTTGAACAAGTTTACCCACGCCATTTCAAACAACACTACCATCGAGTCTGCTTACGGGAAGAAATACCTCTCTGACCAAATCACAAAGGAAACAATCAGATTCATATCTAGATCAGAATTTGACTTGAAAACAGCAATAGTAAAGCTCCGAGATATAAAAAGCCAACTTGAGACAAGAAATCCATTCTTGGAATCACTTCTACTCAAACTATTAGTACAAGATGACCCACAAAATGCCCTCAAATTGGTTAAACACTATACTAAGAACAAAAATGGCCTAGCTAAAAACTTAAAATATGTGGTCTCGGGGATCTTAGAATCAAAGAAACTTCAAAAGGATAGAAAGATTAAGTTCTTGGATGAGTTTTTGACTCTGCTAAAAAATCATGGCTACAACCATAGAATCACTCAAATGACTGGATACCAAATACTCACCGTCTTGTCAAAGAAAGAAAACGAGATAAACTCTCTGGAGGAAGATTCTTCACAAGATATCCACATTTCAATGTCGGAAGGTTCGAGACTTATCGCATTGGAGCTCTTAAAATCTCATAAGTCCTTACTGCGTCCTGTTAAACAGAAACTCAATAAGCTACAAAAGTCATAAACTGTGTATATACAAAACGAATAAACGTAATTGGTAGTGCGGCTCACAATGTCCGTTTCAATCTTCATAGAAAGTAAAAAAGATTTACAACGAATAATTTCAACTAACAATGAGTGCCAAATCATATGGGGTTACTGACCCGATATCTACGGCGAATCCGACACCCAAGGAAAATAGTTTGAATGACACCCTTATCGCAGAGCTTAAGAATCGTGGCTCGTTCGAAAGTGAAGCAGCTACTAGAAAAAGGGTGGAAGTTCTACAACTTTTCCAAAGGATGGTACAAGAGTTTGTTTACACAGTTTCAAAAAACAAAAATATGTCTGATGGAATGGCTAAAGATGCAGGGGGGAAAGTGTTTACGTACGGCTCTTATAGGTTAGGCGTATATGGACCAGGGTCAGACATAGATACCTTGGTTATTGTTCCAAAACATGTAACGCGAGAAGACTTCTTCACTGTTTTTGACCAAATTTTGCGGAAACGGCCTGAACTAGAGGAGATTACCCCTGTACAAGATGCATACGTGCCAATTATAAAAATCGAGTTTGATGGAATTTCAATTGACTTGATATTTGCGACATTGAACGTGCCTCGCATACCATTGGACATGACATTGGACGACAACAATCTTTTAAAGAATATGGACGAAAAGGATTTAAGATCATTGAATGGTACTAGGGTGACAGATGAAATATTACAATTGGTTCCTAAACCGACTGTTTTCAAGCATGCCTTACGTTGTATAAAAATGTGGGCACAACAGCGGGCGATTTACGGAAACATTTTTGGTTTCCCTGGAGGTGTTGCATGGGCAATGCTTGTAGCAAGAATTTGCCAATTATATCCTAATGCTGTCAGTGCTGTGATTGTAGAAAAGTTTTTCAACATTTATACTAAATGGAGCTGGCCACAACCAGTACTATTAAAACCTATTGAAGACGGTCCTCTTCAAGTTCGCGTTTGGAACCCTAGACTTTACCCTCACGATCGTCAGCACAGAATGCCTGTTATCACACCGGCTTATCCCTCGATGTGTGCTACTCACAATATTACTAGCTCAACTCAAAAAATCGTCATGGCTGAGTTACAAAGGGGAGCTGAAATCATGAATGAACTTAAAGTTGGGAAAAAGTCTTGGGGAGATCTTCTTGAAAGACACAACTTTTTCCTTAGGTATAAGTTTTATTTGTGCGTTGTAGCTGCTACAGCTTCGCTGGAGGAAGAGCATTTGATGTGGATGGGTCTTGTTGAAAGCAGGTTACGTCAACTTGTACTTAAACTAGAAGTAACCGAAGGAATTGAATTGGCGCATCCATATGTGAAGGAATTTACTGACAGATATTTGCTTGAAGAGTACAAAGCAGATGACATCATCAATGCTTACGGAACCCTACAAGGTGAAAATTTGTTGAACACTCTTAAAAAGCCTACCCCAGAGGACAAAGATAAGAAGCAGATTCATTTATCAAAACTTTTCATCGGATTAGATATTAATCTTACAAAGGCTGGGCAAACCAGTGGAGCAAAAAAACTTGACATCCAATATCCCTGTTCCGAATTTTATGGTATTTGCAAAGGTTGGACTTCTTTTAAACCCGAAATAAACTTCATTCAAATAAAGAATGTTAAGTTGTACGACCTTCCAAATGATGTTTTTATAGAAAGCGAGACGAGACCGGTTAAAATAAGCAAGAAAAGGAAAAAGGATGCTTCCTCTGACCAATTGAAAAGGCCTAAAAGTACACTTTCCTAGGAGTGTCTTAGAATTGGTTACTTGAGGTATATGATATGTCTCTATTATAGAACTGTACATTAGTAACAATGAACATAGAAATGCTGGGAAAAGTGATTGTAGCTGTGTTTGTTTTGTGGAAATATCAATCTTTCCACTTGAAGTCTACCAAATAATAAATAGTTATGTAACTAATGTTGTATATTCGATAATTGAAATCTAAATTAACTGAAGTAATCTCATTAATTCTTTTCGTCTTCCAGTAAATTCTGTGAGTAGACATCCTCTACCATGTTCTTATCATTACCTGAAACAAGTGACCAATCTTGGTTGAACACTACTTCAGAGTTGATCAGCTTTGTTCCTCCAGTTTCTAATGTGTGGCACAACCAGTCTGCAAACGGCAATGATTGGGGTTGGCTTTTATAAACAATAGAACACTTCTCCCAATAGCTTTGATTAGGGTATGTTAGCCAAACTCTCCCTAGTAGTTCTGAAAGTAACCTTTGGTGAATAGGGTTTGATATCGATTTGCAGTAGAATGCTCTAAAAGCCATAAAGGGGTTTAGGTTGCAAATCTTACGAATTTTGTAAACCTTTTTAACTTTCACTTTATCTGCTACCGAAATTGGATCACTCAATGCATTGAATACTAACAACATTCCCTTTAGCTCTTCCGAAGTTTCAGGAAGTTCAGGAAGGTCAACTACTTGAAATACTTGTTGGTGTGTTTGGTGTGGTGATTTTTTTGTGCTTTTCCATTGAGCCACTAGTTTACGGTGATTTTGGAGTCTGAACCGTGAAGTGCTGTTCTTAAGTTCTCTAGAAGATAACTTTGAACGTTTTGTCATTTGTGAATAGAAGTCCGGAAGAAGAGGGCTGGAGTTATACAGAAAGTATAGAGCTTCTCAAGTGATAAATAAGTTAAATATGTTAAATGTGTAAAATGTGTGAAATGTGTTAATTTTGTGTTAATTTTGTTTTAAAATATGATGATAGTATTTACGGAGTAAATATGCACAGCTATCAGCTGAAAATCTTAACTATAGATCCCTTGTGTTACCAATTGGAATTGATCGTACAATCTAGTGTACATGCTTCCAATACTTTTACCCACTAAATAATTCTCAACAAAAGACTCGGCTTCTGTGTCTGAGAGGTGGAGCTGCAACCTTTGTTTCAACAAAACACTTGTATTCTCTCCATTGTTGAAACAGGGTAAAGCTGAGTCCTTTTGCATTAATTCAACGATACTGACAATTTGGTCATGTTCCTTTCTCAATGACAAAAAGCATTCCTTACAAAGATCAACAAACATTAAATATGGAGCACTGTTTAAACCACCCATAAGCTCCACGTATTCTGATGTCAACTTAAATGGAGCAGCTTCAAACCCAACACTTCCAGGTGAGTTAGATAAAAGAAAGCCAAAATCAATGTGAACTAAGTGACCTTCGTTGTCGACCATAATATTACCATTATGTCTATCTTTGATCTGTAACACATAACAAATTATTGAGTACGCAGCCAAACTTCTTGAGAAGTTATCTTGAGCAATCTTGTACTTTCGAGATTCTGGAGATCCATAAATTTTTAAGAAGTAATCCAGCAATGTAAAAATTCTCCCTTTTGAGTTTTCACCTTTCGCAATGGAAATTTCTGTCAAGGATTTTTTGATAGAATGTATAGATAGGGAGTTGGTTATTGTTTCAACAAGCCCTGTATTCGCGCTTGTTATTAAGATTTTCATTCTTTTAGTCCAAATGCCTATTTTTCTTTTCTTCCAAATGTTTGAAATCATTTGGATTAATTGGCATGCAAAGGCTTCCTGAGGTAGATCGTCCCCATTCTTTGCAATAACAGAGCAAAGATCCCAGTTAGGCAAATGGCCATAAATGCTCGAGCTTCTAATCCTCTGTTTCTTGCTATTCCAATCTTCCGCTAACTTGAAATCATTTTCTAGCTTTCTTTCTCCAGCATCTTGTTCTACTCCAGTTAATTCATTAAGCTTTTCATAATTGATGAAGTCGAACTGATTTTGTAATGCAATCATGGATTCAACAATACGATTTCTGATGGCTGTTGACTGCTCTGAGTTGGATTGACCTGAACTGTCAAGTTGCTGAAGCATCACAGATGCAATTCTCATCTGATCTGCTAAATTCTTTGTTGTCGAATCTGGAGCAGGTCCCGTTAGAGAAGTTTTCTCCAATTCAATAGATACATTTTGAATACTCTCGGGGCTGCTTAAGACTTTTAACTTGCTTAAATCGTGACTAGAGCTTTTTGAGGATAAGACATGTAAATCGCTTAAGTCAGCTTCTGCATCGAAGGGAAAATTAGGGCTATCGTTGAGGGGGTCAGCTGCATGTTCTGTATTCACCGGAGAATTTATGATACTCTCTGCGACATCAACTGTAAAAGCACCAGTGTCTTTCGAAGTATTATCAACGACATCTTTTTTAGCAAGAATAATTTTTTGATTTTGTTCTGTAAAAGGGTTGAAGTCAACTTCATCGCTAAGGTACTCGATTATCAACAAGAATGGGACTCTTTCAGCAGAGTTTAACACTGCTGCCTCGTTTATACTTAATTTCAAAATTTTATGATACTTCTTGTTTTTCGTACTTGTGACTGGAAGAAGCTGAGGAATGTCAATTTCAGAGGGAAGGAGTGTATCATTGATAATGGACAACTCTGCTCTGAGAGCTGATAACCTTGCTTCCTTAGGAACTTGAGATAAACGTAAAGATACATTCTGTAAAGACATCATGAAGTCAGTTTCCTTTTTTGCATAGTTCACTTGCAAAATTTTGAGTAGATGGCTATATGAGTAAGCTGTTTTTGAGTTTGTGTGTTGAGATTTGTTTCTTGACAACGGTGTACCCAACAGGACCTGTCTAGTTGTAAGTGCAATCTCCGAGTCTGTTGGCGAAAGATAAGGTTCGAGATTGTCCTGTACCTTAGATAAGTCAGGTAACGAATGTGTGTTCAAGTTATACGAACTTTTTGATAGTTTCTGGCCTTCGTTCCCAGTTAAATTCTTTGCTCGCATGCTCTTCTTGGATTTTATAAAGGTGTTTATCTTGATTGAGTCTTCCATCTGATTAAATACAGATTGAGGGTTTTGGAGTTCTTTCGAAGCTAGTCTTGAGTCGATACTTCTTCGTTCACTTTTGATCTCAATTTCTTCGTCAGTTGTATATACGTCAGAGTCATCAGACAGAATTCTCAGACTCTTCTTTTTGGTCGGGAATCTAGGTACAGAAGATGATCTTTGATGAGTCTCCAAATGATGTCTCTTCTCGAGTGTCTCTTTATCATCATCAGACATAGAAACTGCATCAGCTGAGAGTCTTTGGTTCTTCATGGTCAAGTTCCTAGTTAAGGACTTCTGAAAGTTAGCTAACTTGAATACCAAGGACTTTTGTTGATTTCCCTGAGACTTGATTAATGGCAAAATGTAATCATTTATGCGGGGGACAGCTATGGAAGCTGCAATTGCTCCACTTAAAATGATTGAAGGTTGGAGATTCTCTCTGAACTCTACTGCGGCAGCATGTAATGCTTCCACATTAAATAATATATCTTGTAGTTTATTGATAAATTTCCTGACTGTTTGGAACGAGACGGAATCAGGTTCGTTTCGTAATTCGAAGATGTATGACTGTAAGTTCCAAAAAACGATTAAGGAGAAGTGAGGGTACTTTGAACAATAGTCCAATAGGAAGTCTTCAAGGGCCATAGAGTTAGTCTCAAAACTTACCAACAATTGTACTAGCTGTGGTATGAAAAATTCCAATTCATCATAATGATACGCATATAGCTTCTGAACTAAAACATGATGAATGCCAATGACATCGCCATGTCGTCTGATATAATCGATGCACTTGAAAACATTGAAATCACTTGAATTGATTTCCTTCAATAACGATTCATTATCCATTTGTGGCGTGAACTTTCAACTCATCAATGTTGTAAACGAAAAGGATAGGTTTGGTTTTCAAGATGTAGAGGACAACATAACTACAATTTTCGTATGCAGTAAAACTTTTGTCCAAAAGTAATATGCAGGTAAACGACTTTGTGTCATGGTTCAGATACTCTAAGTGGCAAAGATTGTAGATTTAAAAGTCATTTGAAAAGACATCTACAAGAAGTAATCTCATTTAAAGAATTCAAAAAGGGTGAAATTAACAATTATATATAACTTATTCATTGGGGTTACAACTTCTCCAAATCTAAGCTTTCTATGTTTTGGAAGAATCGTAAACTTGTCCAGGTAAAACCGGGTACACGTCGAGAATGGATTTACTAAGTTCTGATGGGTCGCTCGATAAGTTGAATTCCTTATTGACAACATACTCCAAATCTTGTAAATCTGTTTCGTCCTGGTGGACTTTCCTGAACAATTTTGGAGTGAATTCAACACCGTCTTCGACTCTCTTCTTAGCCTTAGCTCTTTGTTCATCTTCAACTTTAAACTTCTCCTCAGTAGCCAAAGTGTGGTCTCGCTTACTCAATCCGTCGATAGTAGGCTTCCACAACTTTCTTGATTCATAATCCCATTGTTCTTCCAAAGGTCTGACCTTTCCTTCATTGTGCTTTGCCTTACTTGTGTCATACAAAACAGACTTCTTTGAAGTCTTCAAGTCTTTAATTTCCATTACTTCGTTCCACTTACCAGTAATGGAATACAATGCTTCTCCAGTATTTGTGTTCTTAATCACTCCATCGATTGCGTCGTATGTACCACTGATAAATCCCTTGGTTTTGAAATCAATATCAGCTTCAAAACCAGTTTGAGCGCATTTGACATACATGTGATCGCCTAACTCCATCTTTAGCTTTCCAAACAAAATTCCTCTACAATACATATTAGGTTGGTTCATAATGTAGACCTCGTTCTCTCTCTCTCCTAATGTAACATGTCCAAAGCCTTCCATGATTGCTGCTGATGAGTTTCCTAAAAATCTAGACTTTGGAATAACAACTCCATCAACTTTAATCTTCAGTTCAGGAACCAAGTAGAAGTAAGAAGATTTAGGGGGGTGGTGGGAAGTTTGCTCTGAAACGTAGTAGGCATGATTGTCATTTGGGAGATTATCCCAGTAGCAAGAAAATACTTCTCCCAATACAGGATTTAATGGTTTCTTCACAGCCTTGGGAGCAATGTGCCAACTTGCTAAGTACCATTTAAGAATCATTATGAATCTTTCCAATGGGTCATCAGTGGCGTTTGCATCAAGCAATAATTCAGGGATTTGAAAGAAGTTGGTGATTCTCTCCAACATCGACTTCTTCTCCAAAATGAATGTTGGCAAAGTGATCTTAGAAAGATCGCAGCCAGGTCTCAACTGAGCAATTATCCCATACAAAATGGATTGGCCTTCATTATCAACCTCGTCTATATCATCCGTGTTTTCGGATGAAGACGTGTTGGCAGGAAGCAGGTCATGAGGGGCATCCTCACCTAAGGTCTTCAATTTCAATTTGTCAAGCTTTGAGGTTAATCCCATTGTGCCCTTTATCGATACAACAAAATGTACTTGCTTAATTTTCCTGTAGTTCCGTTCTACACTCTATGGCAAATGATTTACAAAAATTGTGCACAGACACGAATTTTAAGTTGCCTTGTTCTAAATAGCTTATACTTCACATGTGTGCGAACTGGGAAAAATTTCCAAGTATTTTTGGGTGTATGAGATTTGAATCATAATCAACACAATTTGCAGTAATTTTTTGGTTTGAGTGAGCGGATGTAAAACTATGAAACACCCAAAATGTTATAATTTGAATAAAAGTATATTCCCAAAGTCATAAACACTATGTCTCACTCACAAATTGATGCTCTTGGAAGAATTAAGGCCCAAATTATGTCACACATAGAGACTGTATGCTCCTGCGAAGTCTTCGACCCTGAATGTATAAGGGACGATATTGAGTCTAGTATTCAATTCTTAACAAACAGGAAAATCTCACAACTTTCAAGTGATGAAGTAAATGAAAACAGGATTATAAACAAGCTCACGAACATACTACTTGAGATGGTTGAGGTAAGACTTCAGTTGCAATTGGAAGTATCAGGAGAGAGACTGGAATTAGAAACTTGTGGCAATAATCTTCAGTGCGACGATTATAATAGTGAAAGAAGCGAATATACTCATAAAAAGCATACAAGATTCACACCTAACCAAATTTCAATTTTAGAAAATTGGTATAGCTTTAATTCTAGTGTTCCATACCTTAGGCAAAATACAGTGGATGAGCTACAATTGAAAACTGGATTGTCCACTATTCAGGTTAGAAATTGGTGAGTACAAAAAAACGTTAATTGATTTTCAATAGTAATACTAACAATGAAACTCAAGGGTCTCAAATAGGAGAAGGAAAGAAAAGGCAAGCTCCATAAGCAAGGAGTTTGAACAACTTTTTGAATCAGAGAATGAATAGTGATTATGCTAAATTTAAATCCATGAATACGGAATTAACACCATACATTCCACGTTCTAACGACCCAGTTCTTTTGTAATTCGGCTCTTCTGTCGTCTTCCATCTCTTGTTGTAAGAATTCGATGTCGACAATTCTTCTTCCAGTCTGCAAGTCGATTTCTCGTATTGGGATGGCCAATCTCCAGTTTCTAGTTACAAGTTTATGACCCAAGTAGAAGATAATAATAACCAAACTTCCCAAGTAGTTTTGGAAAAAGTTTTTAGCGTTTGGCTTTTTAGCTCCTATAGGGAACAAAGCGACCCAGAATTGTACTCCGAGCACCACGGCCAAGAAGACCATTGAGTAGATTGATCCGTAGATTCCTGTAGCAGCTGTGAAAGTCAAGCCGCTTGTTGATTCCCCTGAACGATGAAGGGCCATACGCCATCTGACATGGCACAAGCCAATGTTGAACCAAGAGAACAAGGTTGCCAAACCAGAGACACTGAGAAGCCATCCAAATACTTCACCCTGGTCTTTGTATGCAGAGAGGAAGCAAAGAAGTCCAAAAATGGCAGATAAGAAGAGTCCAGCCAAAGGTCTTCCCTTGCGGTCAACGTAACCCAAGATAGAAGGGCCCAAACCTTGAATACCAAGGGATTGGATAGTACGAGAACATCCATAAACAGCAGAGTTACCCACTGAGATGACCGAGATCAAAATAGCTGCGTTGAAGATGGAAGGTAAAGCGTTGATACCTCCAAGTTTGATTGCAATGACAAATGGTGAGGCTGAAGCATCAGTTGAACCCGAGCCCAATAAGTCAGGGTTATTAGCGGGGACCAAGAGGCCAATGAAGGTAAGAGACAAAAAGTAGAATAAAAAGATTCTCCAAAAGACCTGGCGGACGGCCTTAGGTAACACTTTTCTTGGGTTATCCACTTCTGCGGAAGCAAGACCCACCATTTCACTTCCGGCGAGCGAATACGAAGCAGTAACAAAGGTTGTAGCCACCCCTTTAAATCCGTTTGTGAAGGCCCCACTTATTTTCCAATTCTTGTTACCAATGAATTCGTGTGTTGGCCCACCTCCAACTACCAAAATTACACCCAAGATAATAAAGCCAACAATGGCAAAGACTTTGAAGATGGTGAGGCAGAATTCTGCTTCACCGTAACCTTTAACGTCCATGAAGTTAATGGCCAAGATGAAAATGTAGAATATAGAAACCCAAGCAACTGGGTTTATATCTTGGTTCCAATACTTTATACACATGGCAGCGGCCACCAATTCCAATGGTAACACGATTAACCACATCAATGCATAATTCCAGCCAACAGCAAATCCCCATGACGAATCAACGAATCTTGTAGCATATGCAGAGAACGCACCATTGACAGGGAATGCCACGCAAAGTTCTCCCAAAGCGTGGACTGTGCAAAATACCATTGTTCCAACCAAACCCCATGCTATGAGTAATGCAGCGGGACCTCCTGTACGTAAAGCAGATCCGGAACCAATAAGTAATCCAGTTCCAACCGACCCACCCAAAGCAATCATTTGGACATGCTTATTCTTCAACTTCTTATGTAAAGTTGTTTTGGAGGTAGCAGCATTAGCCTTCTCGATATCATTCAACGACCTTTCACCTGCACTCCGCAATGGGAATACGCCCATCTCGTCATTTTCCACTGCAGGCTTGAATGAGTCTTTGATTCGTTGCCATCTTGTATTTGTGACACCAGTATCAGACCCCGAGTAATCATGCGAGTGATCACTGGTTGTATCTACCTTTTCGGTGTCGTTACTCTGAACGATGCGAGACATACCAAAGAACAATTAGTGAAAAGAATCTCCACCCCCAAGCAAAATCCTCTTGTAATATATAAGGTGAGTACAAACTACGTTTAAGAAATTTCGCAACTTTGTGTAGCTGCAAATACCTAACCAAAGGCCCATTAGTAACAAGTGGAGAAGCCCAGAGAGTGGAGTGCAGCATTATTATTATTTCCTTTTTTCAAACCATAAACTGGCCCTTTATTGTCGCCTTGAATGGTTGTATGGGGCAATTATCCTCATTTATTGTCGCTCTTTGCAGCCGATTTTTAGAAAGCCGTTCATAAAAATTTTTCTTATATGTAAAAGAAACTTCAAAAAAACGTGATTCAATTATGGACATCATTACTGGTTGAGCTTAAGCAGTGGTAGAGTGAAATGCTAGCATCAACAAAGGCAAACAAGCGAACGTTTTAGTTAAATTGAAATAGCTGCAAAAAGATTAAAATTTACACTAATTCAGCCTTGCATGTCCTGTCAAAGCGTTTGCAACCTACCCCATATTTAGTATAAGATCAAGCTGCGTGCCATGAAGACCTGTATTTTCTAATTGGCCAATCAGATCACAGGATTCTCGCGTAATTAAGGTAATGTACGGCTATCACAGGACAAATAATCTCCCTGAGCCTCACTCTTTCCCAATTTCTTCATTTCTAACTAACCTTTTTCCACTTATATACATTCTATATCATCAGGAGTAATCGCTTATGTTATATACTGGTTTCCCAGTCGACTATAGATGGTACCTTAATTCCGAGATGATCCATGGTTCCAGCCTTGCCCTGTTTAAAAAGTCATGGACTGTATTCAACAATTTTTTGAATTGGAATGGAAAAGGTACCGACTTATAGTATGCAGAATGTGACTGAACAGACACATATTTGAACTCATGTGCTTTCTAAAACCTATCAATTACTTCAACCTACTCCCCACTCTCCTTATCTCCTTATCTCCACCATTCTGTCCTCTAACCATTGACTACTTGGTTCGATTCAACCTGTTTGATACATGCAAATATGAAGTTACCATCTTAAACACTATCCCCACCCCTTCTCTTGTCGTATCCGCTCGTTCCATTGTAAGGCTTTAACAATCAAAGTGCACATCACCATGTTTTGGCCTCACCACCCAGTCGGAATTTCGGGGAATTTTTCTCCCTCATTTCACGATTCTCATTTTCTGTCAGCAAAAAAAAAGGGAGTTTAGTTATACAACACAACTAGTTATGGCATTTGATAACAGTAAGGGTAATATGTTCTGGGGGGTTGGAGAAGGAGCCCCTGCCGGTGCTTTGAATGGGTGCAATGGGACTGCTGTCTGTGAAACCGACGAGATTATGAGTGAATTCAACAACCAACAGTATCAACTTGACCAAAATCAATTTCAACAGTTGCAGGCGCAGTTACAACAGGATAACTTAGGACAAGGGTTTGATGGCCAGTTCAATGGACAGCCTCAGGTACAACATCTCCAGTACCAGAACCAGCTCCAACAACTTCAACAACAACAGTTCAGCGACGTTCAAAATAGAACTGCCTCTGACTCTTCGTCTCCAAGTAATATTTTTGGACAACCAAACGGACAATCTCCGGATACCTCTAGTATCAGCACCTCTGGATTGGAGGAAAGCAAACGTAACAACTCCAAGTTTAAGGTTACTGCCGAAGTGCCTGTACTCAAGAATAAAAAGGCCAAATCAAAGAAATCAGCACTGGATGAATACGACGCATACATCATGTCCAAAGATGACTCGGAATTAACAGAAGAAGAACTCCAAGTAAAGAGAAAGGCCCAAAACAGAGCCGCCCAAAGAGCATTCCGCGAACGTAAAGAAACCAAACTCAAGGAATTAGAAGCTAAGTTGTTACAATCTCAAGAAGAACGTCAACACTTGATGGATCAATTAGACAACATTCGTAAACAAAATATCTCGATCCTGACAGAAAACGAAATCTTGAGAAGTAACAATACCTCAAGCGGCTCAGATCAAGCCCACAAATCAGGTAACGACATTGCAGGACCAGTGTTTGCAGACAAGTTCCACTTTCCAAAATCCGAAAATGACTTTATCGAAGAAATGCTGCAAGGACACCCACTCCAACCAGATCTTTTACACAAGGTGTACGATTCTCCGGAACACCCAGGTAGCAAAACCTTAACCATTGGTGCTTTATGGGACTATTTGCAAATCAAAGCTGAAGAATTGGGTTTGGAAGAAGGATCGATGGACGTGCAAGCCATCATGGCTAAATTGAAGGGGAATGAACGATGTCACGGATTCGGCCCGGCATACCCATTGACATTGATCGACGAGGTAATCGCAGAATGCTGTGAAATACCAGCATAGTTATAGTTTAATTCGAGTTGTTCTTTTTTTATTTATATTTATGGTCTATGGCATTGTTTTATGTTTGTACTTTAAATTTATAGAGATTACAAATAGGTTTTATGGCAAGGAAGATGTAAAAGGCTCATACGGCTGGATCGTATACTGGATACACATTAATAATTTGTCCACCTTAACCAAAACTTTAAGCTCTTTAACCCCAAACCTGTAGGTGTTCAAAATAGTCAACTCTCATATCTCCTTGCATGTTGAGTACAACCTGTTGTCTAACCTCATCCACCAAGCTTGGAAGTCCACATGCAACAAAAGCAACAGAATTTCCTGTACTTTCATCAATTCCATCCATAACAAGGTCCGATAAGTGCGGTCTGCAGTGATGGAATGTGAGATTACCCATTTTGGTTTCGGCATCCACTTTGATCTCGCTTTCCATGTCTGAGTCTTTGTAATCCTCCTGCAGATCCCTGTCCTTAGCGTTGTATAAGTCAGCAATATAACCAGATACTTTAATACTTGGTTTTGTGATATAGATATCAGTGTGCACTTTTGAATCTTTCAAGTACATCAATACTTCATAGAAACAATTGACGATATTATAATCTTTAGCAATCCAGATTAACCTAACATTTTGGCTAGAGTCCCTCATTCCAAGGTCATAAGCTTCAGAAAGAAGACTTGGAATTCCGCTTCCTCCAGCAATAAAGATAGCATTATGGTAGTTTCTGAGGTTATTGGATTCAACACTCCCACCATAAGGACCTTCAACGGCAACTCTAATCTCCATTGTTTTAGAAGGATTTTGGAGAATCCTATCGTATAATTTCTTGGTGATACCATTCTTCACTTTGATGCAGAAGATAATCTCGTTGGTCGATTGGTAGTAAGAGAATGGGTGAGATTGGATACTAAGTGGCCCAATGAGAAAATGAACAAACGCAAAACCTCCGTTAGTAGGTTTCCACCAGCTGGGTGTTGGGACGTTCATTTTAATAGTGTCACCATTAATCAAATGAAGAGTAACTTTAGGAGTACCGAAAGCAGTTAACCTAACCAACCTGAGAACTCTGTCTAAAGCCCAGATAGAAGTAGCAATGTAGTAAAACCATGAATAACCCGACAGGTAGACATGTCTCCAACCAGCTGCAAGAAGAACTATAGCTAAAGTGATATGGATTATCAAGAATAAGTCGTACCAATTACGTCTTACTATGATAATCGATTGAGCAAACAAAAGACTGGCTGCGGTCACAGCAGTTGCCCCAACTATAAAGACTTCCATCTTCATCATAGCTCTGTAGTCAGCTCCCAAGTTGATAGAGTTACATGTTGCATGGGTTATAACCATCACAACGAGCATACGAGCAATCCACTTGTGGAATGCAATGAAAAGCGTGAACTTCATACCAGTGACAAACTGTAAGAAGTTATTACGGCCAGAAAACAAAATAAGAAGTGGGAGATTCACAACAGCTACAGTACTAGCTCTAACTCCCAAGTATCTTCTGATTGCCTCGGCCTTTGATGTCATTAATGGGTCATTGGGAATATAAGTGATTTTTGCACCCAAAATAGCGATACACAAAAAGAAGAATCCAACTAAGACAATCAGTTCCAATCTGGAAGGCATCAATATTTGAAGGAAACGTCCGAGATTTCCAGGGGCTCGAATCAATTCGTTTCTGGATTTACCAAATGCAGCAGGAATGATGATGTGTTTTTTCAACAGGTTCACCCAACGGTATGGCTTGGAGCGTATGAAAATATCAGGAGCTAACAAACTAGACCAGTTGTAAACTGATACCACTAGTAATACTGTCATCCAGTATCCAATTAACCCAACTCCAAAGTAAAGTGAGTTATTGTAGTTTCCCCAGAAGCTGTGGTAAGATTTCTTGTAAAGGGCAGTTTGGGCTTGATCCAAGATTATCGGCCTAGTAATGAGCCCGCTCACATTGAACTGAGAAATATCAGTGGCCACCACACCACCCAGATGAAAGTAAGAAACTGCGCTATAGTACTCTTTCTTTGTTACATTCGTTTTGAACTGGAAACCACAGTTGGTTATGAAATAGTTTATGCTTTCTCGGTTTCTACCAAGGCATCCTGTCATAGTAGCCATAGCATTCTTATCAGTACAATAACAGCCAGGTTCTTCTAAAGGATCATCAGGAGTAGGACAAAAGTTTGCCAAACTAGTTATCTGAGCTCTGCAAGCTAGTAAGTTTATCTCTCCTTGTGAGTATATCTTATAATGTGTTCTTGCATGAGCACTATCAAAGAAGTACAAGATTGCGATTAAAAAGGAAGCGAACAACATCTTTGTTGAAATGAAACTTGAAAATCAGGCACTCACATCATGTATTTATATAATTAATATAGACTACTATTGACTTTGGATCGTTACACTCCAGAATACTCAATTTTGAGCTATTTGAGTGAGATGGTTGAAACAATGGAATGCTAACCATTAGTAAGTTAATAGAAAAACGTCTACCCGGCTGCACATATTATTATTAGCCAAGACCCTTAATAGACTAACCGCAGCAACATACTCAATTGTCTGTCTAGAATTGTTCAATTTGGTTAAGGATGATAGCTTGACATCTGGTTCTCCTTTCAAATCTCAAACCAAACGTTTATATTTCTATAGTATAGCCAAGCAATGTTGTTTTACTAAAATTTACATTTATTTTTGAAGCACTGATTTATAATTTGAAATGCCACATTCGTCTTGAGATCCTTAATGAAATCTGTCGCTTCATGTAACAAAGGACCCTGATCCTTTATCAGGTGGATGCTAAATTGTTCATTAAACATTGAAAAAAAAATGCTACTTTTCAAGTTATTGTCAATTCTCGTCAATTCATCCAATTGAAATACAAAGTCAGTATAACTATGTAGGCTCGCAATGCGGATTTTTTAAGTTAATTATCGGCTATCAGTTTTTAATGGAGCTACTACTTCACCCCCCTCTCTTCCCCCAGGAAACCCTTCTATAATTATTGGTTCAACACAGCCACAAAGGCAAAGGTGACATATTGATCAGTTGAAGCAGTCGTGCATACCAAGTTAAAGGGATGCTTTAGAAGTTTAAAAGCTTGCCGAGCATGTGAGAAAAGTCTAATAATTCTTGGTTTAAGTTAGGCTATGTTACATATGCTGTTTGGTGTCTGTCAAAAAGGCTGAGGCTGCAAATGTCAATTTTCAAATTGTGGGACAAAATCAAGACCCAATATTGAAATGTCAATCATGGTCCAGGCCAAGTTTCCTAGGTTATATCAATCAAAAAACTTTTGGAAGTATATGTTGAATGATTCGAAGGTTATTGGAACGTGTTGTTTTCGTAGTGGATAAAGATTACTTGCAATAAGAGACAAAAGAGTATGTTTATCATACCCAATTTTGACTAAACTAACTATATTACAAACAATAAGGATAATCCACATATCCCTATTTTTATTATCCACTGGTGAAATATTTCGGCAAGATAATGGACTTTAAAGAATGATTTCAGGAAACAAACCTTGATTGTGTTGGACCCTTGTGAATGAGGTGGTATAATACAGGTACATAGGAGTAAGGTATTTGATCAATCTATTGTTACCATTGTGTATTCGATCATGATGTTATGATTAGATTCAATGGTCAAGCATTCCATCTTAAACGGTGTATAATTTGTTTTATCTGTCATGTTTGACTTTACAGTGATAGAGTGTTTCGAGAGAGTTTTGACAAGGAATTCTTGTCAGGAGTAAGCGTAAGTGTTCAAGGATAATTGCATGGGTATGTAGTAATTATTCCGTGATTAGTTCTATTGGACTAGTGTACCTTTTGGTCGTTTGGATTTTAGACGTTTCTGATTGTTAATTATACTTAGATTGAATGATCTGATATTGTCAACACATTTTAATAGTTTTCAAATGAAAACTGGAAAAATCTATAAACATAATAACCCAAGTACCTAGTAGAGTGGATGATATTATGGCTCACCTTTACTCTACAATTGGTTCATTCAAACAAGATTTAATGAAATGTCTAAATGAGACACAAACCATCACTCACATTTACTGTATATTACAAGATTATTCCCAACTTTTCATTCATTTTCCTTTCTTTTCATCTAGGAAACAACACCAACCTACCTACCCAGCTACCCCTTTGAACCACCAAACCTATCTCTGTCTATACCGTCTGCAGCGATCCAACCTTCCTCTATCACCTTCTTATCACCGTAATCACTCACAGAATTTTCTAGAATGTCTCCCCGAAAAAAAAGTACCAGAATATAAAAATTAAGGTGACTTTCGAATAGAAATAAGCACTATCAAACACATCATGTCCGCCGACGAATTTAAAGCACAAGGTAATAAGCATTTTGCAGCCAAGGAGTTTACTCAGGCTATTGAGTTTTTCACCAAGGCTATTGAAGCATCAGCTACTCCAAATCATGTTCTTTATTCTAATCGTTCAGCATCTTATGCTTCGTTGAAGAACTTTTCAAATGCATTGAAGGATGCTGAGGAGTGTGTCAGTATTAATGGTACTTGGGCTAAGGGTTACAACAGAGTTGCTGCTGCTCAATATGGATTGGGAAATTTGGAAGATGCTCAGAATAGTTATAAGAAGGCATTAGATTTGGAGCCAACTAATGCTATGGCTAAGGATGGTTTAAGTGCCGTTGAAAGTGCTATAACTCAAAAACAATCTCAACCAGACATGGGATTGGGTGCGATTTTCTCCGATCCACAATTGATCACCAAATTGAAGAGCAATCCAAAGACTGCTGAATTGATGAAGGACCCAGCTTTGGTTCAAAAATTAGTTAACATCCAATCTAACCCACAAGCCAATGCAACAGAATTCTTAAGTGACCATAGATTAATGACCATCATGGCTACTTTGATGGGTATTGACATGGACGGTGCTGACATGGACTCTCCTCTCAGCCCAGAAGAGCAGAGAAGCCAAAAAGCAGAATTAAACAAGGAAGAACCAAAGAAGGAAGCTCCAAAGAAGGAAGCTCCAAAGAAAGAAGCTCCTAAGGAAGAGCCAAAGGATGTTGAGATGGAAGATACCGAATCAGGTTCTATTAAAGCTGCTGCTGCTGCCAAAGAAGAAGGTAACACCTTGTATAAAGCCAGAAAATTCGATGAAGCCATTGCTGCATACAACAAGGCTTGGGAATTGCACAAGGATATCACTTTCTTGAACAACCGTGCTGCCGCTGAGTACGAAAAGGGTGACTACGACGCTGCTATCAAGTCTTGTGAAGAAGCTATTGAAACTGGAAGAGAAATGAGAGCAGACTACAAGAATATCGCCAAATCGTTCGCAAGATTAGGTAACTCATACTTGCAAAAGGATGACTTACAGGAAGCTGTCAAGTATTTCGACAAGTCATTAACTGAACACAGAACCCCTGCTGTTTTGAACAAGTTGAGAGCAACACAAAGAGACATCAAGATTAGAGAAGCTGAAAGCTACATTGACCCAGAAAAAGCTGAGGCAGCAAGATTAGAAGGTAAAGAATACTTCTCTAAGGCCGACTGGCCCAACGCTGTCAAGGCATACTCTGAAATGATTAAGAGAGCACCAGAAGATGCTCGTGGATACTCCAACAGAGCTGCGGCATTGGCCAAGTTACTCTCATTCCCAGATGCTATCGAAGACTGTAACCTCGCTATTGAAAAGGACCCTAAGTTCATCAGAGCATACATTAGAAAGGCTAATGCACAATTGGCTTTGAGAGAATACTCTAAGGTAATGGAAACCTTGACTGAAGCTCGTGAAAAGGACTTGTCAATCGGTGAAGGCACAAACGTTTCTGAAATTGACCAGTTGTACAACAAGGCAGCCCTGCAACGTTTCCAGGCTATCGAAGGTGAAACCTCTGAGCAAACTATGGAAAGAGTATCAAGAGATCCTGAAGTTGTTGCCATCTTACAGGACCCTGTCATGCAAGGAATCTTGGGCCAAGCCAGAGAAAACCCAGCTGCTTTACAAGACCACATGAGAAACCCACTGGTAAGCAAGAAGATCAACATTTTGATCGCCGCTGGGGTAATTCGTACTAGATAGTATGTTACGTCTTTATGATATAGTAATGCTTTGTATATACATTGGAAATTTGTAGCACCTTATAAATTAAAATCACATTAAATACTAGTACTCATCCATTAAAACCGCTTCCCAGGTTGTCAAAGAAAAAGTTGGGCATGTTCATAATCTGTGAATACAATATCTGTGAAACGTCGTCGTCATTAATCAAGTCACTGAAAAGATCCTGTCCATTCAGGTTGAGTATGTTTTCCAGGTCCAATGAGCTTTGCAGTGTAGCAGAGCCAGGGTTACGTAAATCAGACACAGTCAGACTAAGCAGTCTAGAAGAATTTGGATGTTGCAAACCCAATCCGTAGGTGAGATCTGAAGATGCTCCTCCATACCCAGCTGTGGATTCGGGGTATGTAGCTGCTCTTGATAGCATTCTGGGAGCTTTCTCTATTCCAAGACAAGTCTCGTTCTTTTGACATTTCTCATTGATGTCAGGCATGTTCTTGGTTTTCGATTGCTTTCTTGAGCTGATGTAGGTCGGGTTAAGACCAGTCCTGACCGTCACTTTTACGTCTTTGTATGCCGTGAAAAGCTCAGGATGCTGCTTCTTTGGTAACTCCAAGTACTCTTTCAAATCACCAGTTTCATCTGGTACAAGTATGTTTTTGACTTCACAGTATTTGTTAACCAATCTCAATACCAACTTCACCAATAATTCTACCAATGGTTCACCAAGTGGGAAAATGGACAATTTCATCTGTTCAGAATTCCAATTCTGATCCTTGCCAAAGAAATTTCTTGCGCTGTCAATAAGTAACGCGAGATCACTCTCCACTTCAGGGTAGTTGGGTTGGTTGATAATAGCAGTAGATATTGTCAAGAATGCGCTGATAGGGAAAAATAACATCCAGTTGTACCACGAGATGCTTGAGTTTTCTTTATTCACTTTCTTGAGAATAATTAAGATAGTGCGGGCAGAGTCCAATGAGATACTCCTACAGCGCCTCAACAATTCCTCATGAGCACTGGCATCTTGCCCAAACAAGATAAATGGCAATCTGTTGACCAACATTAACTGCAAGAAAAAGATCAAGTGTAATCCCAAAATTGATTCTCTTTTTGTTCTATCACCAAAACTGTTAAAGTCATTAAATTTAGGATGGTTGTGGAAACATGGCCTTTCTGTCTCAGGAAGTGCAGCTGCCAAGTCGAACATTTCACCATTAATTGTTTCGACATTTTCAGCAAGTTGCTTGAATGTTTTAGATTGAGCCTTGGCCGAAAACAATTCAGTGTAAGCTTTGCATCTGATGGTGTTGAGAATCATTAAATAGATCTGGAATATTCCCCACTTGTTCTTCACGCTCACGGCAGTCATTAACTCTCCGATTGGACAATCATCTGCAGGACCATCTCCCCCAGGAAAGAATGTATGTCTTGCGAAAAAGCGTAATGCTCTGTCTCCTTTGACACTAACATCTGAGTTATCCACTAAAGGTGGCTTACCGGTTCTGTAACAGATTTCCATATCAAAGAAATGACAAAGCCCCCATAATTTTTGCCTCAGTAACTGCTCTTCAATAGAAAAACTCTCGTATGACTCTTCACGGTGTAAACCAATTTCTTGTGCAAACCTTACTGCAACAGAACATAGTATGTAGTTGATATGGTTTGTTAACCAGTTTGTATCAATGTAAAGCATCAAATGCAAAATCGCACGGATTGTATCAACACCATCGCCTATAACGGAAACACGGTGGTAATAAAAAATGGCATTGTCCAATAAGGTATTCTTAAGGTTCATCAATTCTTCAGTAGTAGTATAGTTCATTTGGCGAGGAGCTCCTCCAGGAGTAGTTGGTGTGCTACCTTGGCTTGTTGGCCCCGAGTACAAATGAGGTGCAGAGTTTGCACCACCCATTGTGCTTGGGGTGGTTGAAGCCGATGCCGATGCCAAATCCTTATCGGACTTATATGAAAGTCCTAGTAACAAGGCAGAAGTCATGAGCAAGAATTCAGATAATCTGAAGCTTTTACGTTTACTGGGCTCCAATTCAAAGTTCTTGTAGTACATTTCAAAGAGCTTCCTGGGTGATTTTGAATCAAATACCATTGATATTACAGGTATGTCTGCGTAGTATCCGTCAAGTAAGTCAAAAACTAACTTCTGGTTTGAAGGAAATGGACGAGTAAGTAACTTTCGGCGCTTTTTGTGGTCAATCACTGGTGGATCTATCCACTTTATAAGGAACAGTTTGAATTTAGCAATGAACACTATAGGCATGTTTTTTATTGGAAGTGTTACATCATCTGCCCCCTCACCAATAAATGTTGAAAGGTAGTCCATAGACTTGTCCGAAAAGAAGCACATGAGACAGTGTGAGCCAAAAAACTTCTCCATAGACTTCCCGTCCATTCCACAATCGCTCATGTCTGAGATTACCACCTTTTCTCCAGGTGTGAGTTCAGTTTTAAGAAGCATTTCATTTGCTGGTAATTTATATGAATTATTGTCTTCGTGCTTTACTGTTACTTCATCGCTTTCGTCTTCTTCGTCCCTGTCTTCGCCATTATTTTCCTGTTTACTGTCATCGTCATCATCCTCATCGTATTCGCTTTCAGAATCGTATTCGTCTTCATCATCGTCATTCCTATTTTCACCTTCAGCTTGTTTTAAAAGTGGGATTCTGTTTAACACATCTAATTTATCAGTCAAGTTAACTAATACATTTTCCAAGTTGGATAATCTTGAGTCCAAGCTTTGAAGCAGCTTAGAGTTCACGTCAGCTTTGGTAACTTTTTTAACTTCTGTTGAAATTCTAGGCTTTCTTTTCTTTACTGGTCTTTCCGCATAGTGACAGTTAGCTTTCTTAGATCCTTTGCAGTTAGTGCAAGGTGTTTTACCGTCGCATTTAATCTTCTTCTTACGGCATGTATCGCAAGCTATTCGGATGCGCTTGCCTGGGTTTTTGGTATCTCCAGATGACTCATCTCCAAGTTGTTGGTATTGTGAATGCGAGGGATGTGACAGATTAGATTGTGGGCCCAGTAATGGACTTGGTACTCCATACATTGGAGGTAATTGCTGACTCATATACTTGCTCAGCATTTTTTGCAAAGACCCTGCGGCTGCAGCAGCAGCTAAGGGTTCTTGGTGTAATGGGGTTCGAAGTTCAGTTTCACCTGTACTTCCCAGTCTATATTGATCGTACCAGTTTCCTAATGCTGATGAGAATGGCAGCTGTCTCAGATATTGATACGGCTGCTGTTCCAGTCGCACGTCAGTCTGTGAGTGAGGGGTATGTACAGATTGCGTATCGACAAGTGAGCTTACAGGAACAACAGGTGCAGAAGGTATACCACTATTCACACTCGAACTGTTTACTATAGGTTGTTGGCTATTAGACATCGGTATCTTAATACTATATAGCCATTTGTTGCCTAATACTTATAAGACAAATGAAAGGTATATATAAATAAGAAAAAAAAAAATGTGGTGGCAAAATCAAGACATGATATGGTTAATCCCCGAAAGAGAAAGACTAAGGTGTAAATAGATAGTCTTAGCAAGGCAATTAAGGGCCAAGACTTGGTAGGGTGTTAGAGGGCGTTCAAGAGAAGGTACCCTGAGAATTACAAACACATTAGAGGACGAAAAGGCAGTGATATGGAGACAGAAAGCCTCTCTTATATCCGCATTTTGTTGATCTATCCGAAGGTTTTTAGCGATGAAGTGACGGTTTTTACGGGTTGCCCAGAAACCTTCACCTATACCTATTAAAGACATACAATAAATGAAGGCGAAGCTAGTGAGATGCTCAAAGCTATTGCTTTCTTTTAGTTTATGATGCAATTACAAGTAATTGCATGATACTTGCTACGGTTCAAGATACTCCTCGATTGCTATGGCGCGGTGTGTTACATTTGATAAAGGTTAGTGGTGTATTTTATCCAGTAAGCAGCGCAAAGATTGAAATGGAACTTTCTCATGTATTTGTGTACATTAAATGAAAATTGTGTATACGTAACGAGGTTTAACTCCATTTAGTAGGATATGTGCTTACCTTATTGTATTAGTCCAGGGTTACTATACGCAGCTCACTGTATGTTTTCCCTGACTAGTGATTATCCTGTCAGTTTTTCATCTTGTAAATGATTTGTATACTACGTCAATACTTTATTTATATACTTGAGTTCTATTGTGTAGATTGTTTATATTCTTTTATTATTAGCTCCACACCGGTGTTATCAGATTAAAGTTCAATTGGTAATCATTTATAAGGTAAAGAAATCGTGCTTGTGGGGATTTCGATATTACTGAGCATTATAAATGTATTTAATGACGCTGCTAAATTACAATGGTATGTGTAATTGAAATTGAAAATCACAGTCACGAAACAACAGCCTACGGATGTGTATTTAATTTTGAAGCCACTATATTTTAGGGGTTAAGTATCGGGCTTAAGGAGTTTTATGACCGCAGTTGACTGTAAACTCCACTAGAAATCAATTTTATAGTGAAACGTAGTTGTTGATATTGAGATGTTAGCAAAGACTTGGTTAGGTCTTTTGGTCAACAAATAAGAAACTCATATTCTGTTAAAGATTAAGTTGACACAATAATTGACCGGAGTTAACAATGTATGATTTCTGGCGATTGGTTTTCATTCGAAAGAAAGTTCATAAACTGTTGCTGTGGGTGATAAAGTGTTATAACTACAGCTTTCGCTAATTGGTGAGTGAATTGTTTTTAGCGAGGCTTCACTAAATTTCTTGGAATGGCTTTGATAAAGGATTAAAGAATGAAGAAATTATGACTAAAAAAATCAACACATATACCAAATGAACGGAACGGTAGAATGAATTCATTGAGTTGATACTCTTACGTTTTGAAACTCTACTTTAGCATGACTTTTGGTTCTGCTCCACCTAAGTTGAATGGATGTTTCATGGTTTTCATCTCTTGAATTAAATGCATTGAGATTTTGGATATTTAATTTTATTTAAATTTAACACCACTTCAAGAGTGCATTTCAATCCATAAAAACTTCTATCAGTAAAGTGATACGTGAAGAAGTAACTGCATTATGGAAAATGAACAAGAACAAGAATCCTTATCTTACATTAATTCTATTAAAAAATATTCAGATTGGCACATCTTAATATAACCGCTATGAGTGATTTCGGCATGTTACTTGGCTGTACAAAACGAACCAACTCATGGATCAATTCCTACCTAAGAACTACGAATATGGAAAGTTCTATTGATCAAAGATATCAGTAGTACGTAGTTTGGTTTGTTACTAAAGAAAGATGAACAGCTTAGAAATTTATTGCATATTTGTTTGAAGTGTTCACGATACAAACTGGTACCTGAGGACTGTTAATTCAGCAAGTCAATTAATAAGAATAATTCTCAGCACTGCAAAAGTAAAGGTGGATATGCTTTTAATGAATAGCTTCAACTTTTGCTGCATATAATTAACTTGCACCTTACCAAGAAATCTGCAACAGCCACATCAATCACATATTCGATGTTGCAAAAATTTAACAATTTAAGTTGACGCAAAACAAGGCTCTCCAACTTGAAACTTACGCAGGTTGTATTGTACTTGAAAACAAAAAAGAGAGTGAAGCTTTCCTTTAGAATAATTATAAAGGATACTTAACAACTCTTATACGAAATCAACGAGTATAAAGATCTCAATTTATGTCCTTCAGAACTTAGTCAGCAAATGTGAGACACCTTACTGGCCATAAATTTGCTATCACTGGTTACCATTCGATGCAAACGAGAATAAATCAATTAGAAGAGCAACTGAAAATTGTGTGGTAGTATACACCGAGTAGGTCAGTTTCAAAGTGCCACTCCATCTTTTACACGTGGTGTAACAAGCCGTTTGCTTACAAGAGACACAGCGGAGGTCAAGTTAAGACACAACTTAAAGCACATTTTCATACTCGTTAATGGATTCCACTTGCGCACATATATTTTGATTTAATGGGTGCAATTTCTTAATTCTTGTATTCAGCCCTCTCAAAAAGCAAATCTGACGATCTTATTAATTCCTTAATTATAATTCATCTAATACTACTAACTTGTATCCCCTATACCCTCTTCGCACTATAATCCCCACCACGATCACCATCATCCCCCTCCTCTTGACAACTTTTTGCAGCCTGTTCCTATTCGGGACAACACGTGATTTCCAATCAAGTAAAAAAAAAACCACTACGTCGACAGGTCTAAGTCATTCAAACCATTTCTTCTTCCTAATCGTACACTCTACATCATGGTGATTAAAAAGGCGACGCCAATTTTTGGCAACAAGGAGGATAGCAATTTCCGCGAAGCTATGAAATTGTACGATTCGCTGCAGTATAAGAAAGCTTTAAAGATTGTCGATGCTAATTTGAAGAAGAACTCGAATCATTCTGAACTGCTTGCCCTTAAGGGATGTTTGAACTTTCAATTGGGCCATAAATCGGAAGCAGAGCCTTATATTCTCAAGTCTTTGGCCAAGGAAGGTGACTCTAACTACTTGGTTAATCATTTGGCTGCCATCTATTATAGACAAGTTCAAAACTATCCAGTCGCAGCTAAATGGATGAAGGCTTCTAGAGATAATGGATCTCCCAACAAGGGATTACTCCGTGATTTGGCTTATTTGCAAAGTCAAACACGCGATTACCGCAACTTGGTTGATTCGAGACAAGAGTACTTGGAGTTCCAGCCGGGGTACCGTGCCAACTGGTCTGGCCTTGCAGTGGCACACCACTTGAACAAAGATACACGTGCTGCTATCTCAACCTTGTCCAAGATCGAAGGTATAATTAGAGAACACTTGACGGACGCGGACAGGTTTGAGCATAGCGAGTGCTTGCTCTACAAGAATCAGCTTATTGGTGAACAAGGTGACGCTGAAGCAGGGCTCAAAGCTTTGGAAACTGATAAGGACGAGATCACAGACAAGGTATCGTTTTTGGAGTACAAGGCCAAGTATCTCATCTTGTTGGGTAGAATGAAGGATGCCTCGTTATGTTATCGTGAGTTGCTCGCTCGTAATCCAGACAATGTCCACTATTACAACATGTTGGAACTTACTTTAGGAACTACACAAGCAACTGCTGACGTGAGGTTGACTTTGTATGACAAGTTAGCTCGTTTTTATCCAAGGTCAGACCCTCCAAGATTTTTACCTTTACTCTTTTTGCCTGCAGAGCATCCTCAGTTCAAGGAAAGGGTAGGCACGTATATTACGGGACAGTTGAAAAGAGGTGTTCCCTCTGCGTTTGTGAATGTTAAACCTTTGTACAGAGACATAGCTAAATTGACTGTGATTGAAGAAGTTGTTGTTGACTTTTACAAAACTCAAGCGGACACTTACAAGGAGAACCCAACCATTAAATTATGGACATTGTACTATTTCTCACAGCATTATTTATATTTGAACAACTTGGAGAAGGCTAGTGAGTACATAGAGCTTGCTTTGGAGCACTCGCCAACCTTGGTTGAGTTGTACATGCTCAAGGCAAGAATCTTGAAGAGACAAAACAAATTAAAGGAAGCCAGTGCAACTATGACTCATGGACGTGAGTTAGACTTGCAAGACAGATTTGTTAACTCCAAAGCTACCAAGTACTTATTGAGAAGCAACCAAGTTGATGAAGCTATTGACTGCATTTCGCTATTCACTAAATTAGAAGAGGGCAGCATAAATGGATGCAAAGATTTGCACATGATGCAGAACAACTGGGTTTTGCTCGAGAGTGCCGAAGCGTATTATAGATTGTACTTGGAACACAAGGAAAAGTTGTCGAAGTTGGAAGTAAAGGAAGAGGAAGAGAAGGAAGATGAGGATGAAGAAATTGAAGAATTGAGCGAATTGGTAGATATCTACAGAGGGCTTGCATTGAAGAGATTTACTGCGTTGGTGAAGATTTTTGAAATATTCTTTATTGATCAGTTCGACTTCCACTCGTACTGTCTCCGTAGAGGTACGCCACGCGATTATGTAGCAATGATCAAGTGGGAAGACAAGTTACATTCGACACCTATTTATACACGCGTTGTGAAGGGATTGACAACAATGTACTTTGAACTCAACGCTGAGGTAAAGGATGAACCTGAAGAACACAGCATCAAGAAGAATAACAAGCAAAAGAAGAAGAAGAAGGCAAAGGCTAACAAGAAGAGAGCTGAATGGTGTACAAGAGTTGAGAGTGAAAAGGACGACGAAGATCCTTTGGGTGCAAAGTTGCTTGCGGAATTGCAGGGATCTAACCTTGTAGAAAAGTCGCTAGCATTGGCGAAACCATTGGGAGATGAAGCACCCGAATTGAAGGTGACATGGGATACATTGTTCCAGGTATACCTTTTACAAGGCAAGTATGTCTTGGCATTACAAGCAACAAGGAACTTGAACCGTATTGTTGGGGAAAAGTACGCACATGCCAAACTAGAAGTATTGGAGAAGACTTTGAAGGATGATACCCAAGTGAATCCAGCAATCGCAAAGGTGGTAGAAAAGGGGATTCAGAGTGCATTCCCAAGGTATAGATAGGTAGAGTAATTGCATAGGAATAGGCACTGAGTGAAAATCTTAGCTTAAGTACTAATAGTTCATGTATTTGTATATATTAGAGACTACACAGTCTTTTATTGAGAGTGTAGGTTGGATACTCTGTGCATCGTTAAATGCTCATCAATGAACTCAATATTCAATTGACTATAGTATTATCATAATATGAATTTTTCAAAAATAAAATCCTCCCGTATATATTTCCATTCAATTGAGCAACGCTGTTGGTTAAAGTTTATAGATAGCCGTCGTAAGACGTACTTAACTATTTATCCACGAATCGACTTGACCTCTTGCCACACTTCCTGCTAAATTTAAAGTTTGTGCACCCATTGGAAAGTAACTTACGGTGTACCACAAAGCACTGATCAATTGTACAACTGCAAATATAATTGAAAGCAAAGTACTATGCAAAGATAACGATGAGATCAAGGTCAATATGATCGAGGTTACAAAGGTAATTGTAAACAACAATCTTGTAGACAGAAACAAGTGCGTTATATAAGCCTGGAAACCTTGCAATACCCCGAAACTTACCAAGAAGAAAATAGACCCAATCGACCATAACAAGGCAAACTTCCGTGGCTTAAGTGATAAGATTGGGAAAAGGAAGATACAGATAATCCAACAACAAAGGGATCCAGCAAAAGTCAACCCGAAGATCAACATTCTATCCCAACGAGAAAGTTCGAAATATCCAGGGTCCGAAGTTACATATTGGTCTGCGCCATCATCTTCAAGAGCAATTCCACTTTTGAAAGGATTGAAGCGCGAGAGCTTCGACCGGAATCCCGTAGGTTGTGTTACTGGTGGTGGAAGCGTAACACCAGGGTCTTGGCTTAAGGGTCTGTATTTGGAGAAGAGTCCCATTGATGGCAAATGATTGAATTTCGTATTTTTTTTGTTCGTGATATTGAAGGCTTATAAGATTTTATGTGGAGGTAGAGGGATGATCGGAAGTTGTAAGAAATGTCGAGGCTAGGTATTTAAATAGAATTGGTTCAGTTCAATTGGATTGGTTAACTCGGGGTGTTTACTCTTGTTGATTTTAAATATTCAATTTATTAGTTATTACGTTGTTTACTTGACCATCTAGTGACATTATATATAGTATAGGTTTACGGATACTATATATAATAGAATTTTAATTAGACAACTACCCAATGAAATATGAAATATAACATACTCTTCCTCTTAACAAGTTAAAACATTACTACCCAACCTACTCCCTCTATCTATTTTACTAAAGTGTTGATCCTTGTCGCACCTACCAGAGTCTGTCAATATCAAAATTGAACACGAGAAGAAAAACCAAATCAATAATGATTCAAGACGAGAGAAACTTTGTTGAAACATACGTACAGCTTATTCAATTAGCTGATAAGGCACCTGCTGATTCGTTTTTCTCAACAGCCGATTATGGGAAGGTGGAAAGTTTAGGTCCTTCGTTACCCAATATTGCATTTGGATTGCCAGGTAAGAGAGCTGCGCAGTCTAACATTGATGTTACTTTCAAGAGTATCAAGCCACCTCATAAGTTCACACAGCAGTTGCTGGTATCTAGATCTGCTACAGTACACAGTGTAAAATCAGAGTTGATCAAGCAGTTATCTTTACCTGTTGGACCATCTAATATTAAACTCTTATTAAAGGGAAAGGTATTACAAGACACTTCCAATTTGGATGGTGTTGAAAATGGTGCTCTGGTGAATGTGATGATTTCCGCTGCTCCTGCTTCTGCTGTTCCTGCTGCTTCTGCTTCTGCTGTTCCTGCTGTTTCCTCGGAAGCCACAGGTGTGGAAACCTCTGATGAACCAGAACCAGTGCCTACCATTCGTGAATCTACATGGGAACAAATACATGCACTTCTTCAAGCTGACTTGGGTCCTAGTGCTGATGGTTTACTTGCAAAATTCAAAGCATTAGTATAGTGACTCATTGAATAGATTATTTAATAGGTAGTAAACAAAAGAGAATATTGAAGGAAGTAGAGAACGTGTATTAGTAAACGGCCCTAAGGTCTGAGACTGCTATTTCGTATTAGATATAAGTCTGATTTTAATCATCACTCTATAATATATTGAATAGTCAATTCATACATACTGATATTCAATTGGGTACTCAACCAAGATTGAATTCCTCAATGCTTAATGAAGATGGTGAAGAAAATCAATTAACCAAAAACAGCTAGAACGTTATCAAAGCAACAGATCCATAACACTTCCACAACACTTCCACAATCCACAAAACTTCCACAACGCACAACACTACATACTCTCAGATCGTACCCTTTACTCCTTCATTAAACATATATCTGCATAACTCATAAAAACTCAATCATTAGCTCGACTTGCTGAATCTCTTATACACCAACTCATTCAAAGACTGTCCCTCAGGACGGCCATGTCTTTTCTCATACAAGTAATAGCTTGCAACTCCAATGGCAATCCCAAATATCGGGTCCACTGCACGCGAGATCAAGTACGGATACTGCATTACTAGCGTCTCTCGTACACTCTAACATTTTTGAAATTCAATAGATTGATCATGAAGCTTACCCGGACGACGCTAAGTGAATTATTCTAATTCATTATAGTTATTACACAAAGCGTTAACATTACATAATTTTCGGTTATACACGACTCTTCATTCCCACGCCGCCTTGATATGAAAAACGAAAATTTTTACAGACAACACAACAAGAAAGTTACAACAGAAGAATGGCTGGATTCGTTAGATCGTGTTACAAGTGTGGTGAGATTGGTCACTTAGCCGAGGCGTGTGAGTCCACTGAGAGATTGTGCTACAACTGCCGTAAGTCAGGACACGAATCTACTGAGTGTCCTGAACCAAAGCAGGCTACCAACAAGCAGTGTTACTCTTGTGGAGATGTCGGCCACGTTCAATCCGAATGCCCAACTCAGTCTCAAGGATCTAAGTGCTACAACTGTGGTCAGTTTGGTCACATTTCCAAGAGCTGTCCTGAGGAATCGTCTGCTCCAGAACAAAGAAAGTCGTTTGCCCCAAGAAACAAGGCTAACGGCACCACCTGTTACAAGTGCGGTGGTCCAAACCACTTTGCTAGAGACTGTCAAGCTGGCGTCGTCAAGTGTTACGCTTGCGGTAAGACTGGCCACATCTCTAAGGACTGTACCTCTGCTGGTGAAGCTAAGACCTGTTACAACTGTGGTAAGAGCGGACACATCTCCAAGGACTGCACCAACTAGGTCAAAAACGAGGTGTTGAGTTGTCTTGAGCAGACCTCTCGGTTGATGGACTAAAAAGTTTTATATGTGTGTTGATTAGTGGAGTCTTTCATGATTTAACGAGTTTCTTGTATTTGTCTTTTCTTGTAGATAGATAATGCTATTTATACTAAATGTATTTTACCAGTGTAGTTATCAGTACTAGGTTTGTGTCAATTCGTTATGAGGATATGCAGTATGGAATTGCTGATTGTGGCATAACAAGTAGGGTGTGGATTAGATTCTTGGGAAAAGTGGTTATAGAATCTGGATGTGACAACTTTTTGATTTGTAGGATTTGATGTATGGGGTCAATGTTGTGTAGTTACAGCTTAAAGATTGAGTAATTTGAAAGTACTTTGAGAGTTCCTACTATTCTGAAGGAATTGAACAATGTGATCAAGTGAGATTGTCACACCCTTGGCAATTGTGGTGCGATTGAAAGGTATGGCTTTAGATCTTAGGCTGTGTATTATAGAGTTAATAAAGTACGTCATTGGGTGGGGATAATAGTGGAGAAAGTAGATGGCATGATTCACTTTTTGACACAATTAACAACTACATCATTGCAACTTGTGAAGGTTGGGGTTGATGTCACAAGACCCCTTTTGACACAATTATACTGAGATTATTCGAAAGCATTCGCAGTATTATGTACATTCAAATACTGCTACAAAAAGAAGGTCTTGCTATCGAGTTATAATAGTTTATTGATTATGGATTATCATAAGACTGTGTTAGTTCAAGACACCACATCTTAGAGCTATGATCGCAAGTGCTATGATATATTTCACGGTTTATTATGCTGTGGAAGAAGCATTACTGTTAGCGAAACTAGGTATACTTCAAGATAAAATCAAGGAAGCATGTGCATAGAACCTGACTCAAGACCGTTTAGTTAAGGTGCGTGTAAGATTATTGAGTAGAATACGTTAGGTACTGAGATGAGTGCTCAAGGGGTGAAATAATCATAGCAAGGGCTGCAAATTCAATTCCCAATTAAATCTACGAAATTTAAATCTGTTGGTACCAAAATAATTCGATACGAAAGGCTCAATAATCATAAGTATACCTTCTTTCGTATTGATTGTTTGACTGTCCTTGTACTATGGGGCTCGAAAATATACCTAGGCTCGAGGTTTTGTTAGCAGTAGTAGCACATCTTGAAAAGTGACAGGTCCCAATTTCTAGGGCAAACTTCGAAACACTCATATCTAATGTATACGAGTTCCTGTACTGTTTGGGTGAGTAAGTCCTAACACCTTGATAGTGGCTGATTGTACTTCTCTGAACAGTCACATTCTGGCAAGGAGTCAATTGGAGTACATAGGTTTGATTAGAATTTGCAGCCAGCTGATAAATACTTGAGGCAATCAAATTGATAGTTTCCTGAATATCTTGAGTCCTCTCATTCTCTCTTGCTGTGATTTTGAGCTCAATTGATGAGACAATCTACTCATTCTGTTCCTTGATGCCAGTTAATACCTCTGATTCTCACTCAAAAGCCAAAACAAGATATATGCCAGGTAGGATTCAAGTAATTTGAATGTAAGAGCACAGGTGGAATCAAGGAGAATACTAAAGATGGGAACCACAATTTCATTGATTTCTAACTATTTCTTGTAGTCTAAATAAGCGGATACGAGGAAATATCTTGGTTTCAGACCTATTTTAATCCCATACCCTAAAGAAATTGTACTAGACAGCTGTCACGGTTGATAACTTCTCCTTCAAGTTACTCCCGATCGGTACAGTTTTTTGGTTTGAGAATAACCTGGAGAGTGTCAACATTTTCAATTGATCAATACAATCATTGTATGTACTGAGCCTTCAAAATGAACACTATACTGTCAAGAAACAATCAAACTAGAAAGTGAATACTTCATCAATAGACAATAAAGCTTCTTGTGTCAAAAACTATTCTTACAAGAAGACACCAAAGTAATATTGATATGATGATTCTGTGTTTCTTCTAAACATGTTCAAAGATTCTCCAAACCTCTTGTTCACAGGAATCAAGAGAAGAAATCATCCTGTGAAGAAGTTTAATGAATGTCGCACCATAACCTTATTAAGTGGACACCAGCCACTTCTTACTCAACACTCTTATACATGGCTAGTCAATGAGGTTTCAATCGCATTCGATATAATATTAGTTGGGTGCAAAAATAAACATTTTGCTGGATAGATGAGTATTGTGATCACAAGTGGCATGTTATTGCAAGCTGGTTCCATCCATTAACTTACAACTTATATTTTCATCCTATAAGCAGAGGTGTATTCGTGAATATTAAGGGAATATATAGGAAATAACCAAGGCTTTTTACAAAAGTGGTTAATTAAATACTTTTGCAAGGCATCATAGATTACGATCAATCACAATCAGAACGATTGTATCTATCTTTAAGTTATTATCCTCTTTGAGTAGTTCTTCTTGAGATATGAAGGGTATAGCTCACGCATTTTCCCTGTCGTGCGCTCCTTCTGAAGCCCACGTTCGTGTATCTTTCAGTACCTGAGTCGTACATTTTTAGTATTATCTAGTGCACAATCTGCTTTATAGGAAAACGAAATTCTAATTTTTGTCTAAATGATTACTGGGTTACTTCAATTGAGTGGTTCAGATTCGGAGTAAAGTCCATTGTATTGATATTATTATTATGAGTATACTTTGTTTGACATGTTCATTTGACTTTGAAGCATTTGAGTGGTTAAATCCATTATATTAAGAAGAAAGATGCCTCAATAACAATAGAAGGTTTATAGGGGAATAATACACGTTTTCATGAATTTCTTCACTTTAGGTTTCTGATATTATTTCAACTTTAGTAAACTGTTAAATTCTCCGTAACTGTTAATTTTACCACTGTGCTTTGACTCTTAAAGTTTAGGGGAGTCAACAATAACCTTACTGTTTTTTGTCGGTTTTATGGTATCAAATTCGCACCCAAAAATTAACTAAAGACGATGGGTGCCACGTTGGTTGAATAACACATACTTCCAGCATTTCAACTGCGTTAGAAATATCACAATATTAGGTAGAATTAGATCACTCGTGTGAAATTGCGTGGTGCTCAAAAATGTATTGTACTCCGCTTTTGGAATTCAAAGTGTTTGTTGCACTTAACTGGTAAATTTAACCAAATTGATCAAAAACAGTGTCTATCATTGGATTTTTAACATATTAACATGTGAGACAAATTCTTACAGAAACAGTAGTCATGGTACAATTGAGTTTCTACACTTGATGGTAAAGTTGTCAATATAATTTTATTAGGCAAACTCAGCAACTTCCTTCTCCAATACATTCCAAGCTCTGAGGTTCGCCTCAGGATCGATTATATCTGGTCTCAAGGTACTAAACTTACCAAAGGAAATAATATGAGCTCCATTTTTTTCATAGGTTACTTCTGGTGATAAGGCTGCAAATAATTCGGTATACGCACCATTTCTTACAGGTTTTAAAACCCAACGTGCAAACAAGTTTCTGAACACTGCTCCATAGGATCTTGTCAATTCACTGTATAAGAACCCAGGGCATAATGAGACACTGACAATTTTCTTTTCAGCAACTTCTTTTGCATGGATCTTAGGCCAAGTAAGAGCTTGAATAGCATTCAATGCCTTAGATTGGGAATACTGCAAGACGCTTGATTCGTTGAAAAGTTCGGGGTCGTCAAAATTGAATCCTCCTAATGGAGCAGATAACTGCATTGTTGAAGAAACCCAAACAACTCTTGATTCGTTTTCCTTATTTGTCTTTGCTGTTTTCAAGAAGATAGGATCAAGAAGTTTTTGCAACAATTGGTGTCCAAGAACATTAGTTCCATATTGTAATTCATGGCCTTGTTTTGTCTTACTGCCTTTAGGAGGTTGCATGACACCTGCATTGTGGATGATTATATCCAAACGAGTCTCTGACTCTAAAAACTCCTCAACTGCGGGCTTGATGGACGTAAGGTCAGAAAGGTCAGCTTGAATAAAATTAATCTGGTCAGTCTTCTTCTTATACTCTTTAGCCACTTCAAGTTCAATTTTCTTGATGGCCTCCAAAGTCTTCTCTCTGCTTCTGGAGAAGATATAAATCTTTGCATCTGTAGACCCTGCAAGTGACTTGACTGTCTGGTAACCAACACCAGTGTTACCACCAGTGATCAAAACAACCTTCCCTTCCAAAGAAGGGTACTCTTCTTCATAGTATGTTGGGTTACCTGGAAAAAAGCCTCCAAGCTGTTGGCCAACTTGCCCCCATGTCAATTTTGGTGCATCGTATCTACCCATTTTCAATCGTGATGTTTTCGTTATTAGATTTCAATGGTAAAAGTGTCTTTTTATACTTTTACCCCGAATGCTTTTGGAACTCCTTTAATCTAAAGCTTTAAGGTGAGGCAATTCTGGGGCGATTTGTCCAAATCAAACTTAAGCAATTTAAAGTTGCTCTACTGAATTGAATTGACGAGTGTTATCAGTTCAATGAAAACTGTGGATTCTAAAGAACATTACGAATCTTTTCTGTATTTATAGGTTGATTAAAGGAAGAGTTACAGAGAGAGAGAGATACCAATTCCAGTTGGTTCATCCTTACTAACGTATAGTTACCTCCATAACTGAATGAGTTTAATGCGAATGTTCTCATGATTAAATCTTAATTAGATGTAGAATAACAATCCCCACTACAAAAAGTTTTAATGCATCATCACACCCCCACCCACAAGGGTTCTCCCCTATCTCTATTAATGTTCCACCACACAAGTAGCCTCTTCACTAGTAAAGTTAAGTACAATTAACATTCAAAATGGATAAGATAAACAGGGCTGAGTAGTGGAGTTTGGTCTCCAAGGGTGAGTGAAGAATCGAATGCATTTTTGCAGCAATTTTATGCAATACTTTATGCATTAATTGGCTTAGTGTTCGTAAGTACGAGTTGAAGGCGAAAGTTTACTGGTGGGGAAGAATAGTGGCAAACCAAGTGTGGAGTTCCAAGAATCAGGTAACAGTTTATATTTGTGGATAATAGAGTAGAAGGTTAACTTTGGATGTTAATTTGTTAATGCAATGTAGATGTTAATTGGAGTATGTATTAGACATTTAGTCTCATAGTAGTATGTATTTGAGGAAGATCCCTTAGACCTTTGCATATTCAAATCAAAAAAAGGATACATTAGATCTTTGCAATACTAAACTTTGAATCATGTTAATACCAGTATTCCCCATGCAATCAAAATCCCACAAAGTAGCAAAATCCTCCCCTTTGGTGTAGTGACAGCACACAAGGAATAACCAATACTAAGATCACTGATTTTACGAACATATGACTGGATCAAAAAGTCTAGTTTGGTAGGCTTTACATAGATTTGAGTTGGACCAGAAACAGACTCCTCAATTGAGTCAAATGAATCCATGATTTCTCTAACATTATTAGTGTCAAGATTAGGCTGTGTTGTTTGAATCTGTAAGTATCCAGTACGAGAAACCATTGATTGGGGTGCTTCCTTTGGTACAGCAATGCTGAGGAAAACTGGTTGATGATCTGATTGTAAGAGAGAGTCCACACTCGAATACTCTTTGACGTGCGGTAATCTCTGCTGTTTCTTTCCATTCTCTTTTTGAATAAGCCTGCTTGATTCTTCATCCAACTTGTATGTGGACTGATATAAAATACGGTCGCACCATGATGGACTACGTTTCGTATTATAGATGGCAGTGTTAACATGGTACTTGTAGGTTGGATTGAAGTTGATTGGGGCTTCGTTGAATCCAAGGAAAACATCACCGGAAGCTCTTGCTTCTTTCAACTCGTCGTATTTCAGGACTAAACGAGGAACATCATGGTTTGTGTCTGGATCACTCAATTCTGCCAATTGCCAGAGTGAAGCATTATTACGGTTATAATCTTTGGTGGTACGGTAATTCAAATCACCCATGAAAAATGCATGGCTATTAGGTTTAAGGAACCCAAACCCATCACCAAAATCAATGGCTCTGTACAAGTCCATAACACATTGATTTCTCTTATTGTAGTAATATTCTCCTTCAAATGCTGGCAAGTGTGCATTGACAAATGTCAATTCCACTGTATCCTCCAAAGTAACTCGAATACCAACTCCTCCCTTCATAGATGAATACAAGTATCCCCACCCCGCTTGACCAGTACGTACATTACTTAACTTCAGAGGGAAGGGTGAAATCACAATAAGTCCAATGGCTCCCATATGCGTCAAACCAATGGTATTGAATCGTAAATCGTCAGTCCCATACTTGGTAGCCAATGCATTCAAAAATAACTCATTCAAACTAAGCATATACTTATTAGCACTGGTAGGGAAACAGCCATCTAATATAGAACAAAACTCTTGCACACCGAAAACATACGCAGTAGCCGGATCATCGGGGAATGATTGGACAAGCTTGTCAACAAACAAGTCTCCGTTAAACTTCTGCTTGTTGCAATTGTACGTGAATAGGTATAAATCAATAGGTGACATGATCTTGTGAGGTTTATGTTTTTTAGCAATCAAAAATTAAAGATTTCAAAGTTGATTGTAACAAGTTCAAGGTTGGTTAATTAAATTTAAACGATTAAGGGAGGAGTTACTAGTTACAGAGTATTGAGAAGAGGTTTCTAAGGGATATACAGAGTGGACTATTCAGAGATTTGATCGAGTATAGATTAAATTAAAAAAAGATAAACGCTCCAAAGATTCATTTTTATCACCATAATCATCATGTACATCGAATCCAAACGAAGTTTGTTGGAGGATATCGATACGATAGAAGCAAGCGTATCGAAGAGATTCAAACATAATAGTCAATTATTATTACCAGCCCGAAATAAAGTGGCACTTCTTCAGCAATATGAACTAGTTGACTTGAAGCAAAAGTATGAGATGGATTTGAAGAGGTTGAACAACAGTATACAAAATGAGTTAGTCGAGAAGGAGTTGGGTGAGATTAAAGACGAAAAAAATACCTTCTCTGTGTTCGATAGCCAGTTAGCCAAGGTTCGTGAGAAGCATGGATCTAGTAATAGTATTGGAGAGGATTCAAATAGAGTGTATGCACCTTACTCATCGGCCCTTTTACATGAACAAGATGGAAACGTGGTGAGGTTACGAAGTAAGAGAAACCAACAAAAAGAGAAAGTACGTGTGAAAAGAAAGCATTTACTTGCAGATGCATGTGCTCATGTAAACTTAGACCTGTTGTTCAGTCCTGAAGAACAATATGGGAAGTATCTTCATTTGCAACCATTGTACCAGATATACCAACAACTTGGAGGCAAATCAAATTACGTTGAATATCTACACAATTTCAACAAGTTCCCTTATGAAGATGTACAAGTACAAGATATGGGATACTTGAAGAAGTTACTGGATTATTTAATTGATTTCTTAGTACGAGCACAACCGTTAACTGATATCGAGACTGTTTTAAAAACTAGCGAGTTTAAAGGGTCCGGAGACGGTGTTGAAGATTCAAATGGTCACGTATTGTGCAGAGCATGTAATAAAACGTTCCAAAAGATGACAGTTTACAAGGGACATCTCAATGGTAAAAAACATAAAAACGCTATTGCGAAAAGTGAAGGTGGTGATGACCAGAATGGATTACTAGAATATCAAATTGCTAATATTAGTAAGTATTTGGTGACTGTGGATGCTACCAAGTCCAATGAAGAACGAAAAAGGATAACCATGACTGACCGTGAAAGAATGATCAGTGAGGTGAATGAGGATTCTGAATATACTACAGTAGATGAGTCGTCCAGCTCAGGATCATCTTCGTCTGACGAAGATGATTACGCAGAAGAGAATCCCAAAGACTTACCTCTTGGAGCAGATGGGAATCCTATACCCTTTTGGCTTTATAAACTTCAAGGTCTCCATAAAACATACACTTGTGAAATCTGTGGGAATGTCTCGTATAAGGGACGCATATCATTCACAAAGCATTTCATTTCCAACAAGCATCAGAATGGACTTAAACTTTTAGGTATTAGCGATGAGAGTGCTCCATTGTTTAAGAATATCGTTAGCATAGACGAAGCAGTTCAACTTTGGCAGAGAATTAGAAGAGAGAATACCTTGAAGGAAGGTGTTAATGAGAACATGATTGAAGTTGAAGATAAAGAAGGAAACGTAATGCTGGAAAGAGATTACTTGGATTTAAAGAGACAAGGACTTTTGTAATAAGTGAGCTTGAGAATGTGAAATTGTGAGTCCATAAGGAAAGGAATCATTCGAATTCAACCTGTACTACTGTTTCCTTCAGTAATACCAAGTGATATCATACCAATTGATGTATTTATTTTATAGACAAAAATATAGACAAAACATACGAGGCATTCTCTACCTTCTCACTCTATTGAATCACCTCCTGACCCCTCACTCAACTACCTCATAAACCTTATCAACCCAACCCTCTTCCTCATCTGTATATAATGATCCTGCACACACCACCTCCTCATTGAGTCTTAAAATATACAGATTTTTCAGATCATTTTTTTTTTTTGATTATGATCATATCAAGACGACTTCTATCAAGTATGAAAGGTGTTAAACGTTCTGTTAGTCCTACTGTTTCCGGAAAACATGTTGATCTGAATGGTTTTAGGTTAAAAAAGCAAGATATCGATAAGCTTACACTCACTGCATATGAACAATTGGGTGGAGAAGAGTCAGTTGACTCCACCTTGACTAAGGGTAAAACCATTGAGGAGGAAGAATCGGAAGGCGCTAGTTATATTATCGAGGGAAACTTGAGACGTGTGCATCCTTATTATTTCACTTACTTGACGTACTGCAAAATGAGATGGAGAGACCGGAAGTTAATTGATATCTTTGTTGATGAGTTTAGAGACAGAAGTGCAGAGCATTATAGAAAGGCCATTACTGAAGGTTTAGTAAGTCTCAATCTGAAACCGGCAAATATTGAAAGCATTGTTAAGAATGGTGACCTTATTAGTCACAGAAGTTACCGTAGAGAACCACCAGTAACCTCACGTCCCATTAAAATTGTGCATGAGGACGATAGTATCGTCGTTATAGATAAACCTTCGGGGATTCCAGTACACCCTACAGGTAGATACAGATATAATACAGTCACCAAAGTAATGCGACATGAAATGGGTATGACTGTTCATCCATGTAACAGACTCGACAGACTCACAAGTGGATTAATGTTCTTGGGTAAAAGTGGACTGGGAGCAGCTGAATTTGTCAAGCAGATTCAAGAGAGAACAGTCAGAAAAGAATACTTGGCAAGGGTTAAAGGAGAGTTCGCTCCAAATGAAACTATTGTAGTCGACAAACCTTTAAAAACCGTCTCATACAAGAACACTTTGAACATGATAGATTTAAAAGATGGTAAAGATTCAATTACATCCTTTAGACGTGTATCATATGACCCCGAATCAGGAACTTCCATCGTTAAATGCATGCCTTTGACTGGTAGAACACACCAGATCCGTGTTCACTTGCAATACTTGGGCCACCCCATTGCCAACGACCCAATATACTCCAACGAACATGTATGGGGAGAGAAACTTGGTAAAAATAATGTGGGGGATAGTGAGATTGACTCCATCGAAGAAGTTACTGAAAGACTAGACCAGATAGGAAAGGATAGAGCAGCTTCTAGTTGGATACACCCAGAGGCAGATGGAGAAGTGCTCAGTGACGAAGTCTGTGAAGTCAGTGGGATGCCACTTTATTCTGATCCTGGCTTCAATGACTTGGATTTATGGTTACATGCCTACAAGTACCAAGCAGCAGATGAATCATGGTCATACAACACTGAGTATCCTGAATGGGCAATAGCTCCTCACAGAAAGTTCATGGAATTGGCATTGGAAGAAGCAGCGAAATGTGGTGAGACTCAAACTCAGTTCAACGTTGGTGCAGTGCTTGTGAATGCGGGAGAAGTCTTGGAAACTGGCCACTCAAGAGAGTTACCAGGAAACACGCACGCAGAACAATGTGCACTCGAAAAGTACTACAAAAAGCACAACACCACAGACGTACCAATAGGCACAGAAATCTACACTACAATGGAACCGTGCTCGTTAAGATTAAGTGGAAACACAACTTGTTTGGACAGAATCTTGAAAACCAATATTAAAACTTGCTTTGTCGGAGTTGTGGAGCCTGACACTTTTGTAAAGAACAACACTAGTAGAAGGAAGTTGGCTGACGCTGGAGTTGAATATGTTCACATTCCCGGCTATGAAGAAAAGTCCTTGAAGATTGCAAAAATGGGCCATGATAAGATTGTCAAAGATGACAAGAATTCCGAGGAATCTAAATAATAATACAAGACGGTTGATTATAGATGGTAAGTTACATAGTTCATGGCAGTATGTACATGATTTCTGGTGATTTTTCACTGCTTAATGTTGAAATGAAGGTAGATCCAATAAGTACACATAACATAACTAGTCCAAATAACACCTCTACAGAAAGTTGAGTTAGTTCGGTCAGCACTTTTGAGAGCTGTCCATCTACTTCCTCTCGATTGCATCGAGACAAACTAGCACCATATCAAGGCCCACAGCAACTATGGCCACAATAGTCGCAATAAATTTGTACTTTACGTTGGATATGTCCTCTTTTCTTGTGGTGGTTGGCGTTGGTAGCAGTGTTGCGCTATGTTGAAATACTAATAGACTTGCAAAACTTGCAACTGCTTACGTGAAGATACCTTGTGCGTGCAGCGTTTGAGAAACAATATCAATAGTAGTCTCTAAAGACCTTAGCTGCATTAGGATCACTGAAAGAACAACTTCGATGCTTCTTTGATCTGAGTACTTGACAGAAGCTATTGAGAACTTCGTATCTTCCCCAAGTACACTTCCAACACATCATCTCTAATGTTCTGGCTTCCAAAACCACTTCCATCTTGGTAAACATCGAAATCTAATTGAAACTATCCACTCGTTACTTGCCCATTTGCAGCCAAACAATTGACACAAATCCAAATACATATCGTACACCATTAAATCATCTTGCATAGTATTTCATAACGAATAAGAATTACCGTTTTCTATCTACTTTATACTATAGTTCTCTATCATCGGACCACCTACTCGTTTTAATATAGGTTGTGTTGTAAGTACTTTGTTAAGTAATCGTAAAACTAGTTTGACAGAACGCCTCACATGAAATGTTATTAAATTTGACAGAAGAGCTAATTGATGTGACAAAAGGCACTTCAATATTTGAGTTGAGAGACCTTCAGTTGGTGGGTTATATACTGGCTACAAAAGAGAGTGGTTGTTTGTATAAAGAACTAGAGAATGATAATTTCACATGAAAAGTAAGAGTGAATTGGGCTTGGAAGGATAATTTAAACGGTATTCCCAATAGGAGCACTCTTGAACCTTTTCAGAACAAGTATTCTGCAGAATTTGGCTCATCTGAACTATCATATGGCAATGTAAGCGAATGTACCAGGGTTTAAATTTCAAGCAGTTGTAAATAATAGTAACCAAGGGAAAGTCCATGATCGTGTATATTTAGTTATGTACACCCATAGCAACTTAAGAGTAGTTTTCAATATCTCATTAGTGGTAGGGCTAATCTAGTCGTTAGTTTCCAATTTAAAGTGAACAACAATAACATATATTCGTTATAATTTAGCTTAGTTCTCTTAGTTGGTATGTTGTAGAGCCTGAAAATAGTATTGACTACCGTACTTGAATGGCTAAGCGTGTACGTAGTACTCGTAAACTTGACTATTGGAAACCATTTCCGTTAAAGAATAACTAATTAACACATGCTGATGGTACTTCTCGTTATTATTCTGAGCTATCAAGTTTTGTAATTAGTTTATGACACTGTGTACCTGGCTGCAAAATTCATTGTACTTCTCTGTTGATAGCAGGATGTTTGGGTGCCAATTCATGTTGAGACAGGATTAATTCTAATCTTGAAGTCTCATGTTTTAACGATTCACAATGAATAATTTCTGTAGTCTTGAGAAAGTATACTCTGGATGCACTTTGAACATCTTTACGTTACTCTACACTTACTAATAATTTATAATCCACTCCAATCCATGGAGTAATTTCCCTTTATTTCCTTATACCCATAAATCTATTCTTCTTCTGAGAAATCTATGACGACTTCTTTTCTTGCGTACACAAATAAGTTCCTTCTATTACGAGATTGGAGATTACTTTCGTTTGCTGTATTAATCTCCGTTGTTTCTGTTTGAACCAGAGGTTCAGTGAGTCTTGGTTGTAATTGGTGTTGTTGTTGCAGTCTTGCTATAGTTTGGTCCATTGTATTTAAATGTGCGTTTGGAGGTTGTCTTGGTTCCGATACTTGAGTAGAAACACTCACTGATCTTGGGATTGCAAAACCAGCTGCAATGATTGTATCAGTGAGGTTCAAGAAAGTCTTTTTACTTTCTTTAAGTGCTGCTAAAACTGTTTTCACTTTGGATCCTTCATTTGAAGTATTTTCAGCCTTCTTCTCTTTCGAAGAGTTTGTATGCAAGGATCCACGGTGTGAACCATTGTTAGCGTTCCCACCTTGTGAGCTCGATCTTGGTGTGACTTGATCTTCTTCATCATGAGGTGATTCGTCATCATCTTCATCTTCTTCTTCTACAAATAACTCGTAACGATCGAGTTCGTATAACTCATCTTCATAGAAACGTCTTCCTAGAACGCCTTCTTTTTCCTTTGTTTTCATAATCACGTTGAACTTGTTACACCACTCCCATGGTATTACCACACAAATCACATATGTTACAACTGAAAACACTTCTGATAATTCGTATACAAACGAGTTGGATACATCAGCTATGAAGAACGCAACTGGTGAGTAGATGAGTAAGAATGTGAGGATCAGCAAAAGCCAGATTTTCCTGTTTGCTATGATGTAGTTTATTTTGAGCAACAAGTAGATGCTGATGATAGCTGCGTAGCACACTCCAATCACGATTCTCACCAAGTAGATGAATGTAGGTAAGATTTCTCCCGCTTCGTCGTCGTCCTTAAAGTTGTGGAATTTCGCTACAGCCCATATTACTTGGGATGCTATCAGTGCCACGATACCAATGAAGAAGGTCATACGTTTATCTCTTTGGCGCAGGAAGACACGCATGATGACTTGAACTTGGTTGACTTGTAGTAAGAACACTACTATGAGGTCGATAATGTTGATGACGTGGTTTGTGTTGATCATGTCTAGGAGTTTAGGCCCATGTAAGTAACCATCACGTTGTTGATCATGTAGGGTGACAATACTTTTGATGACAATCACCAACATATATACGCTGGATAGTATAGTAGATATCTTCAATAAATGAGACAGTTTGATAGTATAGTTTGTCAAGACAAAGATAGTCAAAAACACCGTCACGACAAAGGATATCAGGATAGCATAGATGATGGACACCACACTATAAGAAAAGGAGCCTCTTGGATTATGACGAGTGTAATCGACCCATGATTCACTAACAATTGGAAGAGGGGTCAGGAACTTATCTATAACCAAACCCACATTTGTATTCAACATAGGAAAAGTACCTTGATAACATGACTGTTTATAGATACTTGATTTAATATATTGGACAGGTTGCAGGAACTGATGCGAGACCAACATCCCCTCTGGGAGAACGATCGATTCACATGAAGGAAACGGATCCATTTTTAACCATGTACGCCGCCAGTACATTATTGTAGATTCTTGCTCTTATATATGGTTTTGATGAGTTAAGAAAAATATTGAAGCCAAGGAAATGTATTGTTTTTTGTGATTGTGTGAGGTCTTAAAATGGTTAAAGGATGAAAGAGGGATGGGGATGAGATAAGGGTTTGAAGGATGAAGCGGGTGGTTAGGATGGAGGTGAAGAGATATTTAGAGAGTTAATAGTGTTTGATTAAATTTATGATATGTTATAACAAAATTTGGAATCAATTAACGTTAATGAGTATGTGACAGTGAAGAAATTTCCTATTAATTTAAAGTGATATTTACGTAAAACACATAAAAAGTGCAAAATGTTAGACAAAACTAGCAAGCATGAGATTCAAGAAGAATTTGGATGAGAAGGAAAAGAAGCAATGGAAAGATGAATGTGTGAGTTGGCTTTGAGTTGATAAGATATTGAAGATATTAAAGTATAATGATAGCCAGAGAATGAATGTTCTATTGTAGATTGTATTCATATAAATATGATAAGGGTAGAAGATTGATCAAGTAGATTCAATGATCTCGGAGCCGTTGAAATAATGTGTAGTATGTTACACAGACAGAAATCGTGTATGAGTGAATGCGTTCAAAAACAGTCTTCGTCTCTGTTAGTAAGTAGTTAGTGTCAAGCTAGTATTGAACGGCGATGTGGAGAGGAGTGGAGAAGAATGGAGAGTAGTGGAGGGAGTGGAGAGGAATGGAGAGTAGTGTGGTGTGGTGTGGTGGAGTAGTGAAGTGAATAATTATGGACATGGTATAGATGGAGTAAGTTGAGACGAAGATGAAAATGGTACTAAGGCATTTGAGTAATGGCATTGAGAGTTTGTGAAATGAGATGAGTAAAGATTCAATTTATTAATGTTGGTTCTTGAATGGAGCTTACGGATAACATGTAAGACGTTAAAAATGAGCTTTCATGAAGAATGGATAATGCATGCTGGGTAATATTATGTAGCGCGTTAATTTGAAGCTGAGTAGTGTGTAGGGTGTACTGTAAAATGACTTAATAGTGAGGGTTGTACGAGGGTGGGTATTAGAGAAGTATCATTGATGGTGTAAGGATAGTGGAAAGGTAGCGTTAATTAGGTTTTTGATGATAGCAAGGGAATAGTGGGAAGATAAGTTATTATTACTGAAGATAAGCTTTATAAAGTGTAGGAGTTGCACGATAAGTGAGGTGAGATTTTCTTGATAGAATGTAGAATTTAAGGTACATAAAAGTTGATACTGAAAGCACACAGACAGAACTTTAATCTTGTATGTGAATGAACTTGTTTAAGCACTTACCAAGTAGATTGATAGTGTATAAAGAATTTAACATACGTTAAATCAATAATTCACAATCATCCCCACAACCTTACACAGCCTCATATTTATTCAATGCCGTTGACAAAAGGCCACCTGATTGCAAGTCAGTGTTCTTGTTGCATGATAGTGTGCTCTTTGCATGTATCCAAGAAATCAAGATATCCAAAGCGTCTTAATGCACCTCTAAGTAGTTTGCTTGATTCTCATATACAAATCGCCCATAGTGAGATTTTGCAGCCATTCAGTGCACTGTATCCCAACGAAATCTACGATAGTCTCCACTACCAAACGTCTATTCAATTCAAGCTATTTAAACAGAAATCTATTAATTTTCAATTCCTACTCCTCCTTAAATACATACTATATCACCTACTTGAAACATATATCCAATACTCTCCTGCCTATCTCTCACTATCAACGTCTTCCTCCCACAACATCATTCCTCATTAATTTTTCTTCGCACTTCGCACTTCACACAAGCTCCACAAATTCACTACCGACCCTTTATGTACGCAATCTCCCACTTTTGACAGCATAATCATTATAGACTTCTCTATGTTTAGGATGCGCCTTGTGCACTTCCTTTTTATTCAGCCTTCCTTCTTCCTTCTTCATCTTCATCTCCATCTCTATTTCCCCTCCTCATCTCATTCTTGAGAGTGTTTTATTTGTTCCTGGATAGTGTAAACGTTATGTTAAACCCCCTCATGTTCCCCTAGAGTTCACTTTTTGAACTTCTTTAGGGTTACCCCTAGTACTTCTCCTAATTCGCCTAGGTCTCCTTTGAACTCTCCTTAGAGTTACCCCTAGTGCTTCTCCCTAATTCCCCCTGTAGGAAAAACTCAATTTTAGGGACTCTACATACAACATATTTCAAATAGACTACAATTCAAGGCTATAAAGTACATTCATAATTAGACTAACAAACATGGTTTCGTCATATACCAACAACTAATTCCACCTTTGACTATCAATTCCAAAGGCATCTCAACGCCCTGTACTCATCAACCTTCTATTCCACGAAGGGAAAATGCCACTGGAAATCCGCAGCATTTGTGTCCAGGGCAAGTTTTGCGATACCCTCCAGGAAAAATAAACTTCTGACCTGAAACAGCTTGAGTCGACAACTGTATACTGTCCAGGTGATTAGCATTCTTAGGGCAAGTTGCGTATTGCTATGGATACACTGACACATTTGCTACCTCCGGATACCGGTATAGGTAGGTATGTGAATTCCCAGTCTCCGGAACGTGAATCGTTGACCGTTGCTACCGGATCAACCCCAGGAAACATGACATCTTTAGAGACCCCTAGGCAAGACCAACTGCATCAGAGAACTGATTCCTCGTACTCAAATAACTATTCCTTATTGGATATATATGGAACTGAATCTCCAGGTGATGACCAACCACGTAAACTGTTAATTGAATCAGATGTCAATGCTGATGTGTTACTTCAACATGAATGGTTAATGCTCAACGACCAAGCTTACGATTATTTACCATCCCCTTCACCAGAAAAGACCCCAACTAATTCAAAACATAATACCTTGATAGAAGATGTGACTCCGAAACTAAAAAGAGACGAAGAGATCACTCCACCTAAACTGAGAGATAGTTTAGAATCTTCAGATAAATATAAACTAGACAATACAGAGCCACTAGTTAATTCACTGATCACCGACTTGAAGCTTAAAGGTAAATTAGAAGAACCAAACGAATTCAAATTAAGAGATCATACAGATTTAAACGAATTAAGAAACAAATCGGAATTGTCCATATCCAAACTTAGAAACCGTGACAAACCTTCAAGATCTGAATTAAATGAACAGTTCAACGGTCCAGATTTCACTCCTCCACCTAGAAAACAAAGTACCAGCGATTCCTTAGGAACAAGCGATCTCTCAAGTATTGAATCATCTCCACCAAAGTCACGCAAAGGTTCAGTGTTTGCTCCACCTAAAATACAATCATCTTCCGAATTCACCCCACCCAAATTGTTGAGTAGAATGGGACTGCGACTGCTGTTGTTTCTGAAGCTGCTGAGGCTGCTGAAACAACTGCTTCTGCTGAAACCACTGAAGCAGCTGTTGGTACTGGTACTGAAACAGCTGACAACACCATTGCCCCAAAACAAGCTGCCCACTAAAGCAAAGGGAAGATCCAGAGTAACGTCGCTTCGCGACTTACATGGACTCCTGGAACTGAATGTAGACAGATACGGATTTAAAAAGGCGTCTAACCACCACCAAACCACAACAGAAGAGTACAACGCGTGGTTTAAAGAGTATTCCCAATACTCACTCCGCCGCAAGAAAAAGTGGCTACTTCTTATGAAGAGCAATGGCCTTGCAGTGGAACTGGAGGATTCAATCCCCACCCGATTTCCTCCAAAATCAGACAAAGTCAAGAAGTTGGTGAGACGAGGGATCCCAGGAGAATGGCGTGGGGCTGCTTGGTGGTTCTACGCTGGTGGAAGTGACAAGCTTAATAAACACCGCGGAGTATACGATCAGATAGTCCAGGACACTATTGGGATCCAGAACAAGGACACTGAAGTGATTGAGCGTGATTTGAATAGAACCTTTCCTGATAACATATACTTCAATCAGAATATTGAAGGAGCTGAGAAAACCGAAGAGGGCGGCGAAACAGAAATGATAAAGTCGCTTAGAAAGGTTTTGGTGGCATTTGCTCACTACCAGCCCCAAATTGGATACTGTCAATCCCTCAACTTCCTCGCGGGACTCTTGCTTCTCTTCATGGAGGAGGAAAAAGCCTTTTGGATGTTGGTGATCTTAACTGAGCGGATCATTCCCAAGATGCACTCTGCAGACTTAGAAGGTGTACATACCGATCAAGGAGTGCTCATGCTTTGCATTAAAGAATACATTCCTCAATTGTGGTCTATTCTAGGAAAGACATTTGAGGGAGAAACCTTGCTGGAAGATAAGATCTTGACTCGTTTACCACCGGTGACACTCGTAACACTGTCATGGTTCATGTCATTGTTTGTGGGGGTACTTCCTATAGAAACGGCGTTGCGAGTATGGGATATCCTCTGGTACGAAGGACTGAAAACGATCTTCCGTATATCCCTCACAATCTGCAAGATGTGCTTAGACAATCCAGACTTCCTTTCAAAGCGTAGTATGGCTAACGGCTCCGAAATTGAACAGATAGAATTGTTCCAATTCATGCAAAGCTTTCCGCGTGTTATCCTAGACCCAAACTTCTTGATCGATAATTGTTTCAAGAAGATTGGAGGTTATGGCTTTGGCCTGCTTGCACAAGAGGAAATCAATAAATGCCGTGCATTTGTTCTGAAACAGAGAGCCAAAATAAAGAAGTCGACAGGAATCACTACAGAATTAACTGACGAAGAAAGACGTACACTCATTGAAAGCTCCAACTCTACGGGCTCTGGTAGTCTGCAAGATGATGCCATCCACGATGTGTATGGGTTCCATAGATCCATCATGAGTGGAGTTGTGTGGAATAAGAACATGAGTAACAAGATGAAAAAGAAGTTCACTAAGAAGTTGAATTAGAATTTTGGTTGTTAAAACCATGGCTTTACAAAATTATACGGTTAGGGGTATTGGATGACATTGAGAGTGTAGGATGTTTATGTATTATTGAAGGGGTTTAAGCATATAATGTTATGTATTATTGAAGGGATGAATGAACATTCTTTATTCTTGACAAGAATGAACAGCTGAAGATTATGTTAATGAATAGAAGACTTATCTAATTAGAATTGGATGAGATTCAAGACTTTTGTAGGAGACAATAGTGAAATTGTAGTGTACATTATAAATATTGAGACTTAATGGTTCTTCGGTTATGAATTTGATTTCCATAAAGAGTTTATACCCTCCTATAGATTGCATCACTGGTAACAACAGCTTCCTTAGTTTCAGCAACATCGTGGACTCTAACTATATCAGCTTGTTGTTGCACTGCAGCTACAACAGTAGAAACACTACTGATCACCCTTTTTGCAGCCACCTCTTCACCTGTGATTTGACCCAAAAAACGTTTCCTTGATGCTCCAATCAATGTAGGAAACGTAAAGCTCAAGTAGTTGTCTCCTTCACTCACAGTGTAACGCTTAAGCAACAGAGCATTCCTCAAAACTTGAAGATTCTGCTCTGTGGTTTTAGCAAACCCAAGGCCTGGATCAACAATAATCTGCCACTTGCGTACTCCTACTTTGAATGCTTTTTCGATTTGTTGGCTTAATTCTCTCAGGATAGTTGAAATCAATCCATCTTTAATTGGCAAAGTTCCCACCAGTGGATCAATGAATTGCTCCAAAACTGTTTCTTCAGGTTCCAGGTCATAGTCGGTTAAAGTAGACATAGTTTCAGGAGTACCTCTGATATGAGACATGATATATGGGCATCCATACTTTGCAACGACATCAAAGATCTTTTCATCATAGAGGCCCATGGAAATATCGTTGATTATATCTGCGCCAGCAGCTAATGCAGCCTCTGCAACTTCACTACGATATGTGTCAACTGAGATAAGCACTCTGCTCTGTTTTCTAATAGCCTTGACCAAAGTTAATGTTCTTTCTAATTCTTCTTCGACAGTTGGTTCTTTTGATCCTGGTCTTGTGGAAACACCTCCAATATCGATGATGGTGGCACCCTCTTGAACCATCTTTATGCAACGTTCAACAGCTTCGTTGACACTACTGTAAGAGCCACCGTCACTGAAAGAATCTGGTGTAGTGTTTAATATACCCATGATTGCAGTACTGCTAAAGTCCAACAGCGTACCAAGTCTGGGAACGGGTACATATCTTTGCAATACTAAAGATTCTTGGAGAGTGTCATCAACAGTGTTAAGCAATTCCTTTAAGTGATTATGAATAGGTTCCGTGCTCAATGGATGTATGAAATCAGCAGGGATCAATTCACACAAGGGCTGGAGAACAAAAGTACGCTCAAGCATCAGCTTGTGAGGAATAATCAAGTCAGTACTATTGACAGCAATATCATCATATAAGATGATATCCAAGTCAATTGATCTAGGTCCGTTTTCGAAATCCTTAACTCTATTGATATGTTCATATTCAATCTTCTTCAATGTTTCTAACAAATCATGTGGACTGAGATTAGAAAAGGTTACCTTTACCACACCATTGAAGAAATCGGGTTGTTCTTGAAAGTACATTGGTTTGGAAATGTACATCAGTGATGTTGATTGTACAGAGATCCCATATTCTTCAAGGAGAGCTAAAGCTTTTTGGATATTTTGAATTTGGTTTCCTTCGTTGGTTCCAAATGCAATATAAGCAGTATGGAAATCGGATTGGTTTGATGATGTTTCGACAGGCATATTAAAAGCACCTTCAGAAACCACTTCTTGAGGGAACTGAAGAGGTTCTGCTCCAACAAATGAAGCAGCATTCATTTGACTCTGTACACCGACTCCATTAGTGAAATTTATAGCGTTTGGTTTGATGACTCTCACATTTACCGAGTCTAATGATGGTACTTTAGTGTATACCAAATGTCCAATACGAGTGACAAGTGCTTCGACAGTCTTAAAATTAGCACTTTCAACGTACAATGAGATATCAGTAATCAATTCGTTTGGAGAAATATCGGCTTCAGCGGATTTAAGTTGAATATCAATATCCAAATCAACATATTGTCTTTGTAGTCTCTCAAAGGTGAACACACCTATGACAGTAAGCAATCTGAGACCTCTTATTTGTAATAAATCAGTTTCTTTATTACTTGACACAGTGTACTTAACACTATTAGCTCTAATCTCTGCTTTTGTAGATTCAACCACAATTTCAGCTGCACTGGGAGTTCCACCACCGGTGTTAGAGGGATCAAGAACAATCTTGGAAACAGCCTCACCAACACCTTTCAAAGTTTTGAAATTACGTGTCTCATTTGCACGAAGAAATCTTGCGATACTTCTCAGTATAACAGCGTAGTTCAACGAGTACTTCAAGTCATCGGAGTTCAGGGCCTTTTGAAAGTCAGTATCCAATTGAACCGAAATCAGAATTGGTTGAGGAATACGGTTCTTCCACGCATCCGTACCTATAATGGCAGTAGCAGCAAGTTCCTGAACGAGAACCTTATCAGCAACTGCACTAGTGTGAAGCGTTCTATAAAGACGTTGGATTATCATTGGCTTTTGATATAAAACGTATTTCCATTTTGGGAAATATCATTGATACAAGTGGTGAGACATGATGGTACGTGGGAGTGTTGGAAGAGGTAGGAGGGAGTAAGATTAAGCTTGAAATAAGGTAAAATAAGTGTGGGATTACTATAATTTAATATTAATGAAGTTAATTGGTTTCTTTCCATTTTCTATCCTTTATAGAATTACCTAAGTATGCTTGAATATAAGACTAGTGATTTATGACTTGTGGGACGATATATACATTCCTTAGAATGCTCATGTAAGTAATACTACCTTATGTTAGAATATATATGGCTGGCAATTGAACTTAATTGTCTACTTCAGTTGAAGCTCATTGTAAGATCGATAACCTTCAGTGAAGTAAAGTTTAAGTGATTTGGGTGCAAAATAAATCAAGTTGTTAGTTCTGATGAAATGACTGGTAGGTACAGGCTTCCAGTGTACCAACTTGAATAGAAGTATGAGTGTGAGGTGAATACTTGCAGAGTCAAGTTCTGTTTAGCAATTGGATAGAAATCATCAGGATACTGTTGATGTACATATTCACCTTTCGAATTGTTTAAACCATAACCAACGTTGTAGGTTACCTTAATTGGAAAAGCGCACTCCAACATAACTCCTGTCTTTAATTCAATACCGCTCACAGCAATTCTATGGTAATAAGATTAGCCAAAGTTATAATATATTATGAATGTAACTTCATTAAACATCATCTTCATCATCATCATCATTTTCAAGAAAATCAAGAATAGTCCTCTCTTTTCCAATACCACTTGCTTCTCCCTTCTTTTCATCCTCTTTCATCAAAACATCATCCATTATTTCAACGTTGTCAGCTACAAACATTCCGTAGTCAGTCAGCTTCTGTATAAACTCTTCTGCGTCATCAAAATCCAAGTCAAAATCTTCCATTGCCATTCGTATTATAATCTCATTAGCTAACACGTTGGTTGCAAACCCTCCTATAGTCCAGTACAGAATTGTTTTGTTATCTTTTGCTTTTTTCAATAGTAACAGTTGATATCTACTGGCTATTTGGCTCCCAATTATCAGCTGTCGTTTGAATCCAAAGTATCCTCCATAAAACTTTTCCCAGTTGATAGACCATTTATCGACTGGGGACATTATTTCGTGTGGCAGTAGCAGTTGCTGTAACTTTGCAAGGACGTAGAATTCCAGAGTACCTTCCTGTCTATTTAAGATCTTAGGTATCACGTCCATATGTTTCTCTATTCGTTTTATAAGCTCTGTTTTGGATTTTATGTGTGGTGGTATATGATCTTCCTTGTACTTTTCTATTATCTTCTTCATTTTAGAGAGTTTATCTTCTTCCATTGCATGGAGTGCATTACCTTGTACTCGAACTGCAAATCCTTTATACTCATCTTCAAGTACTTTGAGCTTAGCTTTCTCTTCTTTGGATAATGAAGATGCAGATTCTTCTTCAGGTGCTGTATGTAGCTCCTTTTCTGAGCCTAGAGTTGTTGTTGCCTTTTTTGGTGGAGGTGTTTTGGTGGAGGGACTTTCATTAACTTGTTGATCTAACGCGACAATGTCTATCAAACCTCCTCCAAACTCATCAATAGACTTATGGCGTGTATCCTCACGGTACTCATATGAACTTGTAGCTGATTTAAGATCCGTACGTTCTTCTGTTACCTCATTATTTAATTTCTTAACTGGCATACTGCTCTCATTAGAACTTGATGCAGCATTCGTATGAACAAAATAACCCTTCTTTCTCTTAAGTTTAGGTTGTTCTTCGTTACTAGAAGGAACAACTCCACCTGCTCGCAGACGTGAACGAACCTTTAAACTAGAATGGTCTTTCTTAAATAAACTCATAGCTTTAATTTCTTAATACTGATTTTTTTTTTGTTTTGGAGAGATCATTTGCAGCCTATTGTGTAATTAGGGATGGGTTGCAAGATGAGATTAACAAGGTCACTGAGGGATAAATTAGCTTAGGAAGTACGTTAGGATGTAAGTGAGCATTTACATAAGGAAGTACGTAATTCAAAAGTCACCAAGACAAATATTAGTGTACATTCAAATCGTATATCAAGTGGTATACCTAGTGGTGCATTTCATGTTGTATCTACATTCTATAAGGGTTAACTATATTATTCTATTCTATAAATCAAATGAACGAAAGAGGGAAGGTACGGTTCTTTTAGGAGTTATATCTCAAGAATTGAGTGTAAAGGTTCTTTTACGTTATGGAAATTAAATGTAGAATACCTATATCACACTCCACTATTGTACAGTGTTAATTGGGAATTCTCTTCTAATTACTGTCTTTGAGAATTCTGGAACAAGTTCGCCAATTGTGCGCTCAAGTTGGCTCCATTGCCATTCCCATTTCCTGGAGGCATGAAGTTACCAGGAACAGGTGGGAATCCAGACCCATTTCCTTGGTCCTGACCACCTTGGCCTGGTCCGTTCGAGTTTGCAAATAAACCAGACAATGGGTTGATCGATGACTGTGTGAACGTGTTGAACTCAGGTTGCGAACCGTGCGACATATTCGTAGGAGGTTGTGGTCCACGGTGGCCTCCGTGTTGAATCAATGTAGTCTTAACATACTGTTCATCTGGCTCACCAGGTTTATTCGATTTTGGTCCGTTTCTAGCAGAGTTGGTAGGCATCTTCTTCGACATAGCCTTGGATGAAATTCCGGCACCAATTTCAATGTCTGGTTCATCAATAACCATACCACTTGCCAATGGTTGGCCACCGGTACCACCCCATTGAGCTTGTACGACCCAAGACTTGTCAGCATCGGTCAAACGCAGGATTGGAATAATCGAAATTCCATGTTGGTAGTTACAACAATCACGAGGACCGAATCCAACACCCCAACGTGTTCTCAAAGGCATCGAGTTGTCCTTGTTGAACGATGTAATCACTTGTTCAGCTTCACGTCTCGAATACACCTTGATAAACGCATGCTTACGCTCACTGTTCAAAATAACAGATTGAACTTCGGCAAACGGCCTCAAGGCAGCAGCAAGTGCCTTTTCGTCCATGTTGCGTGGGACACCACCAATAAACAAGGTTCTGGAAAGAACCTTGAAAGAACCTTGCGGCAACGTTTGGTCAAATCCAACGTTTCTCGGCCTGTAGTGAGGGGTTCCAGGCAAGTTCATCTCACCCTGCATAGCCTCCTCTTGCTGCTGCGTGAATTGTTGCTGCTGCTGATGTTGCATTCCTCCACCATATTGGCCATTTTGACCATGTTGAGGACCATTTTGTCCACCCTGTTGGTACCCTTGTTGGTATCCTTGTTGCTGCTGCTGTTGTTGCTGCTGCTGGTCCTGGTATCCATACAGTTGTCTTGGAGGGGATCTGTCCATTCTTCTGCCGTACATGTTGTTGTTGTTTCTGTTAGGCGATCTGGATCTGTTTCTTCTCGAGTACGCATTATCATATGCATCTCTTCCACGAGTAGGTTGTTGTTGCTGCTGCTGTTGATGTTGCTGCTGCACTGGTTGTGGAGACAGGTTGTTATTTTGCATTTGTTGTAACATGCTGAAAATCAACTGCTCATTACCTGGCTGCCCTTGCGACTGTTGCTGTTGCTGTTGCACCTGTTGATGAGGTGGTTGAGGTAACAGTGGGTTTACGGGTAAGTTAGGCAGTCCAGCGTTAGGGTTAGATAACGCAGACAATTGCGACAAAATGGTGTTTGCGTTAGCCGCAGGCTTTGCATTCAGAGCCTGTGGTGTGTTTGAGTTCAGGTTAGGGTTAGAAGACGACGATGTTTTCGCCAACGATGCCAAAGCCAGCAAAATACTGTTAGAGTCCAGACCACTACCTGCAGACGATGCTGCAGCGTTCGTGTCAGAGGGTTTCACCGGTTCGACGCTAGTTCTAGGCGGCGTGCCTGGTGGGGTCGTCGTCACAAAATGCTTGGTTCTTATCCTGGCGATGATCTCTGGAGAAAAGGTTTCTGCTCTCTCCCAAATGTCTACTAATTTACTAATCTTGATCACTTGTGACTGGCTAATTAACAATTGCAATGCATCGTCAATAAGCAGTTCCACCAATTCACTAATCTTGTATACACCTGCAGCAAACGTTCCATCAGGTGCACTGGCCTCAACAACTTGGCCCTTCGTCTTGGCCTCTTCAATGTAGCCTCTCACTATCGAGTCCACAACATACAAAGTTCCCAACTTGTGCGAGGAAGGAACAGCCTTACAGTTCGAATACATTGCGGCAATCAAACTCGACTCTTGCTCCACATTCTTCACGGCTAAATCGGTCAACTTCTTAATACGAGACCCAGAGACTCCAGGTGCCTTCAACGTTGGCAACTCCTTCAATATCGTCTCAAACTCTTCAACGGGTGTACTCATCGTGCTATTACAATCTGTTACGGTTACAGGTTTAATGTTTCTAGTGCGTTACTTCGCAAACTCGTTATTTTTTTTTGTTATGCTTTTACCGAGGGGTAGGTCAACTGTCAATGGTACTTAATAGTCAGTTTTTTATTATCGGTCAATTATTTTCAAATCCCAATACTTTTGTCTTTTCTTTATAGAACAACAATGGTTAGAACAACAGTGGTTAGTTGATGGATTCGCTTTGCTTTTACTCTCTATATAAGCGTTGGTAAGAAGAAGTGGGATAATATCTACTAATAAAAAAAAAGTGGGAATTGGAAGCGTTTTATACTTTTTTGTCTGTGTCACGCCAGAAAAAAAATATTTGGGCTGAGGTTTACTTGGATCTGAGATTTACACGTAGGATTTGAGTGAAAAATTGAATACGATGAACAAACAAATTTTAAGGCTAACAATGAGAGGAGTCGGGACCGTTTGCCGGGCGTATTCGAGTAGTGCTCGTTCGCCTGTGTTGTCGACATTGGTGCTTTCGAGGAATCCTGTAATAACTGCTGATCTTCCGGTTTTTGAGAAGCAATACTTTCAATATCAAAAGGAGTTATGGAAGCGTTTGATGTGGACGTTCCCAAAGTGGTTTTATTTTAGAGAGGGAACCTTATCTGAACAGAGATTCAGAGAGTTGAACAAGAGTCCTGTTTCGGACAATGCTCAGATTGAGTTTCCTCAGGGAAGACCACAGATCAGACACAACAGAGATCGTAGATTCAAACAAGAGCTTCGATTGCCAAAGACGTATAAAGAAGCAGATCAATTGAGTGTAGCTGATGGAGCTGCCAACGCTGAAACCAAACAAAAGTCAGGTGGAATAACAGAAGATGACTTGGCTAGAAGAATCGTACCCAACTCAAGAACTACCGAGGCAGATAGTAAGAACGATCAAACCAGTTTGGAAAGAAAGTTGGCCAGAACTTTGTACCTTGTTGTAAAGCAAGACAAGTGGAGATTCCCAAAGTTTGATGTTACTCCAGAAACAGCTCTTCACGAAACAGCCGAACAAGGTTTGTACAAGTTGGGAGGAACTAAAATCAACTATTTTAACGTATCCAATACTCCATGCCACTTACATGTTGGAGAAAACGGAAAGGAATTTTTGATTAAATCACACATCTTGTCTGGAGAGTTTGTTCCTCAAGATGAGAAATTGGAATTCTTATGGTTGACCAAGAATGAGTTGGAGGAGAAGTTGGAGGAGAAGTATTATCAAGATATTGAGCATTTATTGAGTGATGTTTAATGAGAGAATAGATTTGTAAATAGGATTAAGGGGATGAAGTGTTTAGTGGAGTACATAGTTTAAGAAGAAGTTGACTAATGATATTGGTGTAGTCTACGTATTAAGAGTTTTTGAGTGTAAATATAGGTGGTTTTAATGGATTGTATATGCGAGAGCTATGTATGAAGAAGGAATGCGTGAGATAGTGAATGGTTGGTGGTATCGAATGAGTACTTGGGTAGAACTTAGAGGTGCTATGAAAGGTTAAATTATGAGGATTAGTATGTATCATGTGAATTTGCAGCCATTATAGATTCATGGTTATTAAGAGGAGTTAAACAGAAAGAGAGGAAGGTGAGAGAGAGAGAGACAGGACAAGAAAGGGAAAATCGTGAATTGAAATAGAGGTAATAGTTAATATCTCCAATCGATTTATACACTTGCTCAAGGTTTTTTTATAATAGTAACCAACAACTCTTAGATGCAGAGTATGATTCACGACGTCAAAACTTTCATGATGAAAACTTTACAATAATATTAGTAGGAGCTCATACCATACTCTTTTATTTAAAATTCAATATTCCTACATCAAGTATTATCTAACATTTTCTTCATCTTCGTCAAACATCTCTATCATTTTTAGGTATCTTTCTTCCCCAAGATAGCCTTTTCAGCAGCCCATACACTTCTATCTAATAAAGCACCCACCATCAATACACCTGCTACGGAACTGACGATTCCCATTACAAATCCACTCCAAGTTTTAGCGTATTGTTCACGGTTGATGATTTTTAAAGGTGAGATGTCAAAGTGAAAGAAGACACCTGGGATCCCTCCTCTAGCGTGCAACGTGTGCTGGTGGTCTTCATCCTTTCCTCCGCTCAACGGTCTGTCGTGGGTGATAGCACTAAACTGGTAAGTATCCAATGGGGCATTAGTTTTTAAGAACTCGTATCTGGTAGGTACGACCTTCAAGTAGTACGAGGCTTGGTGCTGTTTTTCGCCATTTTTGAATGAGTGTAAGTCAAGTGGGTGCGTTGAGTCTGAACCTTGGAGTGCTAAGTGAGTTCCTGTTCCAAAACTCAATTGATTAATCGTGTGGTCAAAGTTGAACTTGTCTGGGTGTTTTTCGTACAAGGATAAGTCGTGGACGTGTCTTCCTTGAGTAGTAAAGGAAGCTCCTGGGGCGAAGTCAAAAGTACCTGAAATACGATTGATTTGAGCCGTTCCCTTGATTCTACAACCCTCGTTATTTTCTATTCTTGAGTTGATTGACTTCACGTACCCTTCTCTTTCACACTGTTCGATCTTTTCACCATCAAAGAACCCCCACAATTTTTCAGCATAAGCCATTTGAACGGTGGCACAGTCATTACAACAGTGTTCGTTATTGTCTTGAGGTAAGGCACCATAACAAGAACCACAGTAGTCACCTTCTCTTTCACTTATACCACGGGCCATTTCACGTAAGGACTGGTCATTGTTGTTTAATAAATGAACTTCAGTGTCGAGCTCTTCGACACCATTTGGAAGAAGTCTAAACCTCTCGAACCCCGACTTCAAAATATTCAACTGAGAATCTCCAGATTCATCCAACATATCCAACGTCAAGATCCCACAGGGTATATTATGAAACAGAATATCGATATTAATATCCATCTGCTTATTAACGTCTTTATCCACTACCAACTCTGGAATATTGATAACAGAAGTATAGTCAGAATACTCATTACGGATAAGAACCAATACTATAAGGGCACACACCAAAGTGATGATCCCACCACTGGTTGTTTTGATACGCGCATCCTCAACAGTCTTGGCAAATGCATCCAATGATAGCAACTTGTTTCTGTTGTTCATAATGGTGATGTGTTTAGATAAAATTTGGGCGTGGAAAAAACTGAGATATCTGGAAAGTTCAGATTGAGTTAGTGGTGAGAAGAGAAGACGAAGTAAGAGAGAGATAGGGGTGTGAGTATGTGAAGTATAAGTATAAGTAAAGTATATGAAACATATGTAGATGTATGTGGGGGGTGGTTGTTATGTTGTGTATAATTGAAAGATAAGTTGAGTACAATTGAATGGGGCCTTGACTTTGATGTGATTCACTGATTTGATTATCTTTTAGGAGTTGATGAGATTAGGAGGTAAGGAAAAGAGATTAGACAAAGAGGTATAATGGTAGTAGGTTCTGTTGAAGTATTTTCTCTATTCTCTATTATCTATTTACGCACGTTTTCTTTATTCTTCATACTCTACACTTTATACTGATCTTTATTATCACTTCTACTGTATCTCACTCATAAGATAAAGAAACTCAGTGAGATGAGAGATGAGATAAGAAATCGTTAAAAACCAACTGAATACAGTAAGGTGTAGAGTGAAACTATGAATAGAAGGAACTCAACATCTTCAGTACCTCATGTAGGTGATACGAAAAGTACTCACTAATTGTATCAATAGTTGCAAAAGTTAGTATGTATTATATTAACGACTAGCGTTGAAAGTGGTAGCCATGATAAGGTGTACAAGAAGTACTTACTAAAGAAAGTATGCTAGTTTAACCAAAACCTAAATATCTAACAAACAAGTCTACAACCCAGCACTCAAATACCTTCATCATCTAACCATGCCTTTGTATATCTTCCTATTCACACTATAATACCAAGAGTGAAAAAATCACCTGACAAGAATATTTACTGATATCAAAACAAGTTCTAACGGTAGTTTGATAGATTGATTCAATGTCTCGTGCCAACAAAAGTTTCTTTAAGAATTGTACTTCTGTCGCTGTTAAGGATAAGCCACTTCCTGGGTACACTTCGTCGCTGAGTGAGATTATTCTTGTACAGATCAATGCTACTGGAACAAGGTTAGCACTTCTGCGTACTGACCGTTCAGTACGAGTATGGAGGTGCACGCAGGACCGTGTACTGGACCCAGTGATCATTGAGGAGCCACATGCAAAAGCTGTGGAAGGATTAAGTTGGGATCCAAAACATGAACAACGGTTTGCAACTGTAGGCAGAGATGAATATATTAAGATCTGGAAATCGTCAGATGGGAAGTTGGAACGTCAAGTCAAAGTAACAGGAAGCCTGCTGTTGAATATTGTAAGATATTCATCGGATGGACAGTACCTTGCGGTGGTAGATAGAGAGGCGAGAATGAGCGTTTATGATACAGATGACTTTCAATTGGTGACTCAACAAGTGGTGGGAGAACATGTATATGATTTACAATGGTTCAATTCAGCGTACGTGGTTCTTGCTTTACATGACGGAACACTCCCCGTATACAAGCTCGCCAATAAAAAGATAGAGCTAGTTGTGAAACTTAGTGGACACCGGTCTTCTGTGACATCATGTTCAGTTGACCCACGAGGTACCTTCATTGCAGCTGGATCCAACGAAGGTGTGATCAGTTTATGGAGTACACAACTGATGCTCAATACCAGTGTGATATCACTGGTTGATGAATCAATTGCAAGCGTCGACAGTAGCAGAGACGGAACATACCTTGCAGTAGCATTCGATAGAGGTTCCAATGTACGTATATTCGAAACAGAAGAAGGTGAACTAGTATGGGAAGTACCAAATAGCGAGAGTGGTGAAATGACATTTGCAACAGCAACATGGTTTCCAAATAAAACTGCTTTTGCTTATACTGCGGATAAAGGAAGAACTTTAATGGTGACAAAGAAGACTTAATAGGTGCATTTGTTTATCAAACCAAAAGGTGAAAAGAGGTTTGAGTATGAGCCTGAAGAAGAAGGTTACCAAGCGTCCTTTTGATTTGCTGTGTTTTGAAAATGTACTCGATGATATTCTTGCTGAAGTTGAAGATGTTGCCGACTCCACTAAAGATTACAGCCTGACCTAGGAATATTCGATGACAAGTTAATTCCTAGACAGAATTCAAAGATTGAAAAGTAAAATAAAGAAAGGTTTAGATTATAGAATACCTTCATTTTCTCCTATTTAGCAAACGAAGAATGACAATTAACAAACTGATATTGATTCGTACAGATTACCTCTTTAGTCACTACAATGGTTTTGAGATTATATTACAATTCGAATACGATCAACAATTCAATCAATTGTGCTTCTCTAAGTCAGATGTAGTTGGAATGTACAGACCCTCTCAATTGAATCATAAGTAGTTTTGCAATTATTCAGTACAATGTCGCCATTTTGGCCACCCTCATTTCGTTTTAACGGGATACTACAGAGAATGATAGCCTATGTAAAAAGGGGCATCTAAACTAGGGGGTGTTTATTGAGGAGTTCTTATCAGAAGACTGGAACCGTTAGATATTATGACGGGCACCCCATTTAAACCCTTTTAAAATTAGACTTTTCCAAATTGAACTCAAGAACTACCAAAGCACCTGAATTCAGTTATTTGAATTGATATTACAAAAATACTACCAATTTAGACGTATCTCCGATTCTGAAGATTGAAATACGAAAACACCCAACGCCGTAGGATAAAACAGGAGAGGGTTTGATAAAAAATTGATCGGAATTCATAATCCTGTTTACTTACGAGAATTGCACATATTCCATACTAAACCTTGACCTTGGTAAATTCGCCTTTACTAGCTGCCAAAACTGGTGAGAGAAGTGTTTCAATCACATCAATTGGTGAAAAAATGGAACCTCTGCACTTTCTCAACTATTTTAATGAAATGGCTCAATGAAAAAGGAAAATGGAACTGGCTGGTAACCAAAGCGCTCGTCACATCAACTGTTTCAGTCTTGAGGATTGCAGGTAAGTAGACTCTGAAGTTTCATCCCTGCTATTACTCCAAAAACTTAATTGAGTACTTAAAAGCTGTCAACTTCTGCCAAAGGTCAGGTGCGTAATATTACATTGGCTGTTGTTTTGACAGCTTGAGAGTGTTTAATTTAGCAAACTTGCCTCCTCCGGTTGAGGCCCTTGAATCTGAAAGCTAGCCATCTAATAACGTAGTCTTTTCTAGTATACGGTCCGTCATACCCATGCTCCATGAGTCACTGTTACAGAGCAAAACTATCACTCAGGATATTTCTAATTGGAAACAATGTTATTTAGGAACAGTTAGATTTACAAATTAGACAGTATACTGATGATTTAATTGCTTAGGTATTACCAGTATCAACTTTACGTATGGTGTTTTACTTGTGGATTTTCAAATGATTATAGGCAAAGAGTATACTTAGTAGTTGCGTTGTAATTTTTCCAATCACTTTTATGAATCAACCTAGAATTGAGTTAAATATGTCAAATAGCTACAACGGAAATCGTAGAATCCAGCCTAAGCTTCACCTTCTAAAATATACAAGCACTCACCAGTATTGACATGTAGTTCAACATTGTATCAAGAAAGACTCTCTTATCGTAATAGTTACAAGAAACTCAGGAGAAGTTACAAATCCGAATTGGACAGGAATAGGTAGTGAGAGTTGTATACAGCCATAAAACCACAACTGCGACATTATATAAGAAGTCTTCTTAAACAAGAATTAATGAAGTGCAGAGCCATGCATTTGGTTGGCGAAGATTATTTTAAGATTTCCATTTTTTGCACCCAAATAAAAGAAAAGAAGTGCTTAAACGAGACGTTGGAAAGGAGCTGCATACTTCAACCACAGAGGCGATGGTTTTGAGTACTAGAAATGGTGTGAGAGTTAGGGGTGAATAGATGGGGGTTGAAAGCTCATGCGTGAAGTTTGTAAGCTAATGATGAATATGCTAGGTAAAACGGTTTTAGTTGAAGTTCTAATCTTATTAGCACTAATGATATGATTTGAGTTTAGGGATAGTGGGTAGTGACTGATATGCACAAAAAGTACTAGTAGAATTTATGCAATTCAAGAGGATACGAATACGGATATTACTTGTAAGAAATCTCATGATTGCTGCCTTCTGAATTCTCTCAACTTTTCACTTTCCACTTTCCCTAAATCTATAAATATACATGCACCTCATTATCTTTTAACCTTTCCAAGTCTAATTCTCTTACGACTATTAATCCCTCAATGATTTCACCACCCTCACTTCCCATATGTCTCTCACGACTCTCACAACTTTTCACAACTCTCACCAACCGCACCTCTTTCATGTCTCATTCACCTTGGTCACTTCACACCTCCCACCATACACCACACACCACACACTTGCTCAACTCACAACCCTCAAATGTAAAAGTAAGTTTACCCGAATCAAAAATCTGTCAGATCAATAGATCCATTACCTTAACTCCTATTCATCATTATCTCTAATATCAACTTCTGCGAACTCTGATCTCACCTCACAGCCTTCGCCCACCCACTCCTCTTTCACCTCCTAATAATTACCATCACCTTGTGTCTCTTTCTTCGACTTTGTGAATCCATCATACTTCATGCTTGTATTATACCATTTCGGGTTCTATTATGAGCTTTGTCCGCTTATTCTTACCTTGCTTTTGTACATTGAAAAGTCTAAATTGAAAAGTTCAATTAAAAAGGATTCACTTTCAATTATCTTTCAAAGTTCAATACATTAACAACTTCTTATCTTTCAATTATTCAACATCACTTCAACAACCAATAACTTCTCCGAGTCTGCCGAGATCATCTCCATATTTTCTCATCTATTTTAGTTTAATTAACATTAAACTCTATTGTTTAATGAAATGGCCGTTGAGACATGCAATATCAACACTTTAAAAATCTTTCATTACTTTAACTTCTCCTAATTTATACATCCATCCAAGTGCTTGATGTTAATCTTACATATTTCAACACTTTATTGTCGTCACATAATCATATTTCAATCTCATCATTCTTTCTTAAATCATTTCATCTGATACCCATAGTTTCTATCTTGATACATTTACTTTTAATCAGTATGCAAAGAAACCCACTTCAAACTACTCACAACCATTTCAATCTCATCACTCCACAAACGCATCCTTACCCAACATCACTTCCTCGAACCCCAGACGTCGTCACCCCAACCCTCTCCTTATCCTCATCACCTCCTACACAAAACGATCCGTTTAACAGAAGAATGCACGCGTCGCCAACAGGCGAGTCTACGCAGTAAAAATCGTCTGCTACTACAATGCAAAAGTCGTCAATGCAGATGATCAACAGATTCTCAATTAGATTCATTTCTTAGCCCTTCTCTACATTCATTTTATATATCAAAAGATCTCTCCTCTTCGTACTCCTCAACTTGTTCTCCTCCCTACTTCATTCTCCTCCATCATATACTCCTTTCTTTATCCCTCCCACCCTCTTCTCACTCCTGACACAATATGTTTTTTTACTCCTAAAACATACACATCTTTCCCCCTCACACGCGTAATAACATACACACAGTCTCTATCTATTCATACTTGCCCTTTGGTTGTATCCACTCCCGCCTTCCGCCCTTTCTGTTTGCTCTCTCTTGGTCCCTTTCCGAATCTTTTATCTTTATCACCTTCTTCTTCTTTCTTCAACTTGTTCCTTCTTACTTTGTTAATTCCACTTTTGAAGCTCCTAATAGTGCACTTTGGATTTTTACCTCCTGTGTTTTTCAAAGTTTTGAACAACAAACGAACCACCACCACAACCCAGTGAATAGAATGAGTCTGGCGCATCCTCCGTCCTTCCGGTCGGTGTCTACTACGTCCAATCTTTCGAATTCTTCTACTACTAGTATAACGCGAGTTGCATCTGGGCCTTTAATATCTAATTTCAATAGGCAATCACTGGCTCAAGATCACCTTCATTACCAATGTTTAGCTCTCAAGCAGAAGTTAGCATCAATCGATGGAATGGAGCCTTTCTTACTGCTTGCTTTTAACTCTGCTGAGCAGTGTGCCGAGCAGCAAGCTTTGGCTCTTTCCCAACAAATGCAACAAGATACTTCACGGCTGGCTGGGGACTACCGTGCTCTGGTAGGTCTGACCGGATTCCTGATCCACCTGGACGTTAGTGGGTTTAGTAACACTACCATATCCACCCCAAGCGGAAGCGCAAACAAAGCTCTTGTTCAAAATAATATCTTTACCTTCACTGCAGGTGTATTACCTGCCAACATCCTGGCAGATCCCGTAACCCAATTATGGAAACTTTTTCAACAAGGTGCTCCATTATGTCTTATCTTCAATAACTTGGTTCCTGAGTACCAGATTCCAATTGTGGGCAGTGACGACATGAGAATATGCAAAAAACTGGTATACGACTTCTTGATTGCTGTCAAAACTCACCTCAGCTTTGATGACGATATCATGTTCACCATATCCAACGTATTTCTGGATAGCACACTGGACTTGATGAGGATATTAAACGTTGTGAATAAGTTATTGGCAACAGGTAACACACCTAGGCCGTCAACTCCCTCCACTCCTGGTTCTGCTAGAGACCCAAGCAGCAGTGCCCTTAGCAACAGCCTTGCATCCAGCGGAGCAACAACCCCTGCAACAACCATCGCCGCAACAACTGCCAATGCTAATGCCAGCGGCTCATCCAGCATCTCGACCGTGCTCGACCTTCCGACCACAGACGACCGTTCGAAAGTGTTCAAGGAGATTATCGAAACCGAACGCAAGTACGTGCAGGACCTCGAACTCCTCACTACATACAAGAACGAGCTTGTGGCCGCCGAACTCATCTCGAGTGAACAAATCCATGTTCTCTTCCCTAATCTTAATGAGATTGTCGACTTCCAGCGCCGTTTCTTGAATGGTCTCGAGTGTAATATCAACGTACCCAACAAGTATCAACGTATAGGGTCTATCTTCATCCACGCAGCTACTGGACCGTTCAAGGCGTACGAACCATGGACCATTGGACAGTTAGCTGCCATCGATCTCATCACCAAAGAACTGGCTAACTTGCGCAAATCGTCAACACTTCTCGACCCTGGATTCGAGTTGCAGTCGTACATAATCAAACCTATCCAAAGGTTGTGTAAGTACCCTCTTTTACTTAAAGAGTTGATCAAAGCACTGCCTGAACTGGTGGATTCAACAGCTAACCCACCTGCCGCAGGCTTCCATGAATTGGTTGTTGCTAAAGCACTGACCAAGGAAATGGCCAACCAAGTAAACGAAGCACAGAGAAGAGCTGAAAACGTGGAGTACTTGCAGAAGTTGATTGAAAGGGTTAGCAATTGGCGAGGGTTCAACTTAAAGGACCAAGGTGAATTATTATACCATGGACTAGTAGGAGTGCGCGATGCAGAAAACGAAAAAGAGTACGTTGCGTATCTCTTTGAACGCATAGTATTCTTCTTCATTGAAATTGAAAAAGTGGAGACGAAAGAAAAGGAAAAGAAGAACAAACGTGAGCTTTTGCTGACACGTAAGAAACTGTCTGCGTCCGTGACGCTGGCACTGACACTGAACTTGCTCGAGTCTCTCAACCGAGCTAAAGATAAAATGCTGCCATTAGAACTCAAAGGTAGAGTTTATATTCTGGAGATTTATAATATTTCAAGTTCTAACACTAATGGATACACTTTGGTGATCAGCTGGAGTGGCAAGAAGGAAAGTGGACTGTTCACTTTACGGTACCGTACAGAGGAAACACGTAACCAGTGGGAAAATTGCCTCAGGTTGCTCAAAACGAGTGAGATGAATAGTCAGATCCATAGGAAGTTACGCGATTCGCAAGGGTTGCTGATTAACACTGACACTTCGTTATTTGATAACTCATCATTGACCGGGTCTGCACCAACGAGTGCAACAACACAGAACTCAGTGAGCGTAGGAAGCGCGGCGGCGACACCCAACACAGACGCACCATCAGCACGTCTGTCCAACGGACTGCAGTACCACAGACACCATCTGTCGCTGCTGACATTCAGTATGATGAGGCTGGCACGTAAGTCCGGAAGTAACGCAGAGCCACCCTCTAGGATCCTGCAAGCATCGACTGGAGCATCTGCAAACACAACCATCGAGGACGCAGTTAAAATTAGACTCGTATGTAACAAGGTGGAGATTGGCAGCTTGCTCGTAGTGAGCCTGGGAATCCAGTTTTCCGAATTATTCCAGAAGATTGCATCACACATTCAAACACTGAATACACCCGAGTTGCCTAACGACTTCTCTGCAAACAAACTTAAGTACAAGGATGAAGACGGCGATTTGGTGATGATGAACCTGAATGATGACTGGGTCCTAGCAATTGATATGTTGGATGAACTAGAGGAAACTAGCGATGTAAAGCACGACTTGACGATATGGGTTTCGTGAGGAAGGGATTGGCATGACATGGTACGTTTATATGACTGTAGAATAAAGAGTACAAACGACGCTAGGAGAATTCCAAAGGATTTGTAGAAGGAGAAGAGAACAGGATGAGCAAGAAGAGCAAGAAAAGCAAGAGGGACAAACATGTAGTAAAATATTGGAATAACTGGGGATGTTGTCTCGGGCTATAGTGACGATCACATTGAACTGCTTCAAATATATCGCTCTTCGTACTTGCTAAGAACGGGATAATGCTGGTGACGAATTAAAGTATAAGATTCAACGAGAAGACCCTGAAGTATCGTCTAACAATTAATAGAATATAAACTTTGGATGCACTAGGGGATTGAAATAATACCACTGTATATTATAGTTGTATGAAGCAAATACCTTATCATGAATAGTTTAAGAATTCCTTCTATTAAAATAGTTTAATAGTTTAATCTTCTTATTGAATAAACTTCTTCACTATGACACCCCAGTTCTCGAGTTACCTATAAGGCAATTATAGTCTCCAAGACTTGAAACAATTCCATTATAAGGCTCAAGTTGAAGCCAAGGGTGTACTTCCCCGAAAAGAGTCATGTCTTCTCGGTATAGCCCCTCTTTCGATACTGCGACATCTGAGTTCACCACTGCCTCAGATCGAAGCTGCAATGGGCCACCTAGCAGCGCCCAATCCTTGTCATCTTACCTCTCTTACTCGCCCAGAGTCAAACCTTCACTAACCTTACTGAGACCTCTCTAACTTAACTGCACAAATAATCCAGCCTGCCCCGTTGTCAAGCTCAACCGCATCGAGTTTAAGGCGTGGAGGGGCCAACAAATACGTATTTTGCATACCATTAATACTCCTAATTCTCTTGCGTATTTCTATTGTATTTTCTCTGCTTTATACTTCCCCGACCTTACTTTATCCGGTAGCGACGTAATGTGCATATCTATTCGTCATGTCTTGATCATTCTATTCACTCGTCTTTTTCTTATGCTTAAGGTTACGAGTTAATTGAGTTAAAAATCAGCATGGCTGCAAATGGAAATTATCAAGATCCACACAAGTGGGCTGAGGTGTAGCGAGTTATGTTTCAAGTGTCGAATGTATGTAGCAGCAAACAATAAGGTACGATCAGTTATTATTATTGAATAGTTGCATGCTTTATAATATCTTGTTACCATAAATCTTTACACCTCTACTTCTTTACCACTCCTCTATTCTCTTCACCACAGCATTACTCCACTACACTATTACACTATCACACACTATCACATATTATATTACCACACACTATTACACATTACACCGCTATACTATTAATACCCCATACTTCATTAAATTACCCTTCAACTTCTCCACATTTAATGTACGTATACGAGCAATAAGCATAATTCGTCAATGAAAATAATGAATTGTACTTTACAATAAATGTTCCATTATACTCATATTAAAGTTCAATTCACAGTTTACAAGTCACTTGATTTATTTTAACTCCCACTATTCATACTAAACAGCTGATATTTTCAATTTACCTCTACCTCTCACCTGTTTATCACCCTTCCTTAATATCCACTTACACAATCCACACAATCCACCTCTTCATACTACTCCAAGAGTATCTCATCACCCCACTACTTTTATGCTTACTTTAACTCACAATGATTCGCTGAAAAAAGTGACTCACAATTTTTCACTAAAGCTTAAGCAACGACTCAAATAAACGTATCTCAGTATGAACGGTGTTTATAGGAGAAGTCTTCTATCATCTCGGTTCAGGTATGGTGTGCGTACTCCTAGAATTGCGTCTTTGTTTCTGTCGTACGTTGGAAGAAGATCACTTTCTTCTAGTCTTATTCGCAGATCAGATTTGACTTCAGACCAGAAAGCTATACTTCATGAAGAGAGGGCTGCTGATTTCGTCGACGTTTGTATTGTTGGTGGTGGCCCTGCTGGCTTGGCAACAGCTATCAAGTTGAAATCTTTGGACAATGAAGAAGGTTCTGGTGACCTCCGTATAGTGGTCTTAGAGAAGGCTGCGGACTTTGGGTCTCATATTGTCAGTGGTGCTGTAATAGAACCACACGCATTTGAAGAGTTGTTGGGTGAACCTCTTCCTCTGGATTTGACTACTGATGTCACCAGTGATCATATGAAGTTCTTGACTGAACAGTATGCTTTTACATTACCTGAACCTCCACAACTTTTAAACACAGGTAAAAACGTCATTGTATCGTTGAACAATGTTGTCAAGTTCTTGGCTGAACGTGCTGAAGAATTAGGTGTTGAAATTTACCCTTCAATTGCAGTTAGTGAGTTGGTCTACAATGAGAATGGAGCAATTAAAGGTGTTGCTACAAAGGATATGGGAATTGATAAACAAGGTGCACCAAAGGATTCTTTCGAACGTGGAATGGAATTCCACTCTCGTTTGACTGTATTAGCAGAAGGGTGTCATGGGTCTCTTACGAAGCAGGCCATTTCAAAGTTCGACTTGCGTAAGAATAGCGAACCTCAAACCTATGGCCTTGGAATCAAAGAAGTTTGGGAAGTCTTACCTGAAAACTTTGAAAGTGGATATGTTGGCCATTCGCTTGGATATCCACTTTCTAGCGATGTGTACGGTGGAGGATTCATGTACCATTTTGGAGATGGGTTAGTTGCTGTAGGTATTGTTATTGGATTAGACTACGCAAACCCATACATTTCCCCATACAATGAGTTTCAGAGGATGAAAACACACCCATTCTACGCTAACGTTTTACGTGGAGGTAAATGTATCACTTATGCTGCTAGAGCATTGAACGAAGGAGGTTACCAACTGATTCCTCAATTACATTTCCCAGGGGGATTACTTGTAGGATGTTCTGCTGGATTTGTCAATGTCCCAAAAATCAAGGGAACTCACACCGCCATCAAGTCTGGAATCGTTGCTGCAGAGTCTATATTCAATGAGATCAAAGAATTGGATGCTGTTGATGAAGAGACCGATTTGACAACGGGCATTGATTTGGCTGCGTACGAGAAAGCCTTCAAAGAGTCTTGGGCTTATGAAGAATTGTACAATGTGAGAAACGTTCGCCCATCATTTAATGGTCCTCTTGGTTTCCTCGGGGGTTTGGCACATCTGGGTCTCAGTACAATTATAACAAACGGAAGCGAACCATGGACGTTAAGTCATCATAGTACTGATGCTGCAGCTACCAAACCAGCAGCACAATTCACACCAATCGAGTACCCTAAACCAGACGGTGAGTTAACCTTTGACATTCTCACTTCAGTCTCAAGAACAGGTACATACCACGACGAGGACGAAGAATGCCACTTGCGTGTCCCTGACTTGAAACAACATACCAAAGAAAGCTATCCTGTTTACGCTGGAGTCGAGCAAAGATTCTGTCCAGCAGGTGTTTACGAATACGTTGAAGATGCTAGTGAAGAAGGAGTGAGGTTCCAAATTAATGCACAGAATTGTATCCACTGTAAGACGTGCGATATCAAGGTTCCTACCCAGGACATCAACTGGACGGTTCCAGAGGGAGGTGATGGACCTAAGTATTACATGACTTAGGTGTTTATAGAAATAGCAGAGGGAAAGGGTTGACTTGATGTTAACGAGATCTGTTTTGTATAAAGAGTAATAATAAAGATTGATCTTTTGATATGTGAGGTAGAAAGTTTGACCATTTGACACTTGAAGAAAGTATTGCTTCTTGAGTTAACTTCCATCACATAAACTTTCCTTTTTGTTGAGTTTTCCATTAACGATTCTACGCCACCCCTACAAGCCTTAATTGATTTCCCCTGGCGTTAGCTGCGAGATCAACTCGCAACCCTAAGAGGACCCGGACAAAGCCCGGAAACATGGACCAGAAGAGTATCAGAATTATTTAAATACTAAATACCAGAATATCCAGAATAGTCTCATAAACCATCTATAAGAGTGATACCAAACCCGTTAAAATATAAGAATACAGAGTAAGAAGGAAGAATATAAACGAGTGGATACAAGTATACTCCAAACCGAATGGGAATATATTTGTGGGTGTGTGAATTTTTTTGGTACAATTTGCAGCCATGGTTGCAAAAATGTAGTTGTGTGGGAAAGGTCTCGCTTTGTTTGTTTACTTGAAGAAATTATCCAAGTCGCTCAAGCTAGTATCTTCAGGAGCTCCAATGTCCTGTGACAAGAATCCCGATCGTATAACGTTGAGCCATTTGCGGTTAGCTTTTTGCTTAGGGGAGTTAGGGGTTGTACCTGGGTTCAGGATAGCCTTGAGGGCAGCGGCGTGCAAGGCAGCAGCGGCAGCAGCAGCATTAGGGCTGTGCGAGCTAGGAGCACGCAGAGCACGGGGAGCTGCAGCAGCAGCAGTCAATACCTTCAGCTTTTTGTTGAGTGACAAGTACGACATCGACTTCGATCTCTTACCATTCTTTTTGATCATTTCAATGTACATGTCAGAAGTGTTGTCGTCTTCGTCATCCTCATAAAATACTTCCAAGTCTTCCGAGTCTGCTTCATTGTCAGACTCATTTTTGGCAGCTTCTTGTACACCTTCATTGAGAGCAGCAGTGACAGGAGCACTCAGGTAAGGTACAAACAAGTTCATTTTGTCGGCTGGTTGGTCAAAGAATGTGTGTTTGGTGACGCCCAAGTCGTACATAGTTTGTCTTCTTGGTTTCGTCATAGACGCATGTTTGCCAGCTTCAAAAGGGTCGTCCATGTCAACCTGCAGTTTGCGCAGCAGACTGTGAGCAGCAGGAAGCAGCGACACAGCCAGTCCCAGCTTAGGCAGTCCCAGAAGATCATTTTCTGGAAGCGCAAGAGGGGCGTGCAGGATCGACAGACGGTGTTGGTGATGTTTCTGTTGTTCGTGCTTCTGTTGTACCATTTGGATTTGCTCTTGCTTCTGCATTTCCATCAACTTTTTAGCATGAACATGGAAGTCATCAGCAAGTAAACCACGGTATACATAAACCATACGTTTAGGCAGAGCATCAGCCCAATCTCTCAGCAAAGCATATTTCAAGGTGTGATCACCCTTTTCAACACGCTTGACATAAGCATTCAACTTAGCACTAACCAAGTTAGAAGTCTTGGTAGACAAGTTAGCCATTTCCGGGTGTTGTTCAACGAGAATGTCACATATCTGCTTGACAGTCATTCCCGCACCACTGGGGTCCTTTTCGTACAAAATCACAAAGATAGCGTACAAGACATCGTCTTCCAACAGTGGGTCGTGCTTTTGCTCTGGTCTAGGTTTCTCACCAGTAACTGGAATAGTAGTCAGGACCCCAGTTGCAATAGGAGCCCTTGAAGGGTTCTTAGGCTTTTTGGGCACGTGTTTGACCGAAGTAGTAACAGTTGCAGCCTTGGATGGCGGAGTGCTTCCTCTCAGTTCCGATTTTTTCAGGTAAGACGAGGCCAGAGAGAGGGAGGGAGATTGGACATCTTCATTTGTCATGAGAGAGTCTGGGGAAATTGATCTCAGGGTTGGAGACGAGTCTATTCTATCGTCATCATCATCCTCATCCTGATCAATATCGTCATCTTGGAGGTCACCAAAGGGACTATCGTTATCATCATTATCATTAACTTCATCATCGTCATCATCAATATCTTCATCATCATCTTCGTTATCATCAGCGTCAGCATCATCAACATCAACATCAGCAGTCACATCACCAGAAAACTTGCGACTGCTTTTCATAGCAATATCACGAGCAGACAAGGTGTTTGGGTTAAAGGTTGGCAGAGTGGAAGCCAGAGCAGGAGTGTTTGCTGCGGATATTCCAAGTGGTCTTCTATCAGCCAAAGCCATTTTTCGGGTCAATAATTCAGGTCGATTCAGTAGGGGTAGGGTCAGGGCAAAAGTTCAGGTCTTTAAAGATCTGAATGTGTAATTGGAGTTATATACAAGGGTAATGTGGAGTCTAGTTCATCAATAAAATGTAAAGGAGCAACTTCTAGTAATAAAGAATTGCTGTGTGCTTTGTAGAATCCTCAAGAAGAGTGGATACTGGGTGGTACAAAAAGTTCACTTGTATGATATCTATTAAGAGATGGGTTGCGATAAAAAGTTCCTTATGATAATAGTAGTACAAATGATCTCAGCTCATCGGAAATTAGCCCGAAAATCTTTGAAAAGGGGAGTTAAATGAGGGATTTTGTTACTTAGAGTTGGATAGTTTTATAGAGCTAGTTGAGGGTGATGTCTGTAGTGTATTAGAATGGGTTATACATTGGTTCAAGCTGGATTACAGTGGGTATTAATGGCTAGTTGGCTGGTTGATTCAGTATAATTTATCCTGCAGAAAGTAGATTTGATTTGAGTTTTAAAATTAGTTGATAATATGCAGGTATTTTTGGGACTGTTTTTTTCGGCTGCAATCGGTTGCGAGAATAAAGTAAAGAAAAGGGAAGAGAAAGCGAAAGCTCGAAGGTTTGGTGTAGAGTTAATTTGATGATGAGGGTGAGATGAGGTGAAAGATAGAGTTATGAGTAGTGAGACAAGTGTAGATAAGAGAAAGTTTTGTGAACAGTAGAGAAGAGGGGGTATGGTAGTAGAGATATAATGAATAGAATAGAATTGAATAGAATAGAGTGATAAAGTGACAATAATAGAGTGAGAGTAATAGAAATAGAGTGAAAAAAGAACGTGGTATGATAGGTCTAGGCTAAATCGGCATAATCACGGCACTAAATCACTAATATTACAGCCAATAAAGCCCTATATCTCCAAGCCACACCCGATAAGAACCCCTATTTTTTCTGCAAGTACACAAAGCGACTTGCTTGGCTAGGGTTTTACCCTATCAAATGTAAGAATAGATGATACGTAGCTTCACGTGGACTTCGAGATTATGAATCTGTGGGGATGTTCCATGCATATGTATCTTCGAGGAGGGTTATAACCCTGAATTGTATTAGAGTTTTGAAGTAATTAGTAAAGTAGACAGATGATGATTTAGGAAGCTGATTATATTAATACTGATTAATGTAATTAAAAACGTGTAAATAGAATGATATGTAACGGTTTTTCGTAGAATCATTCTAATGACCGTTCAACTAGTTGAAAACTAAGTGATAACTTATAATACAATACAATGCACTTGATATACAGAAATTGCACAAAAGTACATGAAGGTTCCATGCTTGAACGAAACCACAAAGATAACAAGTATATACACATACATATATACATATGACAATGAATACACGTCAATTCAGCAAAGGCTTTTGGGAATGTCACAACTCAGATATTCATGTAAAGGCTACATATAACTAACTATAAACTAGACCAAATATTTAGCGTTTTTGGTCAAGTATATTTGTTGACAAGTGAAAGAACAATAGAATAGTATTACGAAGATTTTAAAAAGGATGTTAATGACTTCTATTAATAATAAGATTAAAAAAAGGTAACAAATATGTGATTATGAAGTGACTGTAAGGTGAGAACGTAGTGATGAGTTTCGTAGATTAGTGAGGTGTGCTTGGCAATTGTATTTTTGAGATTTTGCTTGTGAATTATCATTTATTGTTCTCAAGAAAACTTGAAATAGAGTGGTTGAGGTCGGAAATAATCCATTGTAACTCTCCCTTTAGTAAGGGTGGGAGATTAATGGGTTAGGATAATTGTGTAGTGTTTCTGTACAACTCTATACCGTTGTATGTCAATGAAGCGAAGGCATATTCAAGCTGAGACTCGTTTTGAAAGATGTGACCAAGTCACTTTGAATTCTTAGTTTTGATTCTTTCGAATATACCGGTTGTTTTGTCTATATTCTTATTGTCCAAGCTTCAAGTCTAGCAGCTTATAGGTTTTCAGTTGATTATTGTTTATTTGCAGCCAAATATGTAACACAAAACGACAACCATAAAAGATGGTGATTTAACGTATATTAACCATATAATACACTAGATATGGTTGTCTAGTTAAGGCTTGTATATCCTTTATTACTTCATGTAACTTTAGAGCCCAATAAGTTTTTGACTGTAGAGAATATGTGTCTTTTTGATTAATTTTCAGCTAAGCAAATGCAAAGACTATTGTTGGCAAGTTGATCAATTGGAGTTTATTGATTATTAGATGAAGTTACCTATTGTAAGCATAATGTAAAGCAGCACACTAATAGTTGCAATTGATTTGCATAGTCTTAAATTAGCTTGATTTTCTTTAAAATTCTAAAAATACTTGTTATGTTCCAACACGAGTGTATTTCAAGTAAACTACAAATAAAAGTACGCTTCAGATTAATTCATTAATATCAACATTTTATCATTCTCATTGTTAAATGAGAAACTCAATCCTCTTCCTCCTCCTCATCTTCCTCTTCCTCTTCCTCTTCATCTTCATCTTCCTCTTCCTCAATTTCGTTATCCAAATAGCTACTATCCTTCTTCACTAAATCAAGACAAACCTTTGTTCTTTCCCAGTCATTTCTCCAGTAATCATCAGCATAACAATCCTTACCATTACTGTTAGGAGGCATAAACCAATAATTAAGTGCAACATGAACATTATCCAATTCACTCTTCGAATCTATACCAAACAGTGACACTTCGTGGAACCACCCAGCAGGTAAGTACAACATCTCACCAGGCTCCAACCACACCGTTAATTTGTTCAACGACAAGAAACCTGGGAAATATTTATTAGCAAATTCCTCAAGTGTCTTTTGGGTTGCTTCTGGGAACTCGTCAATGTGGAGTAAGGCAGGTGGAATACGTGAGAAATTAGGTGGATCTTGTTTGGGCAAGTTCTCAGGAATAGGTTCTGTACCGTTTTTATATTGGTGGAAGGTACTGTTCAATTCAGCAAACAAAGACTCATTCAATGGGTCGTCTTCTTCCAACGTCTCCATCTTCCATTTAATAATTTCTTCTACCATAGCTCCATCGTCACGTATATGTTTCCAGTCAGGTGCATTTTCGTCAATGGAGTAATCAATGATTCCAGATTCATAAAGTTTGTAGATTGTTCCCACGGTATACAATTTGGCTGCGTCAGCTGGACTGAAAAGAGTGAATCTTTTCTTACCATTGCAGAGAACATACAAGTTATCTGCATGGTCGTGGTGTAAACCTGATGAAGTTCCACCTGGGACGTATTTCCCCAAGCCTAAACCACTTTTTTTTGGGTCCACATCAATCTTGTTCAGTGTCTTGCCATACCCCATCCATAAATTAATTTGTTGAGGTACTAGCTTTTCAAATATATCAGGCAATGGAATGGTGTTGGTGGCTGCCAAAGAAGTTAATGGTTGTTGGTAGAGATCCTTTAAACGCAGTTGAAGCTCAGATTTGGTGATTTCCAATTCTTCATCAAGGATAGGATCCAGTTCATTTTCAAAGTCATCTTTAAGATTAGTGAAATCAAAAGAATCAGAGTCAGAATCACTTTCCTCTTGGTTGGAAGGGAAGGCTTCTTCTTCCACAACCTCTTCCACGTCTTCATCATCTACTTCATTATCGTCCACATCTTCTTGATCTAAGTCAGGGTCATCAAAATCATATTGTGTAGTCAAATAATACTCATCATGTCCTTGTTTGAATTCCTCAATCAACTCATCCAAAGTCATCTTGACTCTAGTTTGTCCCAGGCCAAAGCCATGCTCAAACTTCTTTTCAATCTGTAAATTTATCAGTGGTTGTTGTAACGTATCAAAAATCCTTTCAGCATGGAACGCTTTCAAGTCTATTTTATCATCTCCACTTATTGGATGGTGGTTTGTAAATTTCACTGGGGTTCTTGTATTGATATAACTTTTGAAAAAGTCTTCCAGTGTGGATGCTTCCAGTTTATAATTAATCTCTGCTATCTTTCCATTCTCAGGAACAACATACTTGGTGTATCCTGAAGTCACAGCAGCATGTCTCTTTGGTTGGTTCCCCATACTGTGATATGTAAAGAATCATCTCATGATGTCGTTTTTCAGTCAAATATGTCGGAATATCCAAAACGACATTATATAGCCCTTTCGTCACTGCAACTACACAATTACCTTGTCATCACAAGAAACAGGATTGGCTACCGTAAATATGTTAACTCATTAATGGGTATTCTATAGTGTTTACCAACTCTAGGATATTTTCTTGTATCTACAGTTATGCTGAATCAACTTAAAGAGGTGCAATTACATGCTAAAGAGTAAGAGAAATGCCCTCTAATCATGTGGTTCCGGTGTCTATAAATATCCAATTTGAGTCATTTCATCCACATGATGTAGTACCAATAAGGAATAGATTGTAAGAAGCGAACCTTAAATTGCAATACAATCGGATGAATCTGCTCGTCACTCGTCAACCAAGCTTCGAAAATACCAACCGCAATAACCATAATACATCCATGTCGAGCCCGCAACATTTAAACAAAAGAACGGCACAACTGGCCCTAAGTAGCGATTGTCCGGCAGTTGCTTTGTGCCATTCAAGTCCTAATGAGTTTGAGATTGGGGGTTCACTTCAAACACTCGAATTCTCAAAGCAACCTCTCGCAACCATTTCAAACCAAATACACTCACAACCCTTTAACTGTGAAGGATCAGATCAAATTAGTTAGAGACTTTTCTCACCCATGTAAATTACACCCCTCCTCCTTAGCGAGAAACTATTAGTGAGGCACATGCAGTAGCAGCAGCGTCATTCTAAGCCAAGCTCAGGCGACCCCCTTCGTTTCCCGCACCCACTCAGTTGTCAAGTCCAGGTCTTTTTCGAGGCAGCTTCTCTTCCCCACAAATAAGGATGTGGTATTGGTATTTTTGGATTCATGATATGGGTGAGCATAGGCTATTGCATGCCCCTTGCCTCGATTCCGGACATACTGGACCCCTGATTATTGTCTGTGTTATTTCTCGAGGATGGGTTTTTATTGTCTGGTGATGATTGTGCTTGTGTTCATGTTATGCTTGCAATCGTATGCTAGTTGGATTATATTCAAGTGTCTGATTTGGTCTTATCCCTTTCATGACTACTAAAGTTTGTTCATGATATATCGACTCCTCTCATAAGACAAGACTTCTCTTTTGTCCTTTGTACCAGAACATCTAGTTATATCTCCGTACATTTGTGAACCAAGCCACCAGCATTCCTCGTACTTGACTCGTCTAGTATCATGTCACCATTCGTAAAGTATAATATTATAATGTCCCGATTGTTCAACACCGTTGGCCTCGCCCAGGTCTTGCCTACCAGATCTGGGTATGTGCACGGATAAAGTATCGTGCTACCCACGAACCAACGCCTGGGTACAACTCAATTTAGTACTGGGGGGTAGCATTTTATGCACTGAACATCCTGGTTTTTGGTACATGTGAATCTGAAGACTCTCTTCAACGGAGGGCCAGCAGGGGAATTTTGCAGCTGTGCAACATCGCCCATACACAAAACGAATTTAGCGAGACATTCCAGGGTCGCAATCGAAGAAAGCCTCTGTAACTGGTTGCGTTGGGGTGTTTGGTTACAGGTCGGTTATTAGGTGCATTTGGGGTGGCATATTGCTGATGACGACATGGGATTTGCAAATGAAATCATGAAATGATGAGGTGGAGTTGATGAAAATTCTGAAATATCAGTGGGTGAGTGGAGTGAAAAGACTGGAAAGACTGTAATTTTAAGTTGGTTGGTAGCTTGAAAAGTAGTTGGTTACTTGTTCATTCAAGTTTTTCACCTGTTTCTCCATCTCATCATCTTTGCATTGCTCTTGCTACTACTTTTTCATCGGCTCTGAAAAATCGGTATATGGAAACAATTCTAAGTTTGGATCTCTACATTCATAACGGTATGCAAGTACAAGCAGATAATGTTAAGTATCACCAACTCAACGAACAAGTAGAAGCATCAAATGTGGGAATGAAGGGTTAGGAATGGAGTGATTAATGAGATAGACAGATTTATAAGAGAGTGGCATGATCGACTTAAATGGTTCTTGTAATTATAAAGTGAACTGATTTAACCGACTTGAGTTGAAGCATATCCGTTTACCCTGGTGAGGCTTTGCTCTCTCTCTCTCTCTCTCTCTCTCTCTCTCTCTCTCTCTCTCTCTCTCTTCAGGTATAGATTTTTCAATCTCTTATCTGTTCACATACGTTCTTGATTAATAATCTACAACCAACTGTGAATGTCGGGTTAATTTTCATGTTTTCTCTCGTTAATTCTATAAACTCAGTAATCCAGTTACCAAGGCCTATTAGGGAATAAAAAACACTGGTCTTTCAGTCTTGACACGCTTCTCTACGTCGTCGCCTACTCTTTCTACCATCACTTCGTATGATCTCTTTTTGAAGAGAGGTGGATGCATTTTTGAGTTCGCCACTGCGGCCAACAGCGGCACCGGGCTCTTGCTAGTAGTTACTACAGCGTTTCCCGATGCGGTGGTGGTCATTGCAAATGCAGGGCTGGCAATGCTTGATGGAGTGTTTGGGTTTGGTGCATCAAAGAGGGGGTCGTTAAATCTTTTGGGCGACGTATTGTTGGACACAGGCGTGAGCGGAAGTGCTTGTGTGTTGAGTCCTGGTCTCTTCATGACGGAAAATGTGGACGACGATGTCGATAATGCGGGCGACGATCTGGACTGTGATCTGGGTTTTTTCGATGCTATGGATGTGGGCGAGTCCATCTCCTCTGTGACGACGGAGCCGCGGGGCGTTGCAGGTGGGTCCAACAAGGTCTTTAACAGGTCTGTTGCACAGGCCACCAATGCCCGCATGGTCTCGGTGTACTTGCCGTCGGTGCAAAAGTACTTGATTTCCAACAGCTTTGGTGGGTTTTCCAAGATCTTGATCAAGTTGCGGAAGAAAGACTTGTTGAACAAGTTTTCAAACTGTGCAACCAGTAAGATTTCGTCGGTAGCAAGTTCATTGTAAAAGTTGAGCAAGCTAATCAAGTTGACTGGGATCTTGAGTGTGAGGATGGCCACCAAGATCGACATGAGTGCAATCTGCGATGATGTGTAGTCAAAGTAGATGTTTGGGTAGAACTGGAAGAGTTCGCCAATGTAGTTACTCAAGAGTTTGATGCGGTGCAGTGAGCGGCGGATGAGGTTGGCCACGACTGGAACATTCTTGGTGGTTGAGCTTGATACTAATACGTTAAGGTACAAGTCAACAAAAGCATCAAAGGTAGGACTGGTTACCATCCATTCTAAAGACTTCAAGATATGTTTCTCCATCTCGATGAATAATTCCTTTTGGTATGAGTCAACGCAGATCTTACGCAAGTCGTTAAGGGTGGGGATCTTGAACTTGGAGTCCAAGTTCTTACAACTGATCCACAACAGGGTGAGACCAAGTAATTGATAGTGTTGTTTCTTGACGATTCTAGTCAGACAGTACCTATCAATAAGGTTCACGGTCAATGGGAACGTTGACTTGGACAAGTTCAAAATGGTGATAACCTCCATGAGGAAATCAAGTAACAATGGTCTCATACCAAGTTTAATCTCAGGCTGTTGCTCGATAAGAGCAAGCAGTGGTAACGTCTTGGTTTCCATCTGCAACAAGTGGGTAAGTTGGTCGAGCTGATACTCGCATACACTACCGGCGTGACACTTAAACTCCATCGACTGCAACGAGACATGTGAAGCCTTCATCGACAGCTGGAGCATACGCACAGCGTGAAACTGGTCTGGGGAGTTATACATCTGGTGGTTGTGGGTGTGGATAAGATTAAAGAGAGAAGGGCAATGCCATGAACGAACGACTCAAGCGTGATGCAAAAACTGATAAATGATCCACTTGTACTAATTCCAGTGTATGTGATGATGATCTATCACTAATTGGAGGTGTGTGGTGGTGGTATGTGTTTAGGTGTGGTATGTGGTAGTTTCCTATTTTCAAAGAAACACTTGGGATCACTGGATAAATGAAGAGCCGTAAGTGAGTTTAACGACAGAAGAAGGGAATTGAACCTAGATGCAAAAGAATGACCAGCAATATAACCTAATATACCAAAGGTGACGTCCTCGAATGAGTTGGATATCGAGTTATGCTTCAAAAAAGTGGGTGGGCTTGGGCTTATATATGGCCCATAGTTAAGGGAGGACTGCATAATATTAGCTGAAAAAGGGAGGTTGGAAAAAAAAATAAAAAACACAAAACATCCCGAAAAAGCAACTAGAAAATAATATTATACGGAATTCAGGAAAAGGAGTCGAAATCAGGAAACCGGATTAAAAATATTCTGCTCAATAGATCACTTCCCAAACAGGAGAATGTCGCCTACGACATATTCATTTTTTATCGTTTGAGAGGTTTGTAGATAATAGCGTGAAATCCTGAATTAAAAGATATACAGAAATGTCACTGATGTCGTGGTTGATGTCGTAACATACGTCACAACGCATGTCGCATGTTACATTCAAATTAGACATTATGATACGTTAACCTAACTATGGTGGAACTAATCTAACAAGCTGCATTTCTCTCAAAGTTTTCTATTTGTCACAGGAGGAATCTCAACCGATCATTAAGAGTTCCACTATCTTAATCTGAACATTCACTACAGTCATTATTACTATGGTAGGATGAATTTGCAATGTAAATTGCATTACCCCCAAATACCAACAAGTTCCTATGCTTCAGTTGTACGTACGGCTCCAATCTAGAGGTGTCGAATGTTCTGGGAGGCTCAACTGAAAGCCTCAATTCTTGTACTTCAAGAAACTTCCTTAATTAAGTGTTGACCTTTCATATATTGCTCAAGGAGTTCAATCTCTTAGTAAGCTTTTGGGTAGACGTGAATTCCAGTATTGTTAGACGGGCGATCCTAAAATATAGAGACCTGCTCTGCTTGAAGGAATACCGAGGCTTTACTTGCTTGGATCCTTTCACTAGTTCAAGTTTCGAATGTTCTTCGAATCAGGTATTCTCTTACTCTGCTGTTTTTAAGAAGCTGATAAAGTGGTTCCTCTTATCCTCTCAACTACCTCAGCAAGTACTGCTTCTTCCACAATCTCAATAGACTCGTCCCATAGATTTGGAATTGATGTACACTAAATGGCTAGGTTATAGAGGATCTACAATGGGTGAGACATGCTCTTCTCTACTGACGGCTCTTGATGGAGTACTCAATTTCAGCACGATTGGAAGATCATACAAGTTCATATCTAAAGATGACTTAACCATCATGAAACCTTGGCATGTTAAAGATATACACAAGTTGCTTACACTAGAGTTTATCTTGGTTTGAAATAGTGATAAGAATGTGGCTCTGCTTTGCAAGAATACCTATTTTGATGAGCTTGTCCTAACAAAGTATCCCTCATACAACCTACTCAACTCAACTTCCCAATCTCTTTCCGTTCGACTTCTACTCAACCTCTCCTACCCCTTCAATTACTCCTTTAAACATTCAAATATGTTTATCTCCGCAAACTTACTCAAAGACTGATCCTAAAAAGCTCTAGACCTTTGGTATTCGTATTCAATGATGTCGATAGATTAAGCTTTAGTGTTTAAACTGATCACTCTTACGGATTCAGTAGCGAGAGTAATGGAGTAGAGTTACAAGCTGGCAATAAACTGAACGAGTTAGAGATAGTGAAATTGTATGAAATTGTATGCTTAAGTGACACTGAAACTAATAGATAAGTGGGGAAGTAAATCATACACCACCAATAAACCAATAATCATAAATTAAATGGATAATGTCTTAAGAATAAAGTGGCCCTATTGCCTGAGGTGAATACACAAGTCATGACAGTGTAATTCCCCTTTTCACAGATTACTCTGACGTAAACTGAAATTTTCACTTTTGTATACTGATAATTTTCACTCTGCACCACATTGCAACCTTCACCGCACCATCATCACCCCTAACATTCATCAAAACATTCACTATCAATCTTCACCACTCGCCTATCTTTCATTCTACACGGTACACCTTACACTGTACACTTCATCAGAGACTTCACCCAGAAATCTAGCCCACATTCCAATCAAAACCTTAAATCAGGCCAAATTCCAACTGAGCATCTTAATCAAGTACAAACCAACTTCTACAGAATGAAAGATTACAACGTGCGTCTAACCAGATGGCATTTGCCGACGTTTTGTGAACTTCGGATTGACGTTTCTAAAGATAGCTGTTCACATGTCTTTTCTTGTTTCTATCCTTCCTACATCAATTACTCTTTGTACTAAAAACTTTTCACTATTAATATTCTCCTCACCGACACTCTTAGCACTCTCAGCCTCCTTTAGTCTCATCACACTCACAGTCCCGGTCCCAGCCTCCCAGTCTCCCAGTCTAATCTCCACAAGTTCATTCAACTCCCACGCCTCAACACCTCCCACGCATGGAAAGGAGCTCCCCCTTTGTCCCTCAGCTCTTTGTACCTTAATTTATACTAAAAGTGAAACTACGGCAATCTCTCTATTCTAATTACCCGTATTGGGATGGGCTCTTTACACTATTGTGTTTTCTCCTACGCCTCCTTGGTCTCGTCTGCTCGATCGTCTCTTGCGACTCATCACTTTTGGGTTAATTACTTGCAGCTATCACTATGGCAACTGTCCGCACTAAATTGACGGCACACTAATTATCTTTGTTCATCTGGTGACGGTTGGGTCAACCGTTACTGGGCTTTTCCAATTTGTGCTTGTGAGGGTTATTTAACTTGGTAGGGCTAATTTTCTTGTGAGACTTTTCATCCTTGCTTGTGAGTAATTTTCAACCTTGCTTTTGGTCTTAATTTAGAGGTTGCTTGTGATCGGTTGTTGGTGACAATAAGATGGGTTTTGTCTGCTACGTGTACAAGTTTATTACGCATATTCGTCTATGTGTTTCTCGGCCTTTATAGAACCTTTCCAAATTCGAAGTTGCACAAGCATATACTGTGAGTTCTGTAACGTCTAAAGTATAAATGGAAACCTCTAATCTCTTGAAAGTCTAAAGTTTAACGGAGGGGAATTCTAGGGCTCTTCGGTTTGAGACTCTTAAATCTAGGGCTCTTAAAAGTCTGGGATACACTAATTCAAGGACACTTACATCTAAGACACTTACATGTAGGAGACTTAATTGTAAGACTCATCATTCTAGTACTCATTAGTCTTGAACACTTAATTCTTGAACACTTAATTCTAGGACACTTAAATCTGGGACAACTAAATCTCGGACACTTTATGGTTTTTTTTTGTGAAAAGTTTTAATGATGAAAATTTGAATAAGGATGGAGGAGATACTAGCACGTCATAGAAAGGAACAGAAGGAGTTGGTGGGGAATATCACTGGTATGAAGAAGCAGGCTACCAAGAAGACGAGGAAGGCTGTTTTGGAAAGATGTGAGGAATTGCAGAGAGAATTGAATGAAAGGCAGAAGAAGGAGATATCAGATGAAGGGACTGAAGAACTGGAACCGGTAGATAATATTGCTGAGGCAGCATTAGCAGCATTAGCACTTGATGATTCAAAGTCTGGTACTCCTGTTGAAACTCCTGTAGATTCATCTGCTAACTCTACTGCTGAACTTTCAACTGATTCACCAACTGAAACCATGAACAACAAACCAAAACGTAATCGTCAAAAAGAACGTCTTGCCAGACGAAATGCAGAGATTGAGAAAATCAAAACAGAAGCTGCTGCAGAAGCTGAAAACCAAACTGATTATCGTCAAATTGAAATTGATTCAATGGATAGAATCTTACAATTGAACAATCTTCAACTTGAAGAAATCAAACCGGACGGTCATTGTCTTTTTGCGCTGATTCAAGATCAATTAGCAATCAGACGCAACATCACGGTGAGTATCCAAGAATTGAGAGAATTGGCTGCTAAACATATTCTGGAACATAAGGACGACTTTGTTCCGTTCTTATTTGACGAAACCACATGTGAGATCCGGGACGTCGATGAGTACTTGCAAGAACTCACTCAAACTGCAATGTGGGGATCTGATATGGAGATCTTGGCATTGGCTAGAGAATTTGAATGTGTAATCGAAGTATACATGGCAGGGGCACTGACCATAGAAATAGGAGAAGGAGACGAGGAGACGATCAAATTGGGATACTATAAACACTCCTTTGGATTGGGAGAACATTACAATTCATTAAGGGATATTCCTAGCTCTGTCTGAAAATATTCTCATTAGACTTTTCCTGATTCTGAGCACCAATTGAACTTTTCAACACCTCTTTAGTGAAATTCTGAGCTCTTTCTAGATTTTGAACTCTTGATGTGAAAATTTTGGTCTCAATCAATGATTCAGAACTCTTCACATGAAAAAGATTTCTCAACTCATCTCATCTCAATCCTTCTAGTACAAAAAAGTATTGAGTTGTATTGCACAAGTTGAAGATGCAATTACACTAAACATGGGATGAGGTTTGTAAAACGGCTTTTTGATCTCAATTTATTTAGGGCTATGAGAGAGTGTGCCGGAAAATCGAGAATGAGGCATCACGTGAAAATGGTATGTAATTCACGTGCATTCTGTCACTTTATTTTTTATAATCAGATCGTATATATTTTTGTGGTGCAACGGTTTTGTTCCATAAACGGTTAAGGTAGGGGTTCATGCATAGAAGAGAAGAAGTAGACAGGAGATTAAATTTCTGGAAGAATAAACGAATCCGTTAGTAGCAAAGACCTTAGGTTGAAGTGAGAGGACGCCACACGAGAGCCTATGCTGCTCCAGAGATCTTTTCATGTCGATGTAGGCTTGAGCTATTATTGTCCACTTCAGGACCTAAATACTCCTAATTAGTGAGTATTGTAGTGGATCTTATTGTATATTGTTGAGAACAAGGCTCGTATGTTTTTGTAATAATCAAAACAAAGTAATCATGGCATATTCATAACATCAAGGGTAACATCATGCATTACAAGTAACATCATTCATCTCCAATACCATCATACATCTCTAACACATCTACATCACGTCTTCATCACATCACAATCACATCATCATCACTTCATAACTTTAAATTTTCGCCCCAACATTGACGCCTCCGTTAATCACATCCTACATTTAACTCCATTGCTATCACTTCCACCTATCACTATCTCTCCTCCTTGAAAATTTGCCCACTTTAAACTTTGACGACCAATATTGTGCTACCAAATAAACTTCATTCCCAAGCAAAAATCCATCTCTATTCAGATGATGTAATTCAATTGTGAGGCATCAAAACCTTAAACCATACTTGTGTAAACCAGCCACCTTTTTCCCATCCAATAGCTAACATAAAATATACAAATACCACTTCAAACGTCTCATCAAACAAACGGACACTCGACACGTTGAGTGAAATCCCAACGATTGTTGATTCCTCTATGGATATGCTGGCCCCTTAATATTGTATTTGTTTTGTGTAACATATGTTCAGACCCCTGTAACTAGGAGAATATGTCGTTGTCGCAGTTGTCTCCTTCTTTGAAAAATTTTCACAGATAAGCATATAGAAAGATCTTCCAAGTCTGGTTAAAATCGGTATGGAGTATCCTAGAAGGTTGTCCAGCCTCAAGTCGAATCGAATAGCAATCTAAGCCATGAAAGGTTAACTTCATTAGAGGATAGAAGAAGAGAGAAAAGGAGTAGAGAAGGCAAAGATAAGAAGGCCGTCGCACAAAACATTATAACTCCACATACTTTTGTATCGCCAATTGATCTGATTTCGAGAGATGGTTTTGTGATGAAGGAGAAGGTTACGGTAGTTACAATAGGGCGGACTAAGTTTATTAATAGGAGTATGAAAAGTTTTGAAAAAATGGAGAAACCACTTCGTAAAATGGAAGGCTTAACTAAGGAGGAGAGAGACAAAAATTGGACGGGATTAATAACTAAAAGAGCACACAATTAAAGTGGAGAAAGTGCAGAAACATGGACAAACGCAATCTAATTAGAAATATGTTAGCCACCTACTGGCGAAGATGAAATAATACTAAACTAAACCTCGAGACCAGATTGCTCGTCAAGTGGTGTGTAACTATAAGAGGACGAGAAAAAGACTTGAAAGGGATAGTGAAATTAAGTTAACCTAACCTTGAAAAATGTTGTGTCCCGGCTAATTCTGTCTCATGTCTAACCATCTCTGGTGCAAACATATCTCAAAGATAACAATGAGTGTGTAAAATATTTGGGTGCTGGTATTTAGCTTTAATTATTCCTGTTCGAGCAATATCACTGCAAAGTCTGTAATTCATTGTGTCAAATGGTTCGATGGAAGATGAGGGTGCACAAAGGACTTGATTTTCCTATCGGGACCATTGCAACTTTGTTACTGTGTCTATCATATCTTTAGGTTAGGATAGTTTTGTTAGGATCCTTCGATGGCTTTATTCAGGTGTGCTTTGCACTCGATATGGCCTTTGTGCTACTGACCGCACGGTTATTCTGTATGTTCGTAGGGTAATGTACTGGAGAACTATAAGAGTGTAGTTGGCAAGGAAACAAATGAATTTCCATTCTGTATACCATTTTGTATTTATCCACTTTCATCTATTTAGGTGTTAATTGCACGTCATTCCTCAACATTAAACCATTCTAATTTTTCATTCACTCGCTTCGGGGACCACCGATACGAGAGGCTTAGACTATCGACATATTATCAGCTAAGGTTTCACCCTAATTATACTTGAACCAATGGGGGGTTAATGTCCAAATTGGTAGTCAGCATCCACAGATCAAAGTGTGTAGGAAACAGAAACACGGCTTATGATAATGAAGGAGAATGGTGCTACTCTTTTGCAGCCAGCGAAAGTGGATAAGGTTGTTATTATTTGAAAATAGCAATGCATGAGTTGGCATTAAAGTATAATTTGAGGAATGAAATTATCAACTTATAATATTGAGGTACCCATATTAACATAATATTACAGATTACCATGACTACAATGAAATGACACTTATTGCGTTGAATGTAGCGTCACACTTTTCATTCTTTGCTGCGTTTATGTCTTCAAAGGATCTGTGTTGTTAAGTGTGTCTTAAGGGTCTCTGTTGTTGATGATAAACTCGTACGTTTTTGCAACCATGAGTTACATTCTGCATTCTGTAAGTACTACAGTTGTGGGGAATAAGTTGCAGTAGTTCAGGGGGGCCAACATAATTTCCGAATTACCTCAGAAAGGAGGAGAAGACGACGGTTATGGGTTGGTTTGTTCGTTAAGTTACGGCCGTTGCAGTATCTCTCTATAAATCTTTTCACTAAGTAAATCGTCAATTACTACAATAATTGAACAAGTAGAAACTTGGATTCAAGTTAATGGATCATCCCTATACTGTTTAAGTGTTTCTTATTCAATCTTTCAGGCTATATATGAAGAAGTCCTATTAAGCTTTGCATTAGTCATGTATCATCATCAATAGATTTTGAACTTTGGATCTTTTCAAATATAAAACTTTTTAAAACAGATAGTGAAGAGCAAAGAAGCACAATATGGGTTGGTTTTGGGCAGATCAAGGTAATTTAGGACCTTCCAAGGGGTCCGCTAAGTGTCCTATTGACCATGTTGCCAAAAAGAGCGAGTGTCCTATCGACCATTCTAGTTTTGCAAGTGCTTGTCCAATCAAACCAAATGATGACATAGAAGTTCTTAACCCTATGAACAACATGCCTATGGCGATTTCATCTGAAAAAGCACCAGGGCAGAAGATCACATTGTCTACAGAAAGAACTATTTCCTCGATTCCACGTGGAGAAGGCGAAGATCAAGGACTTTGGGAATACCCATCACCTCAACAGATGTTGAATGCCATGCGTAGAAAAGGCAAAGGAGAAGGAATAGATGAAGATGCAGTTACATCGATGGTAGATGTTCATAATTTCCTTAACGAAGGAGCATGGGTCCATATTTTGGATTGGGAAAGCAAATATACCTCTGAAACCAAAGTGGAACCCCGTCTCTTGAAGTTCACTGGTAGACCACACGATTTATCACCAAGAGCACAGATGTTTTTGTTCCTTGGCAAGTGGTTTCCGGAACATTTCAATACTCAACCTCCATTTGATAGGCATGACTGGACTGTATTAAGATCCAAGGGACGTGATCAAGGCTGGGATACAGTAAGATACGTTATCGATTATTATGGTGCACCAGATGATGAGGAAACAGGGATGCCTGCATTCATGTTGGACACAAGACCAGCCTTGGATTCACCCAGAAATGCAGCAGATAGGTTTACTCACTGGTCAGGGCCGCTTTGGAAGAAGGCAATGGGAGAGCAATTATAAATGTACATAGTTTTATTATAGGAATCAATAATTATTTAACCTAAGAATAATAATCATTCATGTAAGACTGAGTTACGATTTCAGATAAGAGTTGAGTAATATGCTTATAACATGAAAAATATGATTGAAAAACGTATACGTTTGCAAAACTAAAATATTGATAACATAGTACTACTTAGTGTTCAAGAAATAAACTCCTATTATTCAACAGTTAATAATCCAAGAATAGTTTCATTTAGTGAAATAACATACGAATATTCTTAGTATAACCTTTACTACACCAAAACTCTCCACTAAAATCCGCTGTAACCTGTACTTAGATCTACTTCAGTGACTCAAAAACCATCGAGACCAATCTACACACAGTCAGGACGACTCATAATCCTAATTTTTTGTGGCTCAGCACCTTGTAGGATAAATTACAATTGGATGAATTTTCCAGATTAAGGCATACTCCACTTTATTTGACATACAGATGGAATGCCTTGCATTTCTATAATTGTGGAAAGTGTATGCATTCAAGACATACGCCCCTCTCATAAACTTATACTGGTACAGGGCGAGCAACTTCCTACCAATCAAGTAGCCCTAGGCCAATTCTCCGTATATCGACATTGTGTTTCGGGTCACAGTTAATACGTTGCATGAAATGCACAAAAGATTGCTGGTGCATCCATTAACTTATACTCTCCACTCTACTACATCTTATAATCCAATTAACATGTTCCTTAAACTCTTCATTAACTATATTTGCTTGTCTTCCGACGTCACCTGTTTCACTCAAGAAAGAGTTGCAAAAAATCGTGGTGACGATCTGCAGTAGTCTGACTTTAGATCCACTTCAAGATTGACACACACACATACATAACTATACTTTGTGATTAACGGTGTTGGGGAAACGTCCAAGTGAATTTGCTCTGGTGACGAGTGTTTTTGCTGTTGGAGTACAAATGGAGAGTTGGTATTGTAAGGTAAAATTTCAGGACCTGAAAGTAAAGATGGCACAAGAATGTAACCATTATTTATACGCTAATAAGAAGCTACCTTTATGCATATGAAAATACGTAAAGTATCTACTATTATTTAAATTGCCTTACCTTCGTGCGCTCATTTTGACCACACATGAATCTCCGTAAGATCTTCGTATTATTTCTTGCCTCTTCGATGAATTAATGAGTACGGCTTACAGCTCCTCAACAACTAAGCCCTCTAATAACCCAGGACTCCAAACTCTTTATTCTGAAAGAACATTCATTATATTTATATACAAGTTTTATGAATTATCTGAGCAGTTTTGCTAATTGTAGCTTCAAGTTTGGTGAAAGATTGAATTCACTGTTCACTGGCTTCAAAAGCCGAATAATCTCCGATCCATTTTTACTAAGATCGACTTCTGCAAGTTCGTCAATCATGTATTGTACCAACTTAGCATCGTTCAGCTGTATGGCATGGTTGAGTATGAAGTAGTAAGTATACTGATTGGGCTCCACATTGATTTCGGTTGCCAGTTTCATATTTTCATAGTACTGAATAGCAATATCCTTGTTTCTTCTGAGAAGACCTTTGATCATCATGTTCCAAACCCTCACTTCATTCTTCACTGATGATGAGTATTTTTTGAAAATTGCTTCAGCAAGTGACACCTGTCCGTAATCCAATTCTGTTCTCATCATTGAAGTGTAGATCTCGGCAGAGGTCTTGTACTTCTTCAACGCAGATGCAAAAATCTGTCTTGCGGCAGACAAGTTAGCACCATTCTTTCCCAATCCATCAATCAACGATGCATAAGACACATGATTCATTTCAAGGGAATCAGAGTTTCTAATATTTTCCAAAATTACCTCCACGTCAGGCTTCAATCCCTTCTCGGCATGAACTTTGAAGAAAACGTCAATCATGATTGTAAATGTAGCAATGTCTTCTTCAATAGAGTTCTTTCTCATAAACTTCATAATCCCTTCCACTGCTTCATAGTCTTTATTTCTGACATAATGATTCAAGAACGCATTCATGGTCTTTGTGTCTGCTGAGAACATACCTGACTCCATGAATTCCTTCAACTTGTCCTCGGCATCCTTGATACGTCTATTGAATATGTATCCCATCAAGATTCTGTTCTTAGCAACAACAGTTAACTTGATGTCTTTGAACTCTTTCACTACTTCGTCGACCTTGTCAAATTGGTTCAAGTTAGCATAACTCGCAACAATTGCAGCCAAGATTCTTGCGTTGATTTTTGTGGACTTCAACATGGTTAAAATGGTGGTGTCCAAGTTGCTCAACATCACTTCTTTGTTAGCATCTCTTCTGAAGACGTACAGGGGGTGGCCCAAGGCTCTCAAAACAACCTCCCAAGTTTCGGTAGATGGTTTCGTGATCCCATTCTGTATCATATCCTCAAAAATCTTGAACACTTCTTCGGGTCTGTCCACATCCAATAAACCATTCATGAATCTGTTGATTGTAGTTTCTTTGAGTGCAACGTTACTTTTCTTCGACAGTAAGACGTCATTATAGAGGTTACCCAATCTATGGCCGTCCTTGTGTGTGGCTGCTGATTGAATTCTTCCATAGACAGCACCACTATTTGGGTTGAGGTTCTCAGCCTGTAACTTGTAGGTCAATTCATTGAACTTCTCAATCTCTTCTTCGTATAAATTCTTGAGGCCTGCTGTTTCTAAACTAAGATTGACATAGTAGTAGTATATCAACAAATCACGTTGCAACAATTTAATAACATCGGGTGCTGTAACTGTCACTCCTTCGTTTAAACATTTTTGAACAAATGCAAAGTATACGATATTGTCAAAATTGTATGGTTTCACTTCATCTTTGTTGAGCGTAAATGGGTAACCTGTGACACCATTTATCTTTTCATATTCTAAGTATTGGACCCATATCTGTAATACCCCATCGAAGTCGTTCTTGTCTTGTTTCAACAAGTCAATCGCTACAAGCAAATAATGATACTTGTGAGCCAATTTATGCTCTGCCAAAATGTCCAACACTTGGTATGGAGTCACTTCGGGGTTCTTTTCCGTAATAGCTTTCTGTAATACGAGTGTAGCGATCTTTCTGAATGCAAAGTAGAAGCCTTCATCAGTAATGTTTTCAGCTACTTGGACTTCACTCAAGTACGTGAGACCTTCATCGAGCATTAAAAATGATTCGGTCAATGGAGTATTAGGATCTTCAACAGCATTTATGATTTGTTTGGAGATAGTACCGAGCTTTTTGTTTCTTGGGGGAAAGTTTTTAGCTTTATCCTTGGTGCTTGAACGGTCTGGTTGAGCATTGGTTTTGGTGGTGATGGTTGGTTTAGTTTCTCTAGAGATTGTTTCTTGGGTGAGAGGAACAGCAGTGCTCATTGATTTGGTGAGCACTGGGAGGTAACCTCTGGCAAGGGTTGCCCTTGCCAAGTGTTTGTACACTGAGGTTCTCAAAGGAATCATTGGTTGTGGAAAATTTTTCAATTGAAAATAGTCAAGTATAAAGAATGAGAGTGATTGGAAGTGGAGTGGACGAAGGAGTGGACGAGGGAGTAGGAATCTGATAGAGGATAACGAGAAAAGCTGTAGGTATCAGAGATGAAACTATAGGAAGAAGTTATTAATGTCACTGGCTTTAAGTCACTTTGATTACTATATGAGAATTTAAGACTTAGCTCTCTTGTGATCACCAAATTGGTTATTGAATTATCAATGAAGTATGTACAATTAAAGTATGTATAGTGAATTGTTCTTGCGTTATGCTGAATGATTTTTCAACTCTAACTTCCTCGTTCAACTTAGGCTTTAGAACTACTGTTCTTTAGTATTACTCAATTTGTCTACAGTTATGATGGGGCCCGCCATGTATTGATTCTATTTGATCTTTCCTATTCTCAAGGTAGAAGTTCAACTATTTCAGTTTACATCTTCTATATTTCTCCACATCTTTAGTTCATTAGTTCATTAGTTCATTAGTTCTTCAGTTCTTGTATTTCTCATTACTCTCTTCTCATATATTTAGAACTTTTCTCATTTCAACTCATCTCATATTATCCACTTCCTCACTACTATAGTTAGTATTGTACAATCAATCAGATTCAAACCTTCTTATCATTAACAAAAATCAACTGAGCTGGGTTTAAATAGAGTCTTGGACTCGTTATCATCATTTGACTGGTACATACATTTTGCACTGTTGTTTTAAAACTTTTCATTGGGGGGGGGATTTCTCTCTATTTATATGATGAGTTTGTTGGTTACGACACTAACTTTTCACTCCACAAAGTTATTTCAAGGACTTGATGGTGGTTTCATTAACTAGTGGATGTTTAACATCAGTTCACATTATTAGCTCTTTAAACTCTCTTCAAATCTTCACATTTTCAATTAGGTTGCTTCATATTAAATCTCATTTAACTCTATATACTCTCAATCATTCTAATGTGTCTCCTTATTACATCATATACCTCGGAATAACTCGAAATGGGAAACCCTAAACCCTAAAAGACTTATTACCCTGAATAACAATGCTGAATGTACCTCTTCTATAATAAAATAAACCACATGGGAACAATAGTACCAAGTAACATCGTTGTTAGTCTGCACCCGACAAATGTGTTGAACAATACAGACGACAATCTCTCTGATGTCTGGTTTCCTAATCTGATTAGGAGAACTTTATTATGAACCCTCCACCGAACATCTCTCTTATGTGCAAGGTAGTATGTTTTACAGGGTCTTTAAGTAAATAGACGAGTAGCGTATGGTTGTTGTCGATGGCTAATACTAGTTTCAATGTTGGTATATTACTCCGCCCTTAGTCAGGATACTTGTAGAAGCAGACTTTTAATTATTGGCATAGAGTTTAAGATTGTTGATAGAGATTATGGAGATTATAGAATACCATTGACTAGAAAGAAACCATTAGCGAACTTACAGATTCCGCTTTCATTTATAATTAAACCCACCTCTTGCTCTCTTGAGATGAAATTTGCCCTCGAAGGACTCCTCATCTATTTAGGCTTTGTTTCGTTTAGGCTGCTTCACCTTTTGCCGAACTACAGCCGTTGAAAATACATGTGGCTGAACAAGAATGGATTGTACTGTAAGTAATATTACCTCTTGTAATTTTATGATTCGTATTGTTATTATCCAACCCGAGAGTGAACAAAAACAGTTAAATTGACTCAAGTGCTCTTGTGTTGTTATTGTTGTAGTCAAGTATGGTTAGATTATTGGGATTCGTAGGAAATGATCAGGGATTTTAATGAGGATAGTTACGAGGCCTTAAACTGCATTCTGGTTGTATGTTGGTGAGTGAATAAACAATGTAGAAAAGAAGAAGAAGAAGAAGGAGAAGAAACGAAGAGCAGAAGAAGAAGAATTGAAGGATTAGCGACATTTAACCTGAGTGATCTAATCTACAAATGCGATTGTTAAAGGATTGCATTAATTGATATCTTTAACTACTATTAAAACAAGATAAGAAAATCACTCATTAGAATTCAGTATCGAAACCTCCACATCTAGAAAAGACGATCATCACTGTATTCTTACTGTTTACTTTTCACTCTTCTTTTATTTTGGTTATGGTTATTGCCCTTGGCAACTACCAGATGAATTAGCAACTTAAACCTCTAAAATATTGTAACCGTGTTGTTGGTTACCATGCTGGTATGTTGCTAATTCTCTGTGGAGGCCCGTAATTCCGGAATCCATTCTTAAAAGTATACTGGTTAACTGCACATTTACCATCCCACATCACAATTCAAATCCTTCTAAATTGAACAGCTTTCCTGGAATGTAAGACAACTCGAAACAAGAGTCGTATCGACATCTTATTAATCCTACAGGAAATGGATAATAGTAGTTGAAGTTGTATGCTCAACTCAATCTTAGTTCTTTGCCCTGCGTGGGCATTTTTGCACCCAAAATTTGTCACTATTGCAGTTGGAATAAACACAGTACTTTGGTCAAATCCTCCACTGATTTTGATTTCCTATATAATCAAAATGACAAATGAATAGTCTTCAATCTATACTGATACTTTACACCAGCTGTGGCTAAAAGTCTACACTTCCACTTCCAATTCCACCTCCAACTCCACCTCCTTCAACTTACGAGACAAATCAAAATTGAATTTTTCGATTGTAATCAAAATTATTCGGATCATGTCTCAGGAAACCGAACCAAACATACATCCAGAGGCTTCTGAAGCCCAAGATACGTCTGTTAAGTCCGTGCTATCCGTTAACCTTCCTGAAGATACCACTTCTCAAACTGAAACTCCTAAGAAAGACCCTATACTCTTCTTTAACTATCATGAATACTTGGTTAAGGAGTACAAGCCATGGTCAGTGAATATGGCTATAAGCTCTTCAGCGTCAACTAAAACAGAAAAGTCTCAAGGAACCTCACAATCTAATGGTCCTTCACTTGTTGTTAACCATTTCCCAAATAATTATGTACGCAAGGGCCTAGATGAGTACACTACAACACGAATAGTTCGTGTGCCGAGGGTTTACCATACAATCCAGTTGTCAGACTTGATTCCACAGTTTTCTACATACGTCCCGGGCCTGGAGCCTGCTGCGTTGACAGGAGAATCGAATATCGTTGGGACTAAATTTAATCCTCAAGGTGACATCAATGGTGATGTATACGGATACACTTCATCGACACCGTTAGTTCCTGATTTGATTTCCAGTGAGGAGTTTACACAGATTGTGAATAGAATTAACAGTCTATTGGTTGAAGCACTTGACCCTCAAGCTTGGTCTAACATAACAGAAGGAATAGTCGACGTCATATCATTTGGCATTTACTCGAATGTTTGGTGCAAGTATATCCACCAGTCCCATTCAAAGAGAAAGCTCTTGGAATTGGAAGCTTGCATTGAAAACGAAATAAATAAAGGGATACTAAAAGAGAAACGTGTTAAAGTGATTTCTTTGAGGAAATCAGGATACCTTTCACTTGATTTTGAAATCCCTAAGCCAAATACCCCAGGAGGGAAGACTTTTAATTAGATTTAGTGAGGTGAATTGAGGGTGTATTGTTTTGCTTACTCAGATGAGTGTATTATGAACTTTGTGATTGGATATCATGGAGAATATGAAGTTAATAAATAGTGGTGAGTTCTTCCTGTTCGATTTTAATTGTTATTAGTAGAAGTGTGTGATGATTCTACAAGGTGTAGATCATAACTGATCAATATTAACTAATGAAAGAGTGGAAAAGAACTAGAAAAGTGTACGAAGAAGCAGGATTTCAGGTGGTGCAAGCATTGGTTGAATAGATATAACATCAACAATATCTAGAGGTTGAAATGACGTCCTTTCCCATTTTTTGGCCACAGTGAGGAAACAAATGTCATGATTTTGCAGCCATGAGCTAATAAGGATGGAATTGTATAAGAAGAAATATTAACCTTTGTGAAGTATCTAAGTTTAAACATGATTAAGAACCTGCATCGAAGCGTCAGGTGTATCAGTCTTTCAGTGGCTTTTACTGAAAAGTCTACCGAAGAAAGATAACATAAATATCATACACGTTATCATTATTCTTTAATGCTATCTAAATCTTACCAATAAATATTCTGAACATACTTGAAGTTAATAGTTATAGCACAGATAAACCCACTACTTCTTGAGTTCTTTTCTCTGTACTGAGTTCTGCGATACCTTTCTTCACATATTTTTCATTCTAGAACTTCATACTGTTTGACTGTCAACTAACCTCTAAACTAATAGATAATTGAATGAAACAACATCAAGATTCTAAAGTCCATCAATCTCTTAGTCCATTATCTCACTCATTCTCTTAGCCTTTCAATTCATTCGTTAGTCCTTACTCTCTTCATTACTCCCATCCCTTCATACATTCACGTGATATAGGCATCTCAAATAAATCAAACTGAACTATACATGTTCAAATACATACCACGAAGCATGGACGGAGTATTTGCAATCTATAAGCCCTCGGGGTTGTCTTCTTCCAAGTTTGTTGGTGAGATCCAAGATGCTTTCACCAAGTCAGGGGTGTTTTCCAAGGATTTGCAGAAGGCTAAAGAGAAGATGCGTTATGATTTGGGTACAAACAAGAAGATGTCCAAGCAGCGGATTGACACTAAGGTACGCAATTTGAGGGTTAAGGTGGGTCATGGAGGGACTTTAGACCCATTGGCTAGTGGAATTTTGGTTATAGGTGTAGGTTCAGGTACTAAGAAGCTTCTGCATTATTTGAATGATTGTGTTAAACAGTACAGAACCAAAGCATTACTTGGAATATCTACAACGACTGGTGATTCAGAAGGAGAAATCATCACACAGAATGAAATTGAGCATATCACCAAACAACTGATCTTAGATGCTGCTGAGAAGTTTACTGGAAATATTAAACAGACCCCACCAATTTTTTCAGCACTCAAGATGAATGGAATGGCCTTGTATGATTATGCACGTAAGGGGATTCCCTTACCTAAAAATATTAAAGTTAGAGAAGTTTCTGTGCCTAGCATTGTAGTACATGAAGAAGACTCGTTGAAAACAGACCACGGCTTTGAAAGGTTGCACAGCACATTAGATGAAGAGGGACAACCTAAAGAACATGGCCTCAGTAACAACCCAACCTTGAATGATTCACCATTGTACTTTTCCTCACAGTACTTGGAAAAAGCAGAAAAAGAAGGATTAGCTGAGGTTGGTAAACCAAAGAACCTTGAAGAAGGTAAAGAGTTGCCAGAACAATTACCTTTAATCCACTTAACTTGTGATGTTTCTTCTGGAACTTATATCCGTAGTTTGGTGAGTGATATTGGAAGAGCATTAGAATCGTCAGCATACATGGTTGAATTGGAAAGAACTCAACAATCACAATGGCAAGTGGGGAAGAATGTATTCACCATTGAAGATTTCACACAGAAGGATGAAAGAATATGGGGACCTGTATTGAAAAAGGTCTTGGATAGTGATGGAGATGTTGATGTTGCTGAAGAGTTTAAAACTATTTCTGAAGAGATTTTACCTTTGATTGAGAAAGAGAAGGAAGTCATTGCAGAGGCTGAAAGTAAAGAGAGTAAAACTGAAGAGAAGGAAGTCATTGCAGAAGCTGAAAAAGAAGAGAGTAAAAATGAAGAGAGTAAAAGTGAAGAGAAGGATGAATCTAAGAAGGATGAATCAATCTCTTTACCAAAGAAAAGAGGTATTGAAGAAGTAGAGAATTAAAATGTATATAGAATCAATTCAAGTTATTGATATTAGGCAGAGTGATGAGGATTAAAACTAAACTACTACTTACAGTAGTCGAGTGAAAGAATTTGGTGTTGACTTATTTTTTGCAGCCATTGACTGATATTTCGAAATGGAATACGTTGATTAGATTTCATTTAGGTTCTCTGTACTAGTGGCCATTTCATAGTGCTTATTGAAATATTCCTTTGGATTAGTATCTCTGATGCTTTCACGGAATAAAATTCCCATAATCAATTGCTTCTTGTAATTAATAATGAAATTCACCAATAGTTTTATTGACTAAAGTAGGAAGATAACCAGTCAGTCTATGTTCAAGGTTACTTCATAATGTTCATAAATAGTAGACTTTTCAATAAAGCTATGATTCGGAATTCTCACGAGTATCTTCATAGAATATCACCTATTAATCTATCTACTTTATGGTTACATCTGGTAGTGCTGCATCAGTAGACTGAAGAAAGCTATTGATGAACTTCAAATAATCCGCCTAGACTACTTAAATAGGTTTACCAGTACACAAATAATATACCTAACTCATCGTCATAATAGGATCACAACATTACTGATAATTTCTGTCAGTGTCCTTCCTCTTTCTTGATGATTTGTGAACGAAATTCAAACTTGAATCATCAATGTTCATAAAACGGTTGCTTAGTACCTCAGCAGTGAGGTCACAGGTGTATGCTAAGACAACACTCAATCCTAAAGGATACAGTTTAATCCCTCCGACTCTGTTTAAAGCCAAATCAGTTATTATCTTCTCGACTCCACAACATCTATCAACTGTCATTCAAGAGAGCATAGGAGCATTTCAAAAACAAGAAGTTCAAGTATTGGTTGCAGGGGTAGACACCAGTGTACCGAATTCACAACGTAGTGGTGTTTCTGAATTATGGATCGATGACCCATTCACAGTGAACTCATCTGTCCAACTTGACGAGAGAGATGATCTTAACACTCAACCTAAAGAAAGCGATGGGATCAATATAGTCACAGCTCGTAAAAACTGGAAAACGATTAGTTCAAGTTTACAGTTACAGTTGAATAGGAAGATTGACTTCGGAGTGAAGCTTGCCAATACAGTTTTCAGTACTGGTGACTTAGTGACGTTGTTTTACTTCCAACCCGGTGAAATAAATGGGAACTCTGGTCATACTCTTTGCGAGTTAAGTGTTAGTTTACCTGAGTCTGTAATTCAAGGTACTGAAGTTGAGAGGTATGACAATTTAACACAACTTAAATACCCTGAGGAGTATGTTAAACCATTTGTGATCACTGACTGTGTAGGTAATTTGGTCAAATCGATTAACAATCAGTCAGCGTCAGGTTACTTACAAGACAATGCAGATTTGATGGGGATTGCATCTAAAGAAACAGAAGTTTATGCAAGAGTATATCCTGGCAATGGAAAAGAAGGAGAATTCTCCAATTACCAAGTGGTGGCTGGAGGAGGTAGTTGGGGAGCTAAGGCTAGTAGAATAGTTCTTTCTACAGATGCAAAAATAAGCAATGGAGACGTGATTGAATTTTCAATGTTGACCCCAGAAGATAAATGGACTAAACCTGAAGAAGAAGTGACCAAGTATAAGGATCAGATTATTGTTGAAAGTAGTTATTTGGAAGATGGGTATGGAGAAAGTGGAGGAGAAGAAATTGTACTTGAGGGAGTTTTTGGGTTTGGAAGTGAAGGAGGATTCAGTTTGAATGGTGTGACGCATGGTTCTGTTGGAGAAAGAGTTGTTAGCAATCTTAGTTAATTTACGAGATATCTTGGCTCTGAGGTTTGATGATATGAATAAGCTCTGAGGTGATTGTAAAGTCTAACCATCATGATTAACTAAATATAGATTAATCAACTTTAAATTGAACTTTCTCAAACATTGATATCTATTGCTCAACCCAGACTTCATACTGAATCATGTAATTAGTAAATATAATTAGTGAATGTACATAGACCAATTCTTTACTAATGATTACGGATGGATTTATGAAATCTTCTAATGAATATGATTGTAAATCATCTAAAATAATTAAACCATTGAACTCTAATCTAATGTGAAATTTACTCTCACTTCACTCTTTCTTTACTCACCTCAATCTCTTTGTTTTAAATCCAAACTTACTCTGCTTTTACTCTCACATTTCACTCTCTTTACGAGTATCAGAATATGCACCCTTCCTATCTCAACCTTATCAATCAATTAACAACAGATTGAGTATACAATTCCCTCTTCCCTAAAATCCTCTTGACGCAGAATCTCGCTACCTATATTACATTCAATCAACCTATTTATAACCTACCATCTTTAAGTTCTCCATATGCTTCACTCCCTAATCTTTCTCTTCCCCAACATCTTTATCTCTTTTCTAGGCGCTAAACAATCGTGTTGCTCCCCCCTTTTTATCCCAGCCTCAATCCTGCCACCCCACCTGTCAAATCATGACCCAACAGTGGCAACATGGCACAAATCTCAAATCTCACTGTCGTCATTCTACATCACTACAATCACTCTGCAGGATCATATCTTATGTTCCCTAAAGTATAAAACTAACATAAAGTACACAAACTGTTTGATGTAACATTTTCCGACAAACCCTTGAATAACTTTTATCAATATATACAACTATTCAATATGAAGCAAGGTATTGTCTTTTTGTTATTTCTAGTTCAATTTTGTGTTGGGTCTGTGCTTTCATCAAGACAGTTTTCATATGCTAAGCAAGGGATTTATTGTACTTCAGTAACTGGTTCTAAAAAGAAGCATGGAAAAATCTCCTTATTCTTTGATGAAGTCGAGTCAATTCTGAATACTGATGATTTGAAAATCCCTGTACTTGTTTTCAAGTATACTGATATACTCAAGTATGAGAATGTTCCTAGTTTTGGTAAGTACTCCAAGTTGTACTCTTCGTCAAAGGATAAATTGTATGATGGGTTAGTTGATTTCGAAAAGAATGAGTTCATATTGAAAGGGTACAATGGAGTAACTCCAAAGAATTCATCTTTTTACACACTGTCAATTGAGTATAGTCCTAAACATAAGTCAGGCCTTGAATATAAAGTAACCGAGAAGGGAGTTTATTGTGTCTACATTGCTCCTCCAAATGATAAGAATATTGAAGATTTGTCGCTCCAAGTTAGTTTCATAGGCAACCAAGGTTACTTACCATACCTTGCATATGCCATATACTCCCAACAAAAGTACCTTGTGATAGTAGGTGCAGCACTCTTTGCATACTTGTTCAATTACATTCTCCGCTTTAAGGTTGGCACTGATTTCCAAAACCTCAACTCCATCTCGGTCATCTCAAAAGGAATCATATTCTTCATTTTACTACCATTCATCGGCTTGTCATTGTTGGCACATTTAGTAGGATTTGCTGAAAACAACTTCCACTTTATTGCAAAGCAGACTGCAATCCCTAATTTCTTAAACTTATTAGTGAGTTGGCTCCAAGGTGTGTTTTTTGTTGTCGTTAGATTCTTCTTTTTGATCTTCTGCATGGGATATGGTGTAGAATATTATCATGCAGAAAACCCCAAGAACTACAGAGTCTTGCCCGACAAATTAAGAAAGTTTGCGGTATTCCTTTTGATAACACACTTGATTGTTTATTCCGTGTATGAGATTGGCGGAAAACCACCTGTCAATAACATACTTGAAATCAAGTCTGAAGCAGTTGGTATTGAAAATTCACAATCTTTATTTGCTTTAATTTCTGGAGGTTTAAATGGAATCCTTGAGTTTATATGGATCGGAAGTGCTTTGTACTATTATTTCCAAACCAAAAAACTCTTGAACAAGTTCCCACCTGAAAACGACTCACAGAACAACAGCAAGCTCCTTGTTGCCTTCAGAAGATCTGCACTCATAGTATTTTTACTTCCATTCGTGTTGGCCTTCCTCATGGTTGCGCTAGGAGTCAGCGAGGCCCTTTCGAAATTTGATCTCGACAGCGGAGAAATCATGAGGAGAGGAGAGTTAGGTGAGCTGGTTCTTTCAATTAGAATTATTGAAACAATGGTCATGTCAAAAACATTTTTATTAACTATGTGGTCAGTATGGGGAGGATTATTTGTCCAGATTGTGTTGGTGTTTTTCATCTGGGTTAAAGACAACACTGGGTTGGTTGTTGACAATGAGACGACTAATTTCGGACAGTTTTCAGATGACGATGAGTAGAGGTTGATCTCTATAGATTTGTTCTAAATATGAGATTTAATTAAGGTAATTAAGGAATAGTCTAAATTAATGTAACTTTGAATTTTTAAAAAATTATACTTTTTTGCAGCCATTTCGTATGAAGTTTATTGAAGGAGTAGATGTGGAAGTGTAAAATTAAAAGGTGAACAAGAAGGTATGAGTTATTGGATTCTAGTACTAATTGGTTCTAGCTGTTCATTGGATGAATAATTTGTGTTCTAAACTATGAGTGTAATTGTTTGTCTTCGGCACCATGAATTTATTTGGTAAATAATAGGTATGTTTGTATGAGTGTAAATAAAGTGTCATTTAAGAGCTAATATAGAGATACCTCAAACAGTGCCACCAACTAGAGTAATGAGCTGACGTTTAAATGATTGGTATAATAAATAATGATTAATTTTGTAAATATTTGCAGAAATACTCGATAAAATAGTGAAGTGATATTGAGAGTAAAGAAGAAGTACGAGTAAGTTACGTAGAATATGACAAGGCATTATTGTATATATACCCTTGGATCCACACAGTCCAGAGACTGGCTACAATATGAAGTAATAACGGACATACTAAGAGTACTTACTACTGTTGATTAAAATCTTTACAACCACCATCATAATGATCACTGATAAGAAATTCTCACTAATTGTGTCGCTAAAATATACATCTCAGTAAGCTTAACCATAACACAAGAAGTAAACAATGCAAAATAACTCATTAATAGAACCAGTATAATCTACATTTTCTCAACCAATATACTATAAACCACCCCTTAACCAATGAATATAAATTTTTTTACGATAATCATAAGCATAACCCACTATTAAACTCCTATGATAAGAACGAATTGTGGCGGAGTCTCAGTAAATGTGACCGCAATTTACTGAACCCTACCGAAAATTTGCCTCCTACGACTTGGCAAGTAATTCGCAGCAATTGAGAAATTGACGATCAGACCAACGACTCAAAATCATTAACACTTAGTACACATACACGTTGTACAGTCAACAGCATGAAAATGTAGAACTCGGCATGGCTACAAACATGACCATTATATATCTCTTGTGGACTTACAAAACACAAACAATTCAAGACTTTTATCCAGTAGTAGAGATGCGATGTATAGTAAAGTATTTGTATTCAATATTTGGTGTATAATTTACTGTTGTTGGTGAAGAGCTAACACTCAATATTCTCATCTATTACTCACGTATATCTCATATCTCACATCATAAGTAACCCAATAGTTGACACTCTCTCACTGGCAACGACACTATCATTCCTTTCATTCACCTCTTTTTCGATTCCCAGCCCCCTCTCTATAAAGTTCTCATAGTGACACTCGTGAGGTGTCAAATTCGATAAAAAATTGGTGGCGCCAAAAACAAAACCAACTACTTCTTTATACCATGGATGAGTTATTGATTGCTACGATCAACAAGTTACAGGATGCCCTTGCACCATTAGGTGGGGGATCCAGTTCTCCTATCGATTTACCTCAGATCACCGTTGTAGGATCTCAATCTTCAGGTAAATCATCAGTGTTGGAGAATATTGTTGGTAGAGACTTTTTACCTAGAGGAACTGGTATTGTTACCCGTAGACCTTTGGTTTTACAATTGATCAATCGCAGAGCCACTAAGGGTGCTGGTGCTGGTGCCGACTTAGTCTCATTAGACAACGATTCTTCCACAGAGAACAACTCAGAGGAATGGGGAGAATTCTTACATCTTCCAGATAAGAAGTTTTATGACTTTGATGAGATCCGTAAAGAAATCGTCCGTGAAACCGACGCTAAGACCGGCCACAACTTGGGAATCTCACCTGTTCCAATCAACTTACGTATCTATTCTCCACATGTGTTGACTTTGACCTTGGTTGATTTGCCCGGCTTGACTAAAGTCCCTGTTGGTGATCAACCAAAGGACATTGAAAAGCAAATTCGTGACATGCTCATGAAATTCATTTCGAAACCAAATGCCATCATCCTTTCTGTTAACGCCTCCAACACCGATTTGGCAAACTCTGATGGGTTGAAATTGGCCCGTGAAGTGGACCCTGAAGGTGTACGTACCATTGGTGTCTTAACCAAGGTCGATTTGATGGACGAAGGTACTAATGTTATCGACATTTTAGCCGGAAGAGTCATTCCTTTGCGTTTGGGCTACGTTCCAGTAATCAACCGTGGTCAAAAGGATATTGAACAAAAGAAGACGATCCGTGATGCCTTATCAGATGAGCGTAGATTTTTCGAAGACCATCCCCTGTACAAGGCTAAATCACACTACTGTGGTACACCATACTTGGCAAAGAAGTTGAACGGAATCTTGTTGCACCACATCAAGGGTACGTTACCAGACATCAAGATGCGTATTGAAAACCTGTTGAAAAAGTACCAACACGACTTGACACTTTTAGGACCTGAGATGGCCGAGCTGCCAACTTCGATCGCGTTGAGTATGATCACTCAATTCGCAAAGGACTACAATGGAATCTTGAGTGGTGAATCAAAGGAATTATCGAGCTCCGAATTGAGTGGTGGTGCCCGTATTTCGTTTGTTTTCCATGAAATATTCAAGAACGGTATCTACCTGTTGGATCCATTTGACTTTATCAAGGATTCCGATATCCGTACGATCATGCACAACACTTCTGGTTCTGCACCTCTGATGTTTGTGGGTACACAAGCTTTCGAGGTCTTGGTAAAGCAACAGATTCGTAGAATGGAAGAACCACTGACTAGATGTATCAACTTGATTTTTGACGAATTGGTTAGAATCTTGGCACAGATTGTCGCACAACCTCAATACTCGAGGTACCCTCAACTTAAGGAGCAATTGTCTCAATACTTTGTCCAATTTTTGCGTGAAGAGTTGATTCCAACCAACAAGTTTGTAGTTGATCTTATCCATGCAGAAGAGACATATGTGAACACTGCTCACCCAGATTTATTGAAGGGTTCTCACGCAATGGCTATTGTCGAGGACAAGTTCCACCCAAAGCCACAAGTTGTTGTTGACCCTAAGACAGGTAAGCCAATTGCTCAGCAACCAGTCCAGCAACTGATCCCTAACAGTCCATTGTCTCCACTCCACAAGCAACAAGAAGATGGCGGATTCTTTGGAGGTTTCTTCTCATCGAAGAACAAGAAGAGATTGCAAACAATGGAAGCTCCTCCTGCTATCCTTAAGGCAACCGGTCTGATGACAGAGCGTGAGACAATGGAGACTGAAGTGATCAAGTTGTTGATCACCTCTTACTACGATATTGTCAAGAGAACTGTTGCAGATGTGGTGCCAAAGGCTATCATGTTGAAGTTAATCAACAGACTGAAGGATGAAATCCAAAGAGAATTATTGGAGAAGTTGTACAACCTGGAAGATTTGGCAGACATGGTCAAGGAGAACGAGGCCACGATCCAAAAGAGAAAAGAATGTGTTAACATGGTGAAGGTATTGCAGAATGCAAGTGAGATTGTGTCGAGTGTTTAGAGAGAGAGAAAGAGAGAAGAAGAAGTACTCTAGTTGAGATAGGAGTATATACATTTTGAGATAGAATGGAATATGTTTAATTGAATATCCCTTTAGTGATAATAATTGAGAAGGATTGTAGTAGAGTTTAGACTTGAGATGAAGTGAAGAGAGGAGTGGGATTTGGTAAAGAAATGGAATAAAGGAGAGATGGTGCCAATTCTGAGGTGCAAGCTGAGTAGAGTAGAGAAATGTTGAGTGTCGTAGAGACTTGATACGGGATGTGATAAAGTATAGAGTTAACAAGTGAGAATACAAGCGGAGCAGGAGTATAAACGAGGAAATATAATGGAGAGATGTAGAGTCAGTCAGAAGATCGTAGAGAAGATAGTAGAGAGAACAGAGTAGTAATAGAGAGATAGCGAAAAAGAGAGTATAGTGAAGAAAAGAGTACTTCAGCTGAGATGGTATACTAGTACTTAAATAGAACCTAACGGCAATAAAGACACTAAACACAAAGGAGCAGATGCTGAGCAGAAAAGAAGTACGAACGACACGTAAGCTCACAAGAGTAAAAACTGAATGTAGTGTGATATATACAGTGTTCATACCCATACTAATAAGTATCTCAAGTATAACAAAAATTCAATCTCAGTGAATACAACCATAACTATAGTAATGAATAGCAACACTAAAATATATGTAATTTAAACAATACACTCAAAACCCTTTTATGTGAATTCACCTCCAATCAGATCTCATTATAATCATACATTAAATTGCTTCTAGTATAACCACTACGCATAACTTAACTAACGGTTTCAACCCTAAACGAAAATAAAATGAAAAACCCTATTCATACAAATCCCTCATCGAATTCTTATTCGTCAATCCCATCACTTCTCTACTGCTCTGCACACTGTCACATCTCTACATCTCTACATCTCTACGCCTCTACACCTCCAAACTCTAGTCACTCATCATCAATTTCTACATTCAGCATTACTCCACTAAATTACCGTTAGATCCAGTTTTTCCCCTATACGTCACTTACTGCATTCGACTTTAGCCTTACAATTATCAATTCCCCTCTACTTCATCGAAGTCAATTGTCAGTGATCTCTAATCTTCAATCTTTTCCTAATCATCCTCTTCTTCTTAACCTTTCTCGCTGTCCTCTTCCTTATTTCACACCTTAATCATCACCACTTTGCTTGTCCTAACCTTAATTTCTCTCATCTTTTCACCCTATACTCTCCGCAGGTCAACCCTTCTTTGTACCATATCTCCCGCAAATCATCCTCCAGCTCAGCCTAAGTGAAAAAAAAAAAAACGCAAACCAGTTTTTTTTTATATCTCAACCAGTTATTAAGTCTTTAGCGTCGCTACTTGTCTTTCGAGTTACTTAATATCTACGCAAATCTCAACCGTTTTATCAGTTTGTACTGATCCAGCTGATTCTTGTTTCTAGTTTCGGTTGACAATACCTTTTGTATCCCTGTCTGATCGCTGATCACAGGACCCTTTCAGAAAGTCTACCGGTTACCAGTAATTTACTGGTAAGTTATTCATTAAAGTTGGTTATCTTCTACATCTTTGAAGAAATCACATTCGCATAAAGAAGTTTATGCCCAGAAAACCACGACGTATAATATTCATCAACAAACTTATCAAACCAGGATAACATTTGTCCTTACATCAAACGAATTCCTTTAGAGTTACCTTGCTAACTCTCTCCAATTAGGTTCTAAGAAAAGTATCCAAAATTCCTTCGCAAAAGCCTAGCTGACATAACCCATTCCCACTTATCACATTTGTCTGGCATTTCCTGTTAATTCACTGCTGACGACAATTCAGAGCATCTTTACTTAATTAATAATTTTTGAAACGTTTCTTGTTACTTCTCTCTTCGTTTCTTGATTGTTAATTGAAGCTCCCCCTCCACTTAAGAGTAAGTTTCAATCCACCCCAAAAGAAAAATAATACCTTTGGTTTATCCAGAGTATTGAAAAAGCATTATAAAAAAAAATTATACCGATTGAAAAATTTCGGTTGCAAAAATTGAAAAAGGTTGTTTAAAAAAAATCACAACAGATAATACACGAGAAAATAATGGTTGCACCAGCCTACCAAACTGAAAGCTTTGTTGACCACGAATTATCAGCTAATTTAGATTCCACCTTTGCCTTTGAAGGACCTGAAAAGTTGTTGGAAATTTGGTTCTGGAAATCTGAAAATGATATTCCAGAGAACTTTCCTAACGACGGTTTACGTCTGATTGCATTGGAAAAATGGGTCCAAGTCTTAGACTTGGTTAGCTGCAAAATCCTTTCAATGAAGTCTTCCAAGTTTATGGATGCTTATTTGTTGAGTGAAAGCTCACTTTTTGTATTCCCACACAAAATGATCTTGAAAACTTGTGGAACAACCACCACATTGGCTTGTCTTGATAAAGTGTTTGAAATAATTAACGAACAAAGACAAGACAGTAGTGAATTGGTTAATTCTCAAAATATTCACAGGATCTTCTACTCTAGAAGATCGTTTATGTTTCCTGATAAGCAAATTCATGTCCACAAGGACTGGAAAAATGAAGTTGGGTTACTCAACACGTACTTTTCGAATGGAAAATCGTATGTTATGGGTGACTGGAGTAGCGAGGACCATTGGTTTCTTTACATGGGAGGCGAGGAAGAAAAGGACCTGTCAAGAAAGTCAGATCAAACGTTTGAGATTTTGATGACTGAATTGGACCAGAGTAAGGCTAATAGCTTTGTTACTCTGAGAAAAGCAGGAGTCGAGTCTCTCTTGAAGAATGGTGCCGACGAGTCGGACTTGGGTCACGATCTTGGCGCACAGACAATGCGTGAGACTAAGTTGGACTCGATTTTCGACCAGGAAACTGAAGACGAACACTTTCTGACCAACTACTTACCTTCCCCTTCCATGTCTGACAACATGGAGTATGACGACTGTGAATCGGGAGAACCCTTCAAGTTTGCACATGATGCGTTTTCGTTTACTCCATGCGGGTTCTCATCTAACTCAGTGTGCACGAACCGTGGAGAGTACTACTATACACTCCACATCACGCCAGAGAGCGGTTGGTCGTACGCACTGTTTGAAACCAACTATCCGTTTGGCAAGTCTGAAGCGCACCAGGTGAGCATCATGGATGTGTTATCACGCGTGCTTAGAATTTTCAAACCACGTAAGTTTTCGATGACTTTGATCCATGAAGGTAACTTATGGGATAAGTCTGGAGTTTCCTCTGCTGCACCCGACTTTACAGCTTTACAGAACTGTGACTTGGCGTTGCAAAAGGAGTTTGGTTACGAGAAGCAAGAAAAGGTCTTGTATGATTTGAAGAGTGAGAACAAGTTGTTGTACATGAATTTTGAGAGGAGTAAAAGAGCCGATGCTTAGTGCTCTTCTTTGCTCTTGGTGTCCGTTTTAGTTGGTTTAAGATATTTATTCTTTTTTCTCTATAGGTGGTCGGACAACTAGAGTATATTCAATGTAATTTTACTTGGATTAATTGTAGATGAGAACTTGTAGAGATTTATCTGATGCTCATTATGATTTGAAGGTTTGTCAATTGAATGATTAATTGGCATCCCATTTAATAACAATAACGTAACTGGAGGGTTAAACTGCTCAGGTATTCTTGAACTTTTTTAATTTGCAGATTGTCAAGAAATCCCAATACAAGCCGACCTGGAGCCTTAATACTCTTGGAAACTCGTATATCCAAATAGTATACCCTAGATAACAGATTCGACGACATTATCCAGTTAGGAGGAAACAGATTATGTTGTTGAAACAAGTACAAGTTGTACGTTTTTAAAGACATGTTAATTTTTCAGTAATGACATCCCATTCCCGTATCTTACAGCACCCTCCTGACAATAGAGGCTCTACAAGACCTAATATTTCAATTACAACTACGAACATACATTGATTGATGAGTACATGAAAAATAAATACCGGATCTGATCTAACCATTTCAGGTCATACGACCATGTCTGTACCCATCAGATTTGTAACTTAGGTAGTAAGTTCAACCAAGATTCAAAAGTTCAACTTGAAACAGCACACACTCAAAGTGTCGTACAAACTTTATCATGTATTTGTACACTTATACATTGAGCTGTTTCAAATCAAATCCTGTCATGCAGTGACTACACTTATGCAATGCTCCTGCCTGTAAAGCGATGGAAGCTGGTTTACCATACAATAGGGGTAGGTGTACACAGTGAATTTTTTGATTCATATATTACAGAGTCAATATCCGCATCTTGACTTTACTACAACCCGACCTCTGTAAACCTAAACGGATCTCCTATCAGTACCTCCATTAAAGTCTCCTGAAAAATCTCCCTTGCCTTTCACTTGCACCCAACTCATCACACCTCTTTACATCTCCCTCATCATCGATGTACGTTTGCACCCAATATTAGATCCTAATCGGGATAATTCAATCGTCAAATCAAATCGTTTCTATTCGGATCGATAAATGAAATGAAGAGCTCGTTGACGTATACATTCAATATCTAGTAAAATCTGTCTCTTGATTCTTCAATGAATCTCTATGACTTGATATACTATGATACTACATTCTTGTAAACATTCTTGTACGAATTAATTAGATTATCACGTTAAATTGACTACAAGCAATCATCAACCGTTTCAACATTATGAAAATAGGTAATCAAAACTAGATTGTCACATTCATCTACACTCCTCTTCCGAGGCTGTTCGAATTAATATCAATGAAATTTATATACAAACAATATTAATATACGCTCTGTAAATAAATAAAAGCAAACAAACCCCCTTCTCTACAGGTCAGGACAGTCCGATTACTTAAACTTCTTACCGAACATGATCACTTGCAATTGATCATACATGGAGATGACACCGGCACCGGCAACACCTCTCAAGATGTTAGCACCACAACCCTTGAACAAGGACTTGATACCTTCAGCGGCAACAATTTGCTTGAAAGCGTCAAAGGCACCGTTGTACTTGACGGCTTGACCAGAAGTCATCATCATTCTTCTTCTAACAGTGTCCAATGGGTAAGAGGCAGTAGAGGCACCAGTGGTGACAACCCAACCCAACAAGAACGAGGCCAAGAAAGAACCTTCCAATGGACCAACCAAGACAACAGGCTTCAAGGAATCGTACAAACCGAAGTACAAACCTCTGTAGACAACAATACCAACAACGGATGGACCGAAACCTCTGTACAAACCAGCAATACCATCGGTAGCTAAGGTCTTCTTGTAGACATCAAACAAACCGTTGAATTGTCTCTTACCGTCACCACCCTTGGTGGACTTGGCGTCGTTAGCCAATCTGGTTCTGGCGTAATCCAACGAGTAGACGAAAGCCAAAGAGGTGGCACCAGCCAAACCACCAGATGCCAAGTTACCAGCGAACCAGGTCCAGTAGTTGTCCTCCTTCTTGAAACCGAACATCTTCTTAAACTTGTCCTTGAAAGCAAAGTTCAAGGCTTGAGTTGGGAAGTATCTGATAACGTTGGCGGTGTTACCTCTCCAGAAAGAAGCAGTACCTTCTTCGGCAGCGGTTCTTCTGAAACATTCGAGGATACCGTCGTACTTTCTAGATAATCTACCTTGCTTCAACATCTCGTCTTGGTTTTGAATCAACAACTTGACTCTTTCAATTGGAGCAGCGGCGGTCTTCGAGACAGCGGCGGAAACACCACCCATCAAGAAGTCGATTAAGAATTGGTTGTCCATGGTGAATTTGAATATATGTACGAGGTTACTAACTCTAAGGAGAGGAATAAAAATTTTCAGCGAGTGGATTTTACTTGGTTTTATACAGAAAATTTTTCCTGGATCCCACAAACTTTAGTCAGGACACGACCGGACTAAATCGGACACATTGGAAGAAAAAAAATTGATGGACCTCAAACGACGCGTTCTGATTTGTCAATAGGGTTAAAAGAAAGAAAAAAAGGTCTGAAAACGGTAGGTAACAACAAGCAACACCTTTTCTTTTAGTGTGGAGGTGGGTGATAGGGATGCGGAGGGAGGCAGACGTTTTACTTGTAGGATAGGGTTGTGGTTGGAGTAGTTTAGGAAATATGGGTTGCTATTAGCCGTGTATAGAGAGATTTAAGTGAGATAAGTCTTTGATATAGTGTTGATCTATTCATAGAGAGTTCTTTTTTAATTGTATAATGCAAAAGTAGAAAGTAAATTGCAATCTATTATTATGCGAAGAGGGAATTCTTGATCAATTAGAGAAGTCAATTTGATCCACTTGGATGAAAGATACGGTGAAATTATATTGACCTATTGTATTGCTGATGCATCCGAGCGAAACGAGAAATGTTGGATTGTGTAAATTTTTGGGTGAGTGTTGTCAAATTGCTGGAGTTTAGAGTAAACGTACGTGTATGTGTACGGATGGGTGGGTGGGTGATAAATTGGAGATGTGGAAGATGTCATATATGTAGATTATAAAGAAAGAGTAAATGAGAAGCATCTGACGAGCATATTATGTTGTCAACCGCTTATTCCTGTAGTTTAGGGGCACACACTCACGCGAGTTACGAGTATTCTCGGTGAAATGTGAGTGAAAAATCGGTATGTCCAATGGGTGTTATAATAGTGTCACAAAAAGTACCTGAAGAGTGGATCGGTCAAGATGAGATAGGAAGTGGCAGGAAGTGTGCTAGGAGAGGATGCATAGAATTAGAAGACGGTGGACGAAGAGTTGTGTTAAGTATGAAGAGTGGTGTAACTGTAAGCTGAAATGTCGAGAAAGATTGAGTTATTAAACGTATCTGGTGAATTACTTTTGAAAATTTGACGGTGATGTTTCCTATAATATGGACTGGAGTACACTTTTCCGAGGCTTGAAAGGTTAATACATTTTGCACTTCTATTCAGGGTTTTATGGTCATCGATTTTAATCCTCCGGATGTTCAGTTGAGTAGACGAGGATTCTCGATAGAATCCGAACTGTTCCTTAAGATCTTCTTAAATAATGACCATTCCTCTGATTGATTCCTTCTCATGGTGAAACTGATTTTAGATCATACTAAGAATGACTTGGTTTGGAGCATTCCTTTAATCGATTAATCTTGTTAAATAACTCACTATGGTGTACCTATAGTGAACCGAATCTTCCCTTCCGAATATCTTATTGTACGTATCTCATGCATCTGATCTCGTCTTATTTAATGCACCTCCCCAACAATAATTCAACTTCCCCACCACACAATTAGCTATTCCGACTTATTGACAATGACATTGGTTCCTCAATACATCACTTTGGATCTTCACATTACTTTTCTCAGCCCTTTGGTGTATATTTATTCTCACTTAGATCTATAGACTGTCATTCAATGCACACAAAATCAAGGCTGCAGAATTCATAGCTCGTAATTTAATATACCTTTTGCAGCCAAACAAAGGATAAAGGGCGAATGGAAGTTGTTATACTTAGAGTGGAGTAAGAGAGAAAATGGGAGTCAGACTAGAAACCATTTGTAGGAGAATTTCAACAACCTATAATAAACCATACCATATATTTGCATGATCATGTACCTTGACTCTGAAGGGTACACTGAAGTACCATCGTATCAATCAACTGACTGCTTCAATGGACCACGATATTAGGGACATTCATTGATAGATATCAATAGAACTCTTCTATAGATTGTCATTTTTCTAAATTCGTAGTAAATCTACAAAATAACAATAGACAATCAAAAGAAGTAAAGCAATAGAAGCAGGATATTTAAGAATTTGTATTTAATCAACTACCCTGATATGTTAAGAAGCTCCTCAACTATATTGTATCTGACTACTTTCAATCGAGTCCCCAAATTGTCGTAGTTGGCTTAACAAAGGTGAAAATATATCCAGAAATTGTAATCAGTAAGTTCACTAATAAAGAGTGAAAAATAAAGCTTCTCTAAACACGTCAAGATTGTTGAAATCAGTACAAAAAGCTGCACAACGTCTTGTGCATTTATATCAAATGACAGATAACTTACACATATTCACAGTTTATTTGCTAATGATTCACACGAACTCCGTCCACATCACAATAAGTACACCAGCTGAGCCTCGAAGTCCGCCTCAGATACATACAAAGCCTTTTATATAAGAACAAATCATCAAAGCCTCTGCGACTTCCACCACCTTCTATCACCCTTATCAGTCCGATCTCTCGCCCCGACAGGCCGATACTTCCTTTTGCAATAAGCGGAATAACGGACTTATCTCCATACTTAAGTCCAACTAAATCTTCATTATTTGATCCACTCAACTCAATTCATTTCCAATTATATCATTCAATGTCTAAACTAGTTAAAGCTGTTACTGTTGTTACTGGTAATTCTCCAAAATTTACAACTTTCACTATTCCAGCACCTCAAGAGGACGAGGTTCAAGTGAAAGTGTTGGCAGCAGGTTACTCACAACTTGCTAGAAGTAGGGCTGCAGGAACTCATTTTAGTGTAAGAGGTGTAACTGAAGAAAGACTTGTAGGATGTGATGCTGTTGGACTTCTCAATGGCGAATTGGTCTTCTTCGGTGCTCTTGGTCCTAGAGCAGGCAGTTATAGTGAGTATGCTAACATCAAGAAAGCTGGTATAATTCCATTTCCAAAGGATATTAAAGATAAAAAAGCAGCTATTGAGTCCGTAGGTGCATATTTCAATTCTGGTCTTGGTGCTTATTTAGCGTATAACAGAATCCCGGGCGGAGTCCCAAAGGGTTCCTCGATTTTGGTGTTAGGTGCTACTAGTTCAGCAGGAAGAATTGCTGCTTTCGCTGCAAAATATACTTACGAAGCAGCTAGTGTCATTGGTGTTGGCCGTAATAAAAAGGAGTTACAAAGATTAAAGGAAACAGGGATTCTCGACGATTATTATACGCTTGGTGAAGAGGATCCAGAAACTTACAAAGAAAAGTTGAGCAATGTTAGTATAGTTCTCGACTATGTCAATGGAGATCCGCTTGAAAAATACATTGGAATATTGAGCAAACTCAAAGAGAAGACTGAGCCGATCTATGTGGTTTTGGTTGGACAAACAGCCGGGCCAACCAAGTTCAATTTAGCTGACCATGCATTCAGATCAAACAACTTGATTGTTTTAGGTTCAGGAGGACAGTTCAGAATGCCAAAGATCATTGAAATTTCACAAAAAGTGGTGGAGACGTTGGTGAATGGAGGTGTCAGGTTTCCTGTGAAGAAGACAAGTTTGGAAGAAATTGCAAAGACTTGGGGGGTAGACCCAATGGTTGATGGAAGTAGATTGTACGTTGAGATTAGCGAACTCTAAACAATAGACTGATCACTTTACTTTATATACAAGATTTTATACAGGAATAGAAGTTGCAATAATTGTTACAAGATCACCCTAAGATACAGTCATTTGAATATTCTCTAATGGTTTGGGCAGAAGATGGTATGGATTACATTATAAAAAGTACATTGTACAACTCGTTCTTATCCAGTATGATCTTCAGAATGCAGAATCACTGCAATCACATTCAAACCAATACAACTTAACTTCCACGTTCCAACTCCTACATCCCACTACTGTTTCTACATTTTCAATCATGAACTTTCCAAATCTATTCAATAAATAAAATACAATCGTTACTTTTGACTTCCATACTGTCCTGAAATTCTCTGCACCTCCGCACTCGCTCTTTGCGCAGCACGTCTATTGTTATCAAACACCTCCATCGCTATATCTTCAGTGCGAACTATGCTGTCGACGCTTACATTACTCCCATTGTAGTGATCAAACACTGATTCCGAGTATGCAGACACCTTACTTTTTCTCTTAAACATGTCAAGCACAGACTTACGTTGCCTTGGCAGCAGTGGTGTTGCCAAGGGTTGAACCTGTCCTTCCAGCAGACCATGTGGTTCTTCCACTACAGTCGTGCTGTTATTGAAGCTTGCATTCCTGTTGTCGTCGCTCGACGAGCTGGTTGATTCTCCACCAGTCTTCTTGTAGTTTTCATTTGGCAGTGTCGATGCTCTTCTTGTAGTATCTGAGCCAGGACTGTGCATACTTGTGCTCATCTTCGAGTAGTTACTTACCTTCACTCTATTTGGATCAGTTGGATCATAATCAGTTGGGTACGCATCGAAATCTCCCCTCAACTCGCACTCACGAATAATGTCCACATCATATGGCCAGTACAACTTCTGCAATGCATCATAAAAGAAACGAGGCAAGAGACAGGCCAATATACCCACAAACAAACATGCCCAGAACGAAATTGATCCAAACATCTGCAGTGCGGCCTTGTAAAACTCCGTCAGTGCTGTTGCCGAAGTCCAGATACCTGTCCATCCAAAGAAGAGTAAAATGGAAAGAGACACAAATAGCACACTCAAGTAGTCCCATCTGTACTGGTGCATTAAAATGTACATGTTGCACGCAATACATGAGATACCTGCAACGATAATTCCCATCCAGAAACGGTGGTCCATATTCAACCCATCTGAGCGAATAAACCCGGAGACATACAACGCATAAGGAAAGAAAAAACTCACCACAGACTGGTAAATGGCATCCACCATATAGATCCAGAACTTGGTCTCAGTCCACTCGCTACGCAAGATTCCTGTACGGTACACTTGTGGCACTAACAAGGACACCTTAGAACTGATATCCTGGTCAAACACACCCATGAAAATCACAGCCAAAGACGTGAATGCCAAGTTATAGAAGGTCAAGTAGGTGAACTCAAATAAGTATGTTCCATCGTAGTCGTTGTACACACCGTACCAGAACAACGCGATTGTGAAAATCACATTCTTATAGAAAAAGGATGGGATCATCTCACTGAACCGTTTGTACGACCATCTTCCGTGCACAAGCAACAACTTGGCCAAGTAACGGAACTGTCCAACTGCGTAATCTGACGACATAACTGCTTGTCTACCTTCCTCACCTGCAATTCCTACACCCACGTCAGCAGCTTGAATCATGGCAACATCATTCGAACCATCTCCAATCGCCAATGTCATCACATCTAAAGTATCCTTGACCATCTTCACCACAGCAGCCTTTTGAGCAGGTGAAACACGACAACACAATACTGCTTTGCACTGTTTACACAAGAGCAAGAACTTACGCTTGGTGTCCTTGTCAGTCAATGCCAATTTCAAGGCATCACCGTCAATGACAACACCAAATCTCTCATCAGGTGGTGTGTGGTCCTCCATGGCTTTTTCCAATTCTTCCTCAGAACCAGTCATGTTGAAGTACCTCGTCAAGAAGTGGCTAATCAAGTAGTCTATTAGTAAAGGTTCCAGTAATGTATCGTAATTTGTTACATTGTACTCTTTAACCTCCTCCGGTGTCAACTGTGTTTTTAACAAAAGCAAATCCATATCATTGCCCAATAAGTTACATGAAAACCCGATATTGATCGCAGTTTCCACCTTGTCACCGGTCAACACCCACAACTTAATACCAGCATTTCCTAAAAGCTGGATAGCATCTGGCACACCATCTTGCAACCTGTCTTCAATTGCAGTACCACCTATCAATACAAGTTCTCTCTCGATCGAGTCAGCTACAGCCTCCATCTTAGCTTCACGGTCATCCAAAGACAGCGCAGCAATTTGATGGCGTTTGTTCCATTCCTCGTACTGCGTCCACGATAACTCACGGTGTGCAATACACAATGTACGTAAACCTTCCGTTGCGTATTCCTCCAAGTGCTTTGAGGTTGTGTCCAATAATTTCCTATTGTTATTTTGCGTCAGCAAACGCCCATAGATAATGGAATCAGCACCCTTACAAATCAACACAGCCTTTGGTTCTTCGTCCGGTGATTGAGCTGGGATCTTCACAATAGCACTCATTCTTTTTCTAGTACTGTTAAATTCCAAAGTGTTAAGTAATTGGTATTCCTTTGTTACTCCTTGAACATTTACCAAAACACCCTTCTTGGTGTTTGCTTTGAATTCAAAACCTAACGAACGAGCGGTTCCAACCAATGCAGCTTCATCAGGCGATTGAGCCTTGAGTGCAAGTTTCTCAGGATTTTTAGGATCATCCTCAACAAGCACAGAATGACACAAGGCAAGTGCCAACATGAAATGTTCATTACATTTCTTCTGGCTTTCTCCCAGTGACCCACGCAAGTCGTCAATAAATTCGGACGAAACAAACGTGAGTTCATCGTGGTACAACTTTTCTTTGGAAAGTTTGAGCAACCCTTGTGTCATGAGTACACGATCGCGCTCAATCAATGCTTTTTCTTGTGCTGCCTCAGTTTCTACATCTATTCCTTGTCTTTTACGTAACCCGGCCAATGCCTCGGTATATGCTCTTCCATATGAGACACCATTCACAGTACACTTCTTGAACTCCATCAAGTTCTGGGTCAACGTTCCTGTCTTGTCACTGAAAATGTACTCAATTTGTCCCAAGTCGTCTGAAATACTCCATGATTTGGGTGTGCATGGGTAATCTAATTTTTCATAGTACATTCCAATGTCCAGGTAGATGAAAAACACCTGTGCTGTTTTGATAATCTCAATTGTAATGTAAAGTGAAATTGGTACCAATGACTGGTACAAGATAAGGGCAACGAAAAAGTCAACCAATCCATTCTTAAATGGAGAACCTGCAATTGTTCCAAACTCGTAAAACTCAGCACTAGTCAATGACTGTCGGTAGTATAATCCATTGACCAAACCCAGCGCAAAACAAATCACAAACAACAAGATAAAGTTCACTAAAATGTAATAGTTCAACTCACGGGAGATACGCAGCTGCTTGGTAGGTGTAATACCTGCGTTAAGCATGATCTTAGTGTCATCTCCAGTAAATACAACCATTCCCACAACCCATTTTGTGTTTCTGAGTGAGCACCCACGTAACAACATGTTGTTGATGGTGATTGCTTCCTGTTTTTCTTCGCCTTCCTTATTATACTTCAAGTTACCTTGATATGAGTACAAGTTAGGGTGTGGGCCTTCACTTTCTACTTCAAACTCTTGAGTTATCATGTCGTCTGCTCTTAAGATTGGCTTCTCGACGGATCCATACTTCAATGCCTGTCTCACCTTCAAGTTTGTTTCACCATCCAAATTTTTAGTCTCCACAAAACAACAATTGTCTTCATCAGAAGTGGCCAATATCACCACATCTGCGGGCAATTCATCATTGTTATATATGCGTAATAAGTCACCGACTCGTACATCTTTCCAGTACTTGCGTGTGAACTTAAGGGCCTTACGCCGCAGTTGCTCCGATTTACGTGCATCTCCAAAAGGATTTGGTTTTGCATATTCTGTCAGGTTCCTTGGGGTAGCATGATCCATATCTAAGAACTCACTGTCGAATGATTTACGCTCGGTGGATGCTCCAGTGTTAGTGTTTGCCTCGTGTTCTAATCTTGCCTTGTCAGCACGCTTCTGCTTGCTGAATTGACGTTGCACCCAATATACAAAACGGAACATCAACTTCGAGTTAGCCTTCTTGAATTTTCTCCACCATGATACTTTCTCGTCATTCACATTGTAGTTTACGTATGCAAATTCTGAGCCTTCAAGTTTGTCCAAGATGTGAGTAAACTGATTGTTAACTTCCATGTCAGTTACTGTACGCCTTGAATCTTCCATGGCATCTTTCACTGCTGTAATGGCGCAGATAACAATCAATGGTACTGCAGCAAGTGCAGGCGACGGCACACCGAATATATCGAATGCACCCAAGATGAGCAATGCCAAAAAGTAAATGTTTGCCACGTTGTTGAAAAACTGGTTGTATAAGTTTTTAGGAAGAAACGAGAGTGGTGTGTACTTTGTCGTTCTTATTTTGTTACGTGGATAGGAAGTCACAGGTAATCCCGACTCTGGGTCCAACATATCACTGGGAAGTGGTTTGTTGAATGTGACGAGTCTCTTGTGTTCTTTACGATCAGCAGGATCTTTTGTTTCTGGAGCTGCTACTTCAAATGTGTCGTGGCCTTCATGGTCGGTACCGTATTCGTCAATAATGTCTTCTTCTGTTGTGTTAGGTCTACGTATCAGGTCCATGCGGCTTGGTTTACGTTGTTTGCGAGATCCTTGGTGGTTCTGGCTTGGCAGAAGTAATCCCTTAAGCGTTTTAGATCTGCTCAAGTTTTCCTTCTTGGGTCTACCGTGCTTGTTACGAGTGGTACCCCATCTATGTCTTTTCATTTTTCTTTCATTGTCCTCATCATCCTCTTCTTCGTATGCTTCTCCGACCATCGACGGCATGCTAAAAGTATGTTGGGTAAACGGCGATTGCGGCCGTTGTAAAGAATGCACATCATTTTCCGGTATCGTGTTGTTGTTGTCGAGGAATGGCGATTGTAATCTGTGAGGTACGAGATTGTCGTGCAGACTAGGCGAAGCCAACGTTGCCGATGACGAACTGACACTGTCTGGGAGTTTGAACCGAAGGGAAGATTTGCGACCAACTCCCAATGCCGACGCCAGACTAAGACTACTATGGTTAGTTGGTCCCATTAAACCACTCGAGCTGCTGTTTCCACTAATCCTCAGTTCATTCAAGTTGGGAGTTGGCATTGCCGAGATGGGACTTCTAGTTCCCGAATCTGTGTCCAGTTGGTCAAATGAAAAATGGCTGTTTCGGTTGTGAGGGAACAGTGCCAGTTGCGGCGTAGTATACCCTGTATGATCATCTATTCGATTCTCCTGTTGATGTTGCTGTTGCTGCTGGTTATGCTGTTGCATCTGATTCGTCAGCAGTTGCTGTTGCCTCTGCTGATGCTCTGGATCCTGAAACGGACTGCGTGCGTTTGACATCAGTATTCAATGCTAGAATCAAAATGAATGTGGTAAAGATCTATAAAAAAATCTCTGCTGCCTCGCAAGATGTACCAATATAGAAAGACGTAACTGTCCCTTCCTTCTCTAGGATAAACTAAAGCGAATGTGTCAAAAGAATGTGTATTTAATTTTGCCTTTGATTTTTATGTGGGCTTTTTCGTTTTTTATCCTTGAATTATAGACGTGTCACCGAGCGGAGATAATGAATGGGATGGTCTTATTTGTGGAATGGAGTAGTGAGTAACTTAAAAGGGGTAAGTTAATAGTAATCAATGCGTAGAAGGAAGTGCTAGACTTTAGGAAGTCGTAGTTTTGACAAGTTGCTGGAAGTAAACGGTATCAAGAACTTGATGATTTAGACGAAAACTAACGAGGTGAAAAATAGAGTTGGATTTGGGGGAGTGTTAAGAGAAATGAACAAAGGAACGCGATGGGGAGCCAGGAAGGAGTAAGTCGGTTTAGGGAGAATCAAAAGTCTCGGATCTACTAAGGATCCGTGTCCACCACCGTCAGGGATACTAAAAATACTTGAGAAATTAGTAATTGGACGCGATGGAGTTTGTGTTGATTGTTTCACTGTGTCCGGAAAAGGTAAAACCATAAACGTTGAGGCAAGTATATGGTGTGTTGGGAGGTGTTGAAGAGGTGTTGGGAGGAGGTGTTAGACCCTTGGAGGTGTTTTTTTCTCTCTTGTTCGTGATGTTGCTGGTGATTATATTATTGTGGGCTTCCACTTGTACCTTCTTAGATATGTCCCCTTGGTGTCACCTTAGGTGATATTATGCATATATTCAACCTGCTTCTATGTTGTTCTACATTGTTTCTTTTCGAGAATTGACGTTGTTGTTCGTGGATGAATGTCTTCTTGTGGGTGTTATTATGTTATTATATTTAAACTGACTATAATGGGATCAATGGCTCTACGGGTATCCATCTATACATTTATGTGTTGATGTTTATATATTTGGTTACTTTATATGGTTATTGTACCATGAAAACTTTGCAATCTCATCAATTCATTCGAGTAAATCTGTTTGTTAAGTCTCTTACCATTATGATCCCTCATCGATACTCCCATTCTCATCCCATTGCCAATACCTAAGACTCTTTCTCACATTCTACGGATACCTTTACAATGGCTTGACCGCCCGATATTCTGTCCTTTCCTTTCTGTGCTTGATCCGCCCCTTTTTGTAACACCCAATACTACTCTTTTACACCATTACATTAACCCTCATTGCATACATTGTGCTTCATTCGGGCCACTCGGAAACTAGCGAGTTTAGCCAAGCCCATTGGTGTAGGAGCTGGGAATGGAAGACACCTTCCAGTAATTTCTTTACTATCAAAGAAAAAAGAGTGGCTTGGGAGGGGATATGATTGTGAGTGATGATCGAAGTTTACAAGGTATGTTGGACCATTGGCACTCTGCCAAGAGGACCGCGGTTAGATTTGGTTGATTTTGTACAGTCTTGGTTGAGAAGAGATGAGTAACTTGAGGCGGTTTGCGTAACTAACTAAATCGTGTTTTTTTTTTCTTTTGGAGAGCTGATGATTTTGCATCAAGTTTGTTTCAAGAGTTAAGAAAAGACGTCTGTAGTTTGTGTTAAGGGAGTCGCTTGTATATTATAAACTGTTATAATTGGTGATTAGATCAAGTTGATTACTCAAAGCTGAAATGTGTCAATCGATAATCTCATCACTGGATAAACCCGTCCTTGGATTAACTCATTAATTTAATATACCTCTACTTACTCTGATTGCAACCATTTTCATGCTTCTAGCATTTGCAACATCCACTTCCAATAGTTACGAAGTAGAATGGATTGATCTGAAATTGGTTGAGCTTTCAATCTCAGCTTTGATACCCCCTCAGTGGCTTCTGAGTAGAGGGTGTAGGCTGAAATCGGGGTGTTGTAGAGCATCGGAAATATTACCTCCATCTATCACAGGGTGATATTTCAGGTCAACACCACTTACTAGTTTTCTGCTCGGTTTTAAAATCAAAGAGAAATGAGCGAGGCCAGTATTTTCGCTGATTTGAATTGACTTTAAGTCAGAGATCTATATTGGTAATGGTCTTGATGAAAGATATTTGGTGAGTGTATTGACAAAGATTTTAGAAAAGTGAAGGATTTAGTGATTGCAAATGTGTTCTATTAAAAAGACACCTGGCAATAATTGCACTGAGTTAGACTCCCCTAAAGCAGCTACTCAAATATATCATACCATAGTTGTACTAAAATAGATGGATTCCTAAGAGAATTTCCATCTCGAAACCAATTTGAAAACATTCCATATAAAATAACCACTAAAATCCTAGCCTCTAAACTATGAGCTATGTTCTCTTGCTCCTTTCGGTAGTTATTGTTTCGATTTAATGCACAAAATAATTTTGCAGCCATTAGTTGTGCTGAAAATATAAGGACTAATTTTCTATCGGGTTAACCGAAGGATGGTGACTACTTAGCTTCGACTATGTACTAAACGAAAAAGCTGACTGTCAGAACAACTACGATATTTTGTCATCTCTCCTTTTACCAGATATCTCATATTAATATAACCTCTTCAAAATTCATTATCAATTTATAAAACACATAAAATTATCATTTCTTGGTCTATTCCAAACTAGGAATTGATCACCAAGTACTTTGCCATATTAAGTTTCTGCCAACCAGGCGAAACATTACCCATATCGTACATTAATTATAACACTCTTTTGTCTCCCAAAAATACAGACACTTGTTTCTTTGCGATTACAACAAGTACCAGTGAGTCGCCTCCAGATATCAGGTACGTAGTTCCCATGTCACTTACAACAGTGTAATTCTGAAAAATAACAGTACCTCGAATTGCTCCCAACAGTGGAACTGCGTTCACTACTTTATCCCACTCCATAGGAACCATCCCAGTCATTGGTAGCTTTACGTTTATGTTAATCCATTGGAGTCTGTGGAACCTTTCCACTTGTCCTTCAACCTTCTTGAATCTATTATTGGAAATGTTAATTCGACGCAATCCGCTTGGTAAAGTGTCGAAGTTAAAATAATCGAGCTTGTTACCTGAGACATCGAGAGATTGGAGATGTGGCCCAAAAATGCATTTCTCGAACAGTTTGCTCTTCAACTGACAGTTGCTTAAGGAAATCAGTTGAAGATTTACTGGGAAGTTGACCCATTGGTCAACTTTCAAGTGTTGTTGGCTAAGGTCGAGTTCTCTAAGCCGTACACCCATGATATTAGTTTCCATTTTCATAGAATCACCAAAGAGATTCTTGAGTGTCCCAGCATTCCCACTCATAGAACTGGGGGTGTTGATGAAGTAATCTAGCTTATTCTTTTTGCAGACATCGATCCCCTTTGCGCTGTCTACACTGTACTTCCTACCACTAGATTCAGGTGGTTGTTGGCGAAACACCAACTTTTGTAAATGCATGGGAGTCTTGACGTCACGGAACCGTACGAACCGGTTCAGTGTCAAGTTCAATTCTCTGATGCTAGTTTGTGAAACATCTATGCTGCTCAAGAGATTTCTCAGTAAGTCAACCTTTTGTAGATTGTGCATGTCGTCAAAGTTGAATCCAGCAACTGTATCCAAGCCAATCTCAACTAAGGATAACTCACGTAAATTCAGGGGCAATGTCAACCCTTGAAAGCCACTCAATTGTACTCGTTGCAAGTGGAGTTTTAAAAGAGACTCTGGAAATTTCATAGCTGGGTTAATGAAAGGCCTGTTTGCATCAAATTGAAGCCCGGATATCACCAACGATTTCAATGCCTTAGGGAGAGTCCAATTAAGTACTGTTGGTGCTGTTGCAAAAACGACGTTTGTCAACTCCATCTCTTTTAATGCTATTGGGTATTCGATATGCAACACACGTTGTGATTCGAGCGTACTATCTGTGAAGCACAAGTGCTTTAATTCATGCAAATGCGCCAACTGCGCAATATCACTAATGACAGACAGAAACATTGTAATGCTAGTGAGCGAGTCTGGTAAAAGTAATTGATCACAACAGTTGTTCCCGCTGCTGAAAGTCCTAAGCCTCAGAAGGTATGCAATATCCACAGCCTCTTCAGTCCCAAAATCAATCATTCCTAAAGTTAAGTCCAGAAGTAAAGGTGGAAGTTTACTAAAGTCAACATTCTTGACTGAAAAAAGGGTCAACTTTCTTAAAGTAGAAGGAAACAGTGACGGAACAGATGCATACTGAACTCTCAACTCAACTACTTGCGGAGGGAGAGATTCCACAGAATCAAAGTTTTCCAACTGCAAGTTGGTAAGGTTTAATGGTAAATCATAACTTCCTATTGTTATTCCCACACCTCCTCCACTGACATAAAGCTTGCTAATATTCCCAAATTTCGCGGAAATCTCTACCCAGTGATGGTAGAGCATCTTATCACCTGTATGCTCCAAATGCTCAAAGTGCAGTAAGAGATCAGGATACTCATTTCCAAACTGTACAAGACTACTTGGGTTGTGAAATTCAAGTGTCAGTGGGAGGAAAATTCCACGATTCTGTCTCATGAACACCAGCAAACTTCTCTTGTCCAAGCCTGCTGGTGGTCCTTCCGGGTCCAACAAAATTCGGCCGTACTTCTTTTCAAATGCTAAGGCTCTAAGGGTTGGATCCATAGTAAAATTCTCAACATCTTGGGGAGCCAAGTGTACAAAGATTTCACGCAATAACTCTGACGGTAACCTTTCTAACCTACTTGATGACATTGCTTCAGCTTCTTCTGGAGAAGAGAAATGGTTTCGATTTTTTTAAAAATCCTACAACATACTTTTTAACCGGAAAGTTTATTTTATGAAAAGTTCACGTGTAGCCATATGACGCGGCTAGAGTTAAACCCAAAGTTTGTGTTGAAGCTATGTACAATCGCTAGTTTGCCTCGTACCCATACGTTGACGATCATGGCGAACGCTTAGCACAGCGACTAATGCCTGGACTATTTTCTAAGGCAATAGAACCCTTATTGTTTGTTATTCCTTAACTTTCAAACATACCACGAACCCTGGGGTTGCCAAATGAAGTTGATCGCACTCCATATGTTTGCGCTAGCTCACCAAAAAAGTTCTCCTGCTTTGACGTTTCGGTTATGCAATGTACCTGAAATCAACACACCTTTAATGAAGCTGGAATCTTCTGAGATAGATATAACTTGTTCGCTAGACTGTTCAGAGAAGAATGTTCAATGGATCGAAGGTTCCGCTAATACTTCGCTTCCTCTCAGCCTCCATACATAGTCTTATTTGTGAAACTCTTTCGTCTATAGTCTATTGTTTCAAAACTTAATTACAAATGAGCCAAAATACACAAAGCCAATACCGTAAGACTTCTAGAATATGCTAAAATTATAAATATTGCTCACATTTATGGTGTGTATGCTTAAATAAGACAACCTATGGCTTATAGTTACTCTAATTGTTTGGGTGTACTAACTATTGCGGTAATGCATTGAATGAGTGGAAAGGGATTCCCGGTTAAGTCCCATTTAGAGTTACAGATGCTCAATTGGGAATTCCTAATCGAATAAGGTATACATTGCCCAGATATTCTTTGGGATCGAATCGATATTAGTATCATCAAAATTGAAGCAACTATTTAGTTTTCATGTCATTATGACGTCATTGAATTTGGTCCCGCTTGGACTGGTTTGTTATGATGGAAATGACTATTGCTTAGGAAAGCGTACGTATTCGACTTAACTTGTAAAGTTTTGTAGAGTTTTACGTTAAGTAAAACGAGCGAGGGGGAGGACGAAACGGAATAAGTGTCGCTATTGAAGGTAAATACTCGTCTTTGTGATTTGCCAATTATGACGAAGCGACAGCTGATAAAGTAATATTCCAATTTTCCAATGAAACTGTACATCAGATTTGGTCGTGTGGGGTATATGAAGGTTAGTATACTCTTGAATAACTTCACGTTCACTAAATCCAACCAATCATCCAACTTTGATACATAAACTTAATGTTTAATGAATTAGCGAAAAAAGCTTCACATTCTTGTAGTGAGAGTTGTACACATGCTCAGTTTACAAATTTAAAGAAGAATTATGGTTCTCATGCATTTCCAAGGTGTTGCGATCACTTCACTTATGAGCTGTATCTCTCTCATACTTTTTTAGAGCAAAGTCATTCTTCAAGTATGAGATGACCTTCAAAAGTTTTAAGATGTAGTGGATAATTCACTAAGTCCATAGTATTGAAGACATCTTCAATTGTAAAGTCACACTTTCTATGTCAAGTTTTTGGATCTTCTCAGTTGTTCTTTGATGACTTATCTTTTATATCATTTACCAAACTAAGTAACTGAATCGTGATCAAAATGTTGACATTATTAAATAAACAATTCTTACAAAGAAGGGACAGTGGTTGGTGGGTGCATATCCTAATATACTAAATATACTTAAATTAAACATTTGCTATTTAGTGGCTACGTTTAGTAGCTGCTGATTAGTTGCTACGGTTAATAGCTTCTGATAAATTGCGATGATGGTTAAGTAGCTCTTTTTCCAAAGAGATTAACGTATGGCTCTTATTTATTGAGCTAGGAAGTATTTGACCGAGAGAATCGATGAGAAGTATTGTTTGGTTATTGAGCGAGCCCATCTTCATGAAAATAGGGATACAAATTAGTTTGTACTCCTACTAATTTTGATCGTTTTTCATCTATTAATGGAATCATGAACGGAATATATTATTATTGGACATCCAGTTTCACAAGGTTCAAGTTACCACAAACTTGCGAGCCTAAAACGTTTGATCGATGGGATGGTTCATGTATAATGTAAGAGTCCTTCCTCTACGCAGCCATGTATATTTGTGCTATTCAATAGTTGCATACTAATATTGTCTTCTTTAAATTACTGTTTACAGATTTGTGCTATTATTTTGCCAAAATCTGTTGAAAACTACCAACTTTTGACTGAGTCATCGCAATGATTCATGATTCAGAGACATATCAATCTGGGATCAAATGTTGTGTTTGCTCAACAGTGTCATTAACTCAACATTATCTATTGATATTTAAAAAATAATTATTGTTAATAAAGGCTGCAATGGTTATACTTCAAACTAGTTTGTAAGATATTATACTGTATTCTGTGTTCAATTTAGTAAATGCATTCATTCGACATATTATACGTATTTAAGATATTCAATACACTAAATCGGCCTTAAAATACGTTTGAAAAAGCCATGGTTGAGAACTGTATCCGTAATAGAAATTACTTGTATCATTATCACTGTTGTGCACAGAGTGTAGTTCACAGAATATAGTGTGACAAGTAAACCAATTCTAATGTCACATCCATTACACTAACGCCATCAATGGCGTCCGGCATCGTATGATTTATCACTCAGATCCTCACGAAGAGTTAGCTAAGGGAGAATCAAGTGGCGGCAGGTTTAGCAAACTTTTCAGTCCATTCCTTTGCAACCAGTATAGCCTTCTGCTCATCTTCCTTCCAGTCTTGAGCTACATCATTTGCTAAAGGGTCGTCAGGATTCGGCGCTCCTAGTAATGCTTGGATTGATAACAAAATGGTTCGAATCTGCAACGCCGGACTCCAGTTATCTTTCAATACATCAAGACAAATCCTACCCAACTTATCAATATTTGGATGGTAGATCTTAGTTAAAAAGCGGACCTTTGGTGCACACATTGGGTAGTCATCAGGCAAGTATAACTCCAACACAAATACCCCACCAGAATAAGGCGACGATGATGGACCATCAATCGTCACGTTGAAATACCTCAAGTTCTCCTCCAGAGGTTCGGCAGTAATACCTGGAACTGGGTCACTCACCAAACGCTCTGTTTCCTTGATGATTCTCTTGGGTAATGCAGCCATGTTATATGGGTATCTTTATTAGTTGTGGTGGTTTTTTGCCTTTGGATTGTCAGTCTTTTGGGGGAGGGATTTTGGGTATGCAGGAAGGTTAAACGTCACGTGAAGATCGATATCAGTCAAATTTTCAAAGCCTTAAACGAGATGAATTGGATACTATCAAGAAATGACACAACCATTGCCACCAACTCCGCCATTCAAGCATCGTGTCGTTGTGGGGACGTTAGCTATCCTTGCAGGAGCATACGTTGTATATGATACTGGAAGGGACTTTCAATTCGTAAAGTTCGAACCACATAGTGAGGAAGAGATTGAACGTAGAAAATTGGAGGGTAAGACTGGATTGACTATGACTGTTCTGAAGGTGAGAACTTTGGACTACACAGATGAGGCGAAAGAGAGGTTGAAAAAGTTAGTGGAGGAGAAGGAAAAGAATGAGAGCACGAAAGATGAAAAGAAGAAAGGATGGTGGTGATTGTGCGTGGAGTATACTTTTGCGAATACTTCCATTCCATTTTTATATTGACTCTTGATTGGAGTACTGCCTATTTTGATAGTGTGGGTTCAATTCAAGTGTGCTGATGAAACTGAACTAGAGGACAATGGTATTCAGTTCTAATGTGGGTAGTTGCTAACCTGTTCATAAATACTGACACTCACAAAGCACCCATATTATTGTATTCAACTAACCAATAAGCTCGTAGGGCTATAATCACTGTTTGGTGCTCATCATGATGGGATATACTTAAGTTTGGATTCAATTTGATAGTCATCAATAGAATGGTATTACTATAGATTGGATAGTTTTGTTAGGAGTAATCCTGCGACAGGCTGTTGTTGAGGTCAAACGACTAAGAAACATACTTGAAATGTAAGCCAGTATTTTTTGGCAGAGAATCAATTGATCGGCTAAATGTTTGAATGGTGTTCTTTTCCAATTAGCGACTAAACAACCTGCTTGAACATGCAATTGAAGGTACAGTGAACCCCGCACAACAAGTATAAGACCTGATGCATCTATTATCACTTCTCGTCTTCTTTACATATATATCACATCATTCAGCAGGACAATTGAGTATTGTGCAATAAGATAACTCAAATCAAGCGAATTAAGTTCAACTCTTTCCGAGCTGAAATATAGATTGTAATAGGAGGTGAGTTGATCTCTGTAAACTTAAAATGATAATGCATGATGTGAAGGAAGGTTTTTCGTAATCAACAATGGAACTAGATCACTTCAACTTAACAACTTGTGTGAAAATGGTAAAATTGAAAAATGAATGTACACATGAGAACAAGAAAATCTTGACTGTAAGGCGATCGAGTTAACCACATTTCAAATTTCTCGCTCAAGCGATGAAGTCAGAGTTACGGGAACTGACCAAGCGAAAGATGATAAGTAAGAGACAATTGTAAGAGCCGGATCATACAGCAGCAAGACAGCTGATCTTAGCGAGGGTAAAAGGATGTTTGACAAGAGGAGAACATTGGAGCGAGGATGGAACATCTCACCCCACTCCTAGTTAAATCATGTTTCTAGATTTGAAGCTACTTAGACGCAGCAACCCACTTGCACCCATTCCCAAAGTAAACATGAAATCAATAGACTCGATAAAGGCCCTCACAACCATAATTTCAATCGACTTACATATGGGAGTGTAAAATAAAATGGCCAAATCGTATGAGAGGAGTAGCGTGCGGGGTTGTGTCTCGGAGCAAAAGGCGATACTACCGTCCCAGATTTGCACCCGAGTGAACTTTCCCCAAATCAAAAAAGCCCGCATCTTTTTCCTTGTTGATAGCTGTAATAAGATTTGCTCTCCTGCTTTTACCCACCCATTGTTCTAACCTCCTCTTGTATTGTTTCCACTCGCTTTCCACTTGTTTCCCTTCTTAGCCACAAAAATCACAGCAAACAATTAGTACCAATTAGGATTGTTGTGCCTAAATAGTTAAAGGCGTCCTAAATTAGCCAAATGATAAACTTGGACTGCCAATGCTCCTACTACTGCCGTAGCTACCACATTAATTGAGTTGCAATAAGGTTGCATCACATTGTCATGGAGTGCGTTTGCGTACAAAAGGAAGCGAAAAAATAGATCATATTACATACAGGAATGTGTTAAGAAGCACATCTTAGTGCATTGGGAAAGATGACAAAAAAGGGGTGGCCAATTCCATATGAAGATGGCGGATATAGGTTGTTTGGCATGAGAAACAATCGGAGTTATTATGCACAAAGGTATCAAGTGGTCAGGAGAGTTTCAGACTATGAGAGGGGGTGGTGTAAATTGGTGACTCTTGATAGGGTGTACAGTTCTGTGGAGAGAGAGAGACAGTGTGGAGTACAGAAGTGTGTGATCGGCCTAGATCGGTAAGGATTGTTGTAATTTTCTATGCATTGAAGATTCGATCATGTAACACAGTGGAATAGTACATCAATTTCACAATAGTTTGGTAGATGAACTAACATATTTTTATGTCCAGACTGTGAGGGATATACCTATTCAATAATAGTCCTACTCCACTTTGAGGATTTGAGCAATCAAAATGTTGACGGGAAAGTACGCCTCTAAAACGTCTGCCCAGTCCTAATTTTAGCGGACCTGATTAGGTCCTCGTACTCTTGTTAGGTCTAGTACTGGGATCAAAACCAAAAGGTTAGGTGTAAATGTGTGTGGGGATGAGTGTTCATTCCAACCCTTTCCGATAATTTCATCACTCGCTTGAAACCCAACTGCTTAGAAGTCATACAGAGGTTGGTTGCACCCCCTTGTAGAAGTGTGAGATACAGAGTGAGAGAGAGGAAGAGGGGCCAGGCCTATTTAATTCCGCGGTACACTTTACAAATCAGACACTGTGAAAAAGGCTTCCTAGTTAGTCGAAGAACAACCTATTAGGAATGTGGAGATTGACAGACGCAACAATAGGTGATGGACTGACCATCGACGGAATGGGCCCTCAAATTGCCCCTCAGCTAATCGTTAGCTTCAGTTGACAATTTTAGGCTCTGGCGACCCGCTGCGTCCGTACCCAAACCTAAATCTATAGAAGAGGGATTAGTGAGGGACACACACCGGACTTGATATACCCATTGTAATACTAATCATACTTTTCATCCTTTAGAGTTTGGAATTCTAGACAATGTATGACGATAAGCTTCAGTTATGTGAGCGACTTTGTAACATATGTATGTCTAATGCATTGACGAAAAAAAAAAAATTCGAATTACCGGCTGTTCGGACATCCTAGCCATACTAATCACTAGCCAGATTGGCCTCACAGAATTCTCTAATATTTTTCACTCTTACTCATAGCGTTTCCCCACAAAATTATCCAATTGTGGTTCATATGAAATTACGTCACATTCGAATTTTCGCTTTATACGAAGTGAAGTAGAGGCGAGTTCGAGGTGAAATGGGTGTGGGTTATGACAAAAATTTAGCCAAGCCGCATCTAGTGAGAGAAGTAATGTAGTGACGCTGAATATGATGTATTCTACAGGACTCTAAAATGTACAATTATTGTAGAAGGAATTGGGCCATCAACTCAATCAAACATTACACTTCTGATCGTATAGATTGTGAAAAACACCTCGGAAGATACTCCATCAAAGAGGAGAAAAGCCCCTTGGTCAACTACCCCACACTTCCGTTCCACCCCTTGAGAGCTTTGGTATATGGAAAATACAATAATAAATACTGCGTATTTTATTAGATAAGGCGACACAAACCCAAATTTGATATGAGCAATTGAGGAAAGTGGAGATAAATGCGGAGTATTCAATAGTGAGAAGGGAGGAGATAAAACCTGCAACCTACCGGTCTTGCATTCTTTAGCTTCTCCACTATTTGCTCCATTCCCGTTAGCTTCAATCGTTATTTTCTGTAGCGATCTCTTGGCTCATAAGATATTGCTCCCACGGCAATAATTCGCTCAAAACAGACCCTGTTACACTGCTTCAATACATAGAAGAGAATAGAGAATGCCCAGAAGGAACACTAGAAGTACGGGTATTTTGAGGAAGGGAAGTGGTTTGCATTCTTCTTATATGTGTCGCCTTAGTATGTTTAGAATCTTCTTAAGGTCCAAATAACTTTTTACAAATAAACAGAGCATTCCCTTTTAGGCACATAGAATCAGATGAACGTAGAACTAATTAAGCACAGGTTTCCTAATACGGCCACGGCAATCACACACATCAGTGGGGTTGCAAAACAATAGAGAGTGGAGCCCTTGTAGTTTCATCTGAGACAGACGAGGAGTAATTACAAATTACTTGGACCCAAGGCAGCCCACCGTCAGCCATGACCACTCTCCCACCCAAGGGCCTGGTTCCATCTAATTTGCACAAGCGATGAAGGAAAACAGTACCTCAGTAAGCCTCTCGAACGGCTCCAGATTTTTTTTTTTCAGATGCTGAAGCTGATGCGGAAGTGAGGAGAGCTCCTCATTGCCTAGTTAGGCCAATTTATCTTCATCATATTACTTCCTAATCAGGGAACTTCTGATATAGAGCCACAGACGAACAGGGCACAAGGAGTTTAACGAGAAGAAAGAAGGAGTGGATGGGTGAGCCCCCAATTACTGAACCCTAGAGAACTGAGAGATTGCAAGGAAGCTAGTTTAACTAATGCACTCGAGCATGTCCATGAAGTGGATCCAAGAGAGCTCGTTCGGTAGTTGAATTACAAATGCCCATGGCATCTCGCATTCCCAAATAGTCGTTTAGAAAACATCACCTGCACAAAAATATTTTCTAACCCGCTCTAGCAGCAGGCCGCCTAAAAATATATTTACATATTGCTTTTCTAAGCTGAATTGGGCCTGCGAATCATTTGACAATTTGCAGCTTTCCATAAGCTTTGTTTGCACCATATGCATTCCATTAGACACAAGGGAAGGTTATGAAGAGGGTAAAAATGGGTATGAATTTTGTAATTCAAGAGGATAAATATGGGCCAAGTTCCTCCATTTTTAGCAGCTTCTTCTCTAAACCATATTATACCCACAATGAACCAACAAGTATTACCTCCTGCCAATGGAAAGAAGTTATGGAGAGTCAAGAGAAGTGTTTCTGGACCAAGACTGGATAACGACTCACAATCGTTGGAGTGTCTTAACAATTCGCTCAAGATCTCTGCTGCTGCTGCTAAGTTCACAATCCGCAGACCACCATTGAGAAGGCCCAAGAACAAGCCTGGTATGGCTAAGGACTTCGTCTTTGTTGACTTGTCTCCAGTCAAGACTGAAGAAGAGTCATCTGTCGCTTCTACCAACTCGTCGCCCAAGGAACAAATCTTTGACTTGCCACAGATGAACAGTGACGACGAATCATTGTTCTCCAACCACTCCATCTTTGACACTTCATTTTCCACATTCCAGACTGAGGAGCCGGCTCCACAGGCTGTTGAACACTCTCCTCTCTCATCGGTTTCCTCGTCGCCGATCGTCAACTTCACATCCAACGACTGCTTGGGTCTTGGGATTATGGGAATTGACTGGAACCAGCCAATGAAGGACCAAAACACAGTTCAAAACGAAGCTTTGAACAAGCAATTGCTTGACTACCAACAAGCTATGATGCAACAATACCAGCAAATACAATTCTTGCAACAACAATTGCAACAGCAACAACAGGTGCAACCAAAGCCAATGCCTGAACTCAAGGTTCACAAGAGATCAAAATCGAAATCCGAACCTACAAAGAGAAGAGCTTCTGGACAATTCCAGTTTAAGACTTACACAGGACCAAAGAAGAGCAAGAAGAAGAGTGCTTCGATCTCTGCTCCAGTCTCTCCATCCGATTTCAAGGGAGCTGGATTGGACGACTTCTTCCTGCTCAATGAGCAATTGGCTGTGCCATTGCAACCTACAGACTTAATTGGTAACTTCACCCCAATCTCAGACTACCTGGACGATGAAGTCTCGAAGTCAAAGTCGTTCGACGCAGCTCTTGTAGGGAGTTGTGGCATCGACCAATTCTTGTTACTGAAACCAGAAGAATTATACACAGGCTTTGTTTCCATCTAGCCCAACAAAACATCTTATACCATCCTTTTGCGCATTACGGCTCTTTGCATAATAACACTCGTTTAATTTCCCCTGATACCCTATGAGCCTTTTGCACTTCGGTTAACTTTTTCACTTGCATTTTTTCGATACCCCAATTACTATTTCGGTTTTGTGTTTGGTTTTCTTCCATTCAAACAGTTCTTAGCACGATTTCTATATCTTATTTCTATCTTTCTTCGGTGTGTACATATCGGTTGAGCAAGGGTTGCTCGTTATTTATTGTATCTAATACAGGTTTGTAAAATATCAATGTTTATTGTAAGCTCCAAAATAAGTTCCTAATCGAAATGTTTCGATTATTGTACGTTGGGTTCCCCCAGATCTCAAGTGCCAAGTTTGAAAAGTACATGTAACTCGTATTCTTGTCCGAATGCTGCATGAGAAGACAATAGAGTGCTAAGAGTTCAACCAATACATGACCAAAATTACTATTGTACATTCTATCGTAACTAAGCACTCGTACGCCTTCAGGTGTTAACAGTACAGAAAGTTTGAGCAGCCTAATTAGGCGAGCCCTTCCTTTTTTGCAATCAGTATTTTCCTTTTAAGGCAACAAGACTAACAATAGGACCTGACCTTTAGGAGTGTAAAATACTTCAGCATTTGAGGCTCTTGTTTCCAATTAGGTTGCTTAATTGTTTGTTAGAGTTAATTATAGCTTTAAAAGTTCCTTGCGGGGCCACTTGTTAAAAGTTTAATCTTGAAGTTGCTATGTTTGCGGTAAAAGTAAACCACGAAGGTCCAGAGGAAGTGTTCCCTTTCGCATATTGATATCGAGCACTCCTTGCAGGGAATTTTAGTTTTGTTGGGGTTGGGTGGAACGGACTGTCAAATGAAGACATAGTGTACAAAACAACGTAAGTAATGTGGTGCAAATGTATAGGTTGCAGAAAGAGGGCATGATGTAGTCCGGTGATTGCTCAAAATCAGTGATAGGTACTGGACGTTTGTTGGAAATGTACAAAATGGTGAACACTGCAGAATATCCAACACTGGTTTTTCTACAGACTTTACCCAACAAACATGTGAAGTATGCTGCCTGACTAGACTCAAGTGCACATCCCTCCACGAGTATTTTTGAGCAAGGGATACAAGGGGCTCACCTCAATCTTTTATCAATGTTTTGTAGTGAACCCTGGTGATTAAATTTTATGGGACCCATTTGGGGGTGAGGCATGTATAAAGTGCGTCAACAGCCCCCTCCGCTAGAAACTAATTAGGTCGTCCCTAGCTTAGATTGGAAGGAGGAATCCCTTTACATAAAGAGAACGCTGAAGATGGATTGTTGAATGCGGAGCTTAAGCCTAATTCTACATAAAGGGTCTGCTTAAGCCTAATAGGGTTCGAACTGAGGGGATAAAACAAGGTAGCGAATGCATGAAGATCGGATCGTTTTGGATTGGTGGTGTTAAGAGGCAGGGGTACTCGCCTCCTCAGTCACGATAAGCTGTGCACTTGGGTCACTCAAAATAAGCTTTAACGACATTTTCAGGTACATGTGGACGTTTACTCGAACCTTAGATTAGGTCTTGGTGTTCTGCAGTATCGCACCACAAATGAGCTTGGACTAATCTCAACCCAAGCTTTCAAGAAATACCCCACCTTTTGGAGCATAGCAGCTTAAAACTATCCAAGTATGCTTCTGATATTTCAAAATGCGGAGCAAACTGCTAGATTGGCATTTGTTTAGACTTGTTGCATAAAGAGGGAGAGCAATTTGTTCTCTTACTCTTTTAGAGTGGATGCAACTACGAAATGAAATACATGTAAGTGGTTGAGGTTGCTAACCACTGCTCACCTCCTGTCATTCATTGCAAGATGTGGAGAAGTCTTGATCTGGTAGTTTTCTAGTAAAACTGGTCCCTCTTTTCAAAATTTACAATCCAATTTGTACAGTTAAATGATCGACAAGAAAATGGGTGGCTTGTAATCAGAATTCAGTTGAATTTACTAATGGTTACAAGATATTTTACTAATGGTAAAGTGAGCGGAGTGCAGTTGGTTAGGTTGATTTGACTAATCCAGGATGCTAAGTTTCACATTCTAACCTCATTCTCTTTCAAGTATTTCAACTTTTGAAAATCCACTGCATTTTTACTATATTTGTTAATACACTCTATAAGGAAGTGACAACCATGTTAAAAGTACTGATGATATGTACACTTTCGAATGTGTCAGATTGCATTAGAAGCACAACATGAAACGATGAAGTGGTAACAAGTACAATTGCTAAAATTTGCAGCCATAAGTCACCTAAGGGGCTGAAATTTATGGCTTATACAAGATACATATGATAGAAACTGAGTATAATACAAAACGTTGTTTACGGTTCTTACTTTGGTGAGAGTGCTTTATTAAATTTATACACTAGATTGTGCTCCAGCCTTCCTCTGGATCCTAATATGAGAAAGTGAACATTGAAATTTATATACTACCTTGTGATCGAGCCTTCCCTTGGAACATAATATAAAAGAGTTAAAACAGTTTATTGATCAATCAACAACACTTGTCAAAGCTTGAATTTGATGAAGTTGTTTGTAAGATCTTTTAAATCAAAACTTCCTCCATTTGGGGGCTAGCTGAAGATCAAAATAATACATAACAGTACACAATAAATACAACGAAATCATGATATTTCATTTCGTAACGACACAAGGTATGATTGTAAGTCATCATTTTCCTCGTCTGGCTTTAACAACAGTTCAACTATCCCTGTTAGTATGTTCTTGTTCACCTGTTCGTGGATTCGCAGGTGTGCTCTATTAAACTCTAATACTCGTGCGGCGTACGCCATTTGTCTCCGAATGAGGTCTTCTGATTCAGCAACTATACTTCTGTTTTCCTCTTCGAGTTGTTTTTGGGCTTCCAAGTTTTCTTGGAGCTGTTGTCTGACTTCCAGGACCAGGTTTTTAGCCAAGAGTTGTTGTGGCAGTCCTTCAAGTTGTCTTTCAATCTCTTCTAGCTTCCGGAGCATGAAGTGTGTTGAGAAGCCTGTGGTTGGTGTTTCTTCATGCGAGATATCGCGTGAATTTTCGCGTTCCGTTCCGCTATTTTCGCCGCTATTGGCAGCTGCGGCCACTGCTGCTGCCACTGCAGCAACGCTGCGAGCAGGGAATTCTCTTGCTGAGTTGACACTGATGTGGCCTACTTTCCCTGCCTTCAAAGACTCACTCAAATCGTTCAACTTCAAGAGTGCAGCTTCAAGTTCGTACAAGCTTGACTTCAACAGGATATGCTGGTCAATAAGCAGCAATACGTACACCTCGTCTTCTTCCTCGGGTTCTCCCGTTTGTACGCTGATTCGCACCTTGTCGAATATGCTGTCAAGGAGCCCACTTTTCATGCGCTCCTCCTTGCGCGTCGCAGCTTTACGGATTGCAGTCAGAAGTTGTCTCTGCAATGTTCTGATTGTAGGTACCGTGAAGGGAGGGTATCGTGGGAACGTATGCGTGTGTGCAGGCCCACCTCTTTTATATTCTGAGAACCGTTCTTGGATCGTTTCCCACTTGCGAGTTTGGGAAAGTGATCTATCACCAACATATTTGAAAGGTTTAACTTGTGTGATTAAAAAGAGAATGAGTTTGATGTCTTGAGAAGAGAGTTTTGCTCTGCTGATGGTAGACACGTTTTCAATGCTACTTGATTCGGTTGCACTAGTGCCACTAGGGACAGCAGTTCCTGCTACACTGTCAGCCGCATGTTGTGAATCTTTTTCAGCCTCTGTTATGGCCTCTTGGGCCGTTTCGATGTCTCCAGCTAAAGCATCATGTTGTGAAGTAATGTCGCCTGGCAAAGTCGTCTGTTTCGATTCAATTTCTCGCGAATCAACACCTGCTCCACCACCAAGAACTCCCACACCCGCAACCTCTTGCTTGGTTCCCTTTTGCTCCTCGATCCGGGCAAATGCATCTACGCGTTGAACACTTCCAACAAGTTCTGTATCTTCATTGAGAATTCCACGACCTCCACCAATATCACCTACTCCAAGACTCGCAGATGACGATCCGCCAGATATCACGTCCTCACTAAAAGCCTTCTCACTAGACATGCCCTTTTGGATGCCGTTGTTACTGGTATGTTTTTTTTTTTGTTTAACTCTCTGACTTATTTTTTTGCTGGACCTTCGATATGTTTATTTTTGGAACACAGAATAAGTCCAGACGGTTGGAATGTAATTTGCACCAAACTGGAGGGTTGCGAGATGGGAGAAAAGCGCACTAGACGGCGAACAACGGGTGAGTCGTGGTGATTATACTAAGCGGATTTGACGCTATTTTTTTCGGGTCTTTGACAAGAACGTTCTGTACATAAAAAGGGTTCACGTTCAAGGGCTAAATAGATGGTTTGTGTCAAGAGAAAACTTAATTCGAGAGACAGTTTGATGGAGAGGGTTGGTTAGAGGTTGGTTGGTTTGCGTAGAGCTGAGAGATGAATGGCGAAGAAACATAAATGGTGAATGTTTATTAACTTGATTCACACCTTACAACTGTATCTTGCTTGCCTAAGGGGGGGCGACTCAGGAACTCGACATAATTTCATGGCTAACTGAAATTAGCAGATTATGAGCATTTTCTAGAGTTTGTGCATAGAACTTTTTCTTCGGTTCAAGGGTTGGAGATGTTGCCGACCTTGAGGATTGATTGTACATTAGAAACTAAAATGCTTGCTCCAGTAGATTATAAACATGAAGAAGATGATAATTGATAAGCCTATCAAATATGATTATCAGTAATTAATAGGGAAGGCCGCGCTCTTCTTTTGCTCTTCTGGTAGTTGATTCCATTTCAATACGAGATGCATGGCTGCGAAAAGATAATTATCGTAAGGTTTCATGAAGAAATGTGAGGATGATTGGTGAAACATAATAAACGTTATTCACAGCACAAACACCAACAGAGAATATGAAGGGGTTGATAGGGAGGTTTAGAGAATGAGTTCATGAGAGAATAAAGTGGACCAAAGATAGTACTGAGACAAAAGGATGAGTTTACCTTCTTTTGAAAACAATATTGATGACTATTGATTGCTTACGAAGATTCTACGATATTCCATAATAATTCTACCTTCAAAAGATAAATCCGGTGGAGTTATGAATTGACTTCAAATTCTAATGATTCAAGGCAAAATGGTGTAACAAATCATGTATTCTAAATTTCATCTGCATGTTGTAGTTAGCACCTCTTATTTCTGGATTCACAGGCAGTTTATGCTTGCTATTCTATGCCGATTTATGAGAATATTTCTTCAAGAAATGTATTGCACTTGTAGCAATCGGATTAAGATTATCACGCAATTTGAAAAATCCTTTTCATAACTTTCAGTTCATTTAATATATACAGAAAATACTTGGACTATAATAATCTCTTGAAGTCACTCCATATTCGCTAATTGAACACTAAAATTTGTTCTAGCTTTGAATCCATTTGTTCTGGCCTTGGTTCGGACTTATAGATATTATTTTAACATGATGATAATTCAGTCTTTCATCTCTAGGTAATAATTTATTCTCAACAGCTACTTTCCAAGTTTCATTCTCAGCCTCCTTAGATCTCACCTTGTTTTCTTATCTTCATTTCCCTCAGTCTAATCTTCAAACCTCATTTTATTCCCTATTAATCTCTTCAATTTTAATAAACACCTTCCGCATTTACTCTTTCATGGCACCCTTTTATAATGCTTTTGAAGCACTCAGAAGTTCAACTGTCCCGCAAAACTATTAGTAATTGTACGGATTTCTTCTTCAATAACACCCGCATCCTTATACCTTCCTTCATACGCCTCGTTGAGTTCGTTCAACTTACTCACAAAATTAGAATTGATGGTACCCGCCCCGTTGTACGTGTTATTACCTAACGCAGGCCACTGTTGGTCTATTGGAGCTGCAGGTTCGTCCGTAGGAGCATAGGATAGCACACTCGCAGAGTCAAAGTCTGTCGAGGAACCCATGTACGTTGACGGCGTACCAAACGGCTTTCTCAGTAACTTGTTAAAGGGCGTGTTTTTAGCGGTGTTCGAATGCTGGTTTAAAACAACCATAGACAACTGCAAGTTCTCTAAAGGCCCATCAACAAGACATCCTTTTTCTCTAAAGTGGATTAACAAGTGATTCCATAACCTATTGCGGCACAACGCTCTTGGGTTACCCAACACTACCAACCCGTACTTGGCTCTCGTAAGTGCCACGTTCATTCTACGAGGATCACGCAAAAATCCAATCACCTGTTGGTCGTTGGCTCTTACACAACTCAAGATAATGAAGTCTTTCTCACGGCCTTGGAACGCATCGACACTGGTTACTTCAACCTCCAAATAGTCGCTCCGTTTATCTGCAAGCAGACCGTTCAACAGCATGTACTGCATAATATATGCCCTCTGACCTTCATACGGAGTAATTACACCAATCTGCTCAGGTTTAATTCCGTCTCTAAACCACCTTGAAATCACCTTTTCCACATTCATTGCTTCTACACGGTTCAAGTACGAGTTACCCAGTCCACTCATTTCCTCTCTTCCATAGTTACCCCAGAACATCATAGGATGTTCTGCGATTGGCCATGGGAACGTAGTGTTTTCAATCTGCCTCTGTTCAACAGTCACACCATTTTGAAGCAGCCCCTCGTAAAACATATTCAGTGGGAATTCAGAAAGGCACGGGTTCATACGGTACTGTACCTCTAAACGAATAGGATTATGTCCCAATGTAATCAAACGCTCGAAGAGCGATTGCTTAAGCCCTGCGTCACCAGCCTTCTTATCCAATATGACTGGTCCCAATTGTTGATGGTCACCAACCAAAATAACTTGTTTGGCTCCCTTGACTATTGGAATAAGCACTTCAGGCTCAGAAGCTTGAGTACTTTCATCGATAAGAACAGTTCTGAACGCCATGTTAGAAAGACGCTTGTCTCCTGCTCCTACACAGGTACAGCACACTACGTCACAGTTATTCAAGATCTTGAGTTCTGCAGTCCGGATATTCTTCGTAAATGCACGGGAATCACGTTCCGAAAGCTCACCCAACTCGCTACGTAACTTGATCAACTTCTTGAGCTCACCCTTTGCTGACAGGTTCACTAAATTGTGTAACGAATACTGGTCGACGCTCAGTTCCACATCCTCACGCGATTTGGCCGTCAAACGAACAACATTTAACCCGATTTGAACCAACTTTGTGGTCAAGTGGTCGGCTGCAACGTTGGATGGTGCACACACTAAAATACGGTTATTCCCCTTCTTCATCTTTGACAAATGGTAGATGATGGTCGCGGATGTCACTGTTTTACCAGTACCTGGTGGTCCCTGGATTAATGAGAGTGGTCTGAGTAAGACCGAGCGCACAGCGTTTGTTTGCGATGCGTTCAATTCTCCAAGGGCAGGGTGTGAAAGTCGCTTTGGAAGTTTCACATCAAACTCAACTGCTTGTACGTCATGTCCCAACAATTTGTGATAAATGTAGCCAGACACAGACTCTTGAGAAAGTGCAAAAGTTTTCAATGCTGCTTGCATACGGTCGTACGAAGTTCCTTTCCATACAAACTCTGCTGTGAACCCTGTTGTCAAGTCGGTTGGAGGGGATTCTCTAGATTTGATCAACTCTAAAGTAAAGTATTCACCGTTGGCTGCGTTTGGAAGTTTTATAATATACCCATTACACTCCCATTTAAGAGTTTCCAGACCTTGGAAACCATTGTATCTAAGTAAAATCTCATCTCCTACAGCCACTTTCAATCCACCACTTTCAAATGTAGATAAACTGAAGGATGCCAAGTGTCTGTTGTTAAGACCCAAAGCCCATTTGACCAGAATATGCTCTAAAGCACTAGATTCTTTCAAGTTCTTGTCGAAATCAGCTTCCAATTTGACCAAAGGTGCAAACAGCTTTTGGTAGTCGATGGCATCATTGTAACGCAACAAAATGGGCAAGACTTCTTGTTCAATATCTTGAGTTTCGATATCGTTGATGGTGGCATCTCTGTTGAGACGCCATTGCGCTTCCAAGTGAACAATTTGTTGGTGAGGTACCAACCTTGCATTTACCATATCTTGTTCACTAGGTACTTCGGCCACCCACAGCAAAAACTGTCTGTTGTCGATGATTGACTGCCATTGGGTGGTATCCCAGGTCAGGTTTTTGTTTTGTGCACATGGTAATCTACATAAGATCACGACAACCGAGTCTTGTTTAGCGCTAACAAAGCCCAAAATGAAGACATTCTTGTTCCCACAGTTGTAACATTCCAAAGTAGTGTCACCCAAGTCAGAATCTTCATGGAGAGATACCTGGTTGTGTCTTGCTAAGACCAAGTGAGTAACAATGTGTGAGCCGCTGGAGTTGGTGGTAGCATTACAGAACCATTTATCACAACCATTACACTTGACGACGGAATTGGAAGAATGTATACCACAGTATGAACATGCATGAGCTGGTAATTCACCGTTGGCGTCGAGATTAGGAGGACTAACATCAAGATCGGTCGAATCGTCCCCTTCTCCAATAGTGTTTACCTCATCAGATGAATCTTCATATTCCTCAAAATGAGAAGGTGCCAGGCCATCAACTTGCGGATGAACTGAAGACTTCAATCCCTGCGATGCAGTATCTGAAAAGTCTCCTACTGACTCCTCGTCATAGTTCTTGAAGAGTAATTCACTCATGATGGAGAGGTTGTAGATGAAAATTTGATTTTTTTGGATTTTGATAGAGGAAGAAATTTACAGACGTGGGGATGAAGGGATCGGGAGTAGGGACAGGTAATTGAGAGTTGAATACGAGGAATATGTAGAGGGTAGGATATGTGTTGGAAGTGATTTAAGGGATGGAGAGTATATAAATCGAGTATGATTGGAGTATGATTGGTTTACAAAACATGATAGATTCCAAGCGTGGTAATGATACTGGAGAGTGTGAAGAGTTTTGAAGAGAAGTAGTTTAAACAAGATAATAGAATTAAATGAGGAAGTGATCGAGATAAATGATTGGAAACCACATGCTATCATTTAACACAGGGGTTAATAAAACAATAGTGAGACTGATTTTGATTAATTTTGCCTTATAAGGAATGTGAGTAGTAGGAAAGAGTAATCTGGTTTTATGTAAGAAGGAGGTAAAGTGATGTAGTTTATTGTGGGGGAGTAGATAGTGAATGTGATATGGTATATTGTCGGTATTGACGTGGTGAAGGTTAAGTAGAAGGGATTGCCGAGTTAGTAGTTTACTGTAGTAACATGTAAGAATACTTATCAAGAAAGTAAATTAAGATAGTGAATTGAAATTGATAACAAGAATATAGGATAAAGAGTGTGAGCAGTCGAAGAGTATGAAAGTGAGTACGAAGGATGTGTGGTATCAGCTCAATGAAAGTTAGAAGTTTGTTTATTAAATTGATAAATAAAAACCATAAATACGACTTATTATCGGTACTTAAAGCATAAGCTGAATATATTTATGAGGTAACAGACCTGGGGTTCAACCTTTCATTATACTTTGTTCACCATTAACTATTAACTACCTTATCTTCTATTACTTACACATCCAACTCTTCATTCATACCATGTGGAAACAAAATCATGGTTGCAAAATCTTTGATGTGCATATATTATAAAAAGACAATGTGCATCATCAGTGTAGTACTAAAGAGGAAGTATAAGAGAGACATCACACATACAATACCGTAATGAAACACCAGCAGTAGCACTTCTCTTAAAGCTTCTAATAACCCCTTTCATTCAATTTTGAGTAATGACTAGACACCTCATTTCAGAATACTGCAGCCCACTCTCTCCATTCTTCTAGTTATAAGCATGTAATAAAACAACGCCAAACCTTCACTGTAGATGTGTCACTTCAAAGTGTATAAGCCTACCAATTACAAAACCATTAGAGGAATCAAAGTAGCACAATACCTACTAAATTATAACTCAATATTAGGTTGCAAATTTTAAGCTTCATCGACTGTTACCATTAAGGTACATACCTACTATTCTGCATCTTCTACATAACACACCGTTTCTAAAACCTTGAAAGAAGCCACCTATAGATTATTCAATATGCATAAAATATGAACACTCCTCGTCTATACTGTAAGGTACTAACATTAATGTTTCAATATACTGAAATATAAGAGTTTTCACAGAATTGAATTGAGGTGGAAGAATAAGGGAAGTGACTGTTTGTACAACACTGTGATACAAAAAAAGGTTTCTAACCAATACCAATATATACCTTACGCCTATAATCAAACTAAACGAAACCAAATCTAAAGGCATGACAATACATCTCATCTTTCAATCTTTAATCATCTGTTGTTCTTAACCACTTCAACGTAGCCATATAAAAAAAAAAACTCCACTAAAGAACACCAAGAATAACACCAAGAGGTCCTTTTCAATGTACGACAACGCCCAATTTCCATCACTGTCGTAATACTTCAACATCCCGTAACAATATAGTTGCGTGCCCTTGCATTTCTTCTTTGGATACCAATCACCAGAACCAACTTTGTGGGGTTTAGTTAAAATCTACGACTTGAAGAAGGTCTTTACGAGTTCCTTTTCGTAATATTCCGGATATATCTCTAATCTTTTCAATTTCCATAGCCCACGATTCCAACTTTTTATTATAGACATGATGTTAATTAGATATTAGAGCAAATGATTTATTCAGTGTATAGTTAACACCCTCCATTTACTCTTTACCTCCACTGTAACAACTTGATGAACCAACTTATTCATACGCTGGTCAACGCCATGATACACTTTTTCGGTGCTTTTTCAAAAAGACACTTCACCCAGACTATTGCTTACTGTGCAGTGGCAGCAACGTACATGCGGATCATCAACCATGACGCCGCGCGTCAGTGCCTAATCTTAATACACCCCTCGCCCCATCCAATCAGACTTATTTATGACCAAAAGGTGAGGGACAGCCTTCATCGCATCAACGGTGCTCAACCTGTAACACTTTACTCATTCTTATTCTCTATTTACCTATACATCAAATTACTGTTAGCTTTTACTTATATTATACAAATATGTAAAGACACATTAACACCCTCACACTTAAAATTCACCCCAATCACTAAGCAGACACGTTCAACGCAACCCACACAATCTCTACCTCCTTCCCTAACTTCCTCTCGCGCACCCACCCTCACCCGATTACATGCCTCGTCAACTTACAATACAAAAACGAGAAAACACGAAGGAAAAACGAGAAAAAGTTACGATCCTTCTTCTTACTTACGATTTACGTACGCGTATACATAAGAGTTCATCGTGGTTGTTCAATCAAAGGAGTTGATTCAAGGGCTAAAGATAAGGGTGCTTTTACTAGTTGATCTGTGTTGTTTCTTGATCTGTGGTTACGTTTTTTTTAATATCCAAATAACCACGTCTTAATTAACAATAACTTTTATATCAACGTCACCGTCAATTTATAAGATTAAACTCAAGGATCGACTATTGTTATTGAATAGTAGTATACAAGGAAAGTATCTTATAAGACTTTCAGTAACTACAATATTATATTGAGACCGTTTCTGTATTGATACCATTCGTTCAAGCTGATCTTTTTCAGGATCATCCATAAACCTGACTAAACTATTACAATCATATCAACAATTACCAACATATCCAACATTACCAACTATAAACGACATTAATAACTTCAAATAATTCAACCCAATTATACCATCAATTACATTTCAGACATAACTGCTTCTGAATTCACCACCTCAAAGTTTAATATCCCCACCATAAACACAAGATGGTCAATAAACATCCAACAGCGTTTCAAAACGTGATCTCCCGCGATAAAGGGGTCTTCAACGGACGCAACTTTTCCATCTCCACAGATTCCATCAACTGGATCCACCTGTATTCCCTCGCTATCACCGAACATGGCCAATTATACTCGAGCGACGAATCCGAAAACCATTACTTACTTTTGCAACAGCTCCAATCATGCTATGTTCAAATATACCCACTGATACATAACCTGAACCAATCGCAACAGCGATCTGGATCACGCATGAAGATCAAAAAGTCTGCTGATACTGGTTCGGGCAGTGCAGACAGTAACGACGAACCACCCGTCGTCTTTGTCAAAACTTATGAAAACGAAAGGCTCTACATAAAAGTGCCTTCCAAAGTTAACTTTGGAAACTTGATTCTGTGCTTGATTGTTTGGCAACTGTTCCGCCCAGCTGGTCTCGTCAAGAAATGGTACTCACAAAACCAGGTGACAAAACTGTATGCGCTGCTGGAACCACACGAGTTGCTTGTGTGCCGTTTCAAGATATATGGCCCAATTCCACACAAGCTGAAGAATTTGAATATTGTTCCGGGGCCCAAAGCACCAGTATACCAGCCCAAGATTGATCTGCAGAATGACTTCTTTGGCGAGGGTGGAGCAGCGGTGCCAGATGGCACCACTCCTGTAGACAACAGCATCAACGAAGGCTGGTTCTTCACTATGGGTGTGTTAAAACTGAACGGGATCCTCAACTTTATCACCGAAAATGACGGTACGTTGCTCTACCTGGTAGACATGAAGACAATCATGTCACTGGAAATCCGTGAAATGCATCAGTCCATCTTTGACCTGTCAAACGTATTATTCATTGGACAATTGAAGGAATTGCGGTACAACAACGTTATCAAATCAACGAGCACTCTTCTGATCGACCAATACACCACCAACTTTTTATCACGCGAAGGTAAACAGGTGCCGAACAACCAACGCGTACTCATTGAGTTCCCATTGCACATTGACTTGGAAGATTGGTTTGTAGGATTAAATTACTTTGCAAAGAGAGAGTATATTGGTTCCTACCTGCCCGAAAAGGCTACTCCAAGAAGAGGATCAGAGACCCAACAACCTGCACGAAGCGAAGGTCGTAGAGGAAGTGAACAGCGTGCCGAAGCTGTGCTGCCACTCCCAAAACCAACACCGCTGTTGACAGACTTTGAGCGCGAAAGTTTCCGTGTTTCTAAAAAGGTATCGATCGACATAATCGAAGCAAAATTCGACACTGCACCTAGCTCGCACACCAAAGCCCTGGGTAAAATATACGCTGAAGTTCTCATGTGGGGATTACCCTGGCTGCGTACTGCGGTAGTTACGCACACACTGAATCCTTTCTGGAAAGAAGAGTTCAGCACAGACTTACCGATCCTGACACAAATGGTACACATCTTAATCAAAAAATGTTCTCTAAACGGAACCTGTCTGTCCAGTGATAAAATCATTGGAACCGTGTACGTTACTCCAGATATATTATCGAAACAAGTACATACAAGTCTGACAATTATGGTTGGATCAGGAAGTGGTAACGTGATTAACGTGAATGGCCACAACCCAAGCCAGCTGGTGCTGACATTGGCTGGAGGTGCACTGCTGACACCCTCGCCATATCCATTCCATAGTGTGAATAACGATATTGTCAGGTTATCTATTTACGATCTGCTGAACTTACCTATTGGTAAGCTCTTGCTCAATGTCAAGCTCAAGGAGTACCATATTTTGGGTCCTAACAACTTCAAGACGATGGAGAAGATGTTGATGAATGCACCAATGAAAGACTTAATCAAATTCTGCAATGAGAATGTTCCGACTTCAGACTTTGAATACGTTTCTTTGATCATGTTGGATATATTCCAGAGTTTAGGGATTGAAGATAAATGGTTCAAATCATTGATGGAAGTTGAATTGGTTAGCGTGGACCGAATGACACGTAAAAATTACGCCAAGCGTAACAGCGAACAGTTTGTAGCCACCGCAGCGACGGTTTCGGCGAACGGCTCGACTTCTTCTTCGCTGAACAACGTCTTCAACACTCTTTTCAGAGGTTCGTCGATTTTTTCAAAGTCCTTGGAAAAGTATAATCTCAGAATCGGACAAGAGTACTTGGAAAAGGTCTTTGGTGACTTTTTCTCGAAGATTGAAAGAGAAGGTAAAAACTGTGAAGTGGACCCCAGATATGTCGCTCAACAAGAGCGGGCTTTACGTAGAGGAAAGCTGTTAGCGCAAGCAATTAATCAGACTACTGGGGCTGCGGGTGCAGCAAACGTTTCCGATGATGAGTCAGATGAATCAGACAGTGATGACTATGACTCGGACTTTGAGCGTGAACGTAACCAACGAGTGAAAAAGATGGTGGAGGAGAACTTCAATAACTTGTATGGATATGCTAAAGAGATTTGGAATAAGATTTACGTAACTTCGAATGATTTACCAGAGCAAATAAAATTGCAATTGAAGAATTTCAGATCGAAAGTTGAGTTGGCCTGTGACCCTGAAGATAAGACTACTGCACTCAACTGTTTGAGTGCTTTCATCTTTTTGCGTTTCTTCTGCCCTGCTATCTTGAACCCTAAATTGTTCTACCTTACCAAGAACCACCAGACTGGTGGAACTCAGAGAACACTCACCTTAATAGCTAAGATTTTGTTGAACTTGGCAAATAGACTGGAGTTCTTAGCACACAAGGAACCTCACTTGGTGAAAATGAATGCATTTTTGAGAGAACACCAAGGCGAGATTTTTGACTACTTTGACAAGATCACAGGACGTAAGAACGACTTCAATGAGAAAATTTTGGATTTGAGTCATGAGGTGAAGCGTTTTGATTTAGGCCTCAGTGGAGACTCAACATCTAGTGAATTGCCCACCACCCCATATTTGATTGACAAGTATTTGAGGTTAACAGAATTGATTCATTTGTTAGACTATAGCAATTTCAAGAAGCCTACTTCTCCGATTCAAGATAGTCCTTTGAACGAAAGCGCAATTATAACGTCAAATTCATCCATTACATCACTGGTGAATAACACAACACTTACAACAGAGCCTCTGGAATCGGTAGTAAGTCCAACACCTATTTTACCTGTGCTTCCTGCGCTGCATCCAGCTCTGCAAACGCAACTGAAGCCACCCCTTATTCCACCTCCACAGCTTCCTCTGCTGCTGCGTCCTCTGCGTCAGCCACTGATCCTGCTCAAAAGGGACCCGATTCTGCGCCAACAACTGCAATCCAAATTGCGCGAGCTGCTGGATGCGGAATTGTTACCACTGTACTTATTGGAGCAACTGCTTCTTGGTGCTGATGGTAGTAATTTTGACATCCGTCTCAATGCAGAACGCAATGTGTATCAGATTGGTTCTCTTGAGTTTGAAAAGCTGGAGTTTTTGGATTTAGCCGGGGACAACGAAACAGAAGGGTTCATTAAACTGTTGTGTCGTAGTAACGAGAATATATTTTCGTTTATTACTTCCAATATCACGTTGAAGGACTTGCAGAAACAAAGCACCAAATTGATGACGAAGATTCAAGAATTAGAGGCGTACTTGGAAAATTGCGAATTCCCAAACAATTACTTGAGCACCAACCATTTCCATGCGCACAGTATCAATAACCACAAGCAGTATCACAACTCTAGTCCTGTGCAAGCCATCCATTCTTCTGGATCAAATAATTCGGATGGTCAAAAGTCATGGACGTTGTGGGAAGCATTGAGCAAGGACGTTCTCTCGAGATCGTACTTGGATACATCACGCAATTGTTTGGTATTACTAGACAAGGACTTAGTTCCAAGTAGCGGATACAAGAGGTTGACTGACCATGCACTTAACAGTCTTAAACTCAAATTTGCAGTAGAGCACTCAGATGCACTGAATGGAAATAGTAATGGCGGTGCCAGCACGATTCTTGGAAGTGCAGCGAGCGGAATTAACTCCAGCGGATCTGTGACTCTGTCGTTCAGTGATGGTAGTTTGGGAAGTGTCCTTAAAACACAATCCAAGAACCCATTCAAGAAATGGTTGAGAAAGAGCTAGGTCCGTGGCAAGTAACGTTTGTATGATTGTACTATTTAAGTTTAATTTTTAATATTCACAGCAAAACTTGTAGGTGTAATGGAAAGTGAAATAGGATTAGTTAAAGGAGTTGTTAAAGGTTTCAGTGGTGTCATAAATAACAGTTTGAAACTGTGTTTACAGTAAAGGATACCTTACAATCATTGTTTAATTTTCCGAACTGTAGAGCGAAACGAGTTATGGAATGTTAAGAGCAGATCGACTGAAATTACTCCAAAGTAACTGGATTACTTAGAATCTCCCCTTCAAGATATTAACGACACCTTGATGCTTTTTCAACATTAGAAATCGGAGGTCAGATATTATTCTTCTAAAGAATTTATAAAGTACATTATAAAAGTGAATTGTAGATAATAGTACTTCCATCTTGTTTAGGAGTTTGGTTGTTGTGACGACCTATAGAAAATCTCAATTATGTTCAATGTTTAGTGCCACCAGAGTTCTCCCCAATCAAACTAGCTCTACGCCAGGCCCAATAATAGCTTAGTATATACTGAAAACAGACACTTTATTAGCATCAGTTATAAAACTGATTGAGTGGGGAGGATGCATTCCAAATTCTCAACGCTATTTCATGTTTGGTAACACTATTCTAACTACAAAAAAGTTGGTTTCACAAAACCCTCACGTCACTTCTGTGCTATTACCCCTTATGTAGCGGATCAAAAGTAAGTTGACACAATTTTCATCTTGGTTGTCAAAGAGATCAATTATCAATGGTGATATCACAAGTTTACTGTTCATGAAATTGGAGGTATCTGTTGAATTCTAGTTTATAATTTCTAAAGGTTATTGAAGACTTTCGCGACTGTGTCATGGTATAGGTTCACCAATTTCCAAATTTAACGACCATTCTGTGGGTACCTGAGAAGTCAGGAGGTTATTAGACTCTTCACGAATATGAACAAATCTCTGCTATCCTATTTCCAGCATAAAACTCAATTGAGTAGACATGACATTCTTTAATATTGAAAATTTTCATTTCGTCTCACCCATTGAACGCACTATGGAACGAACTATATTGAGAAAACTCGTGTAAAGGAAAGAAATCTAGTTGACAATAATGGTAGAGAAACTGTGTACAGAGATACTATGTACAGAGATCCTAAGTTTTAAATGCTCAGAAAAGCTCACATTTTTAACAGTTTAATAGTATTCAACCATCGTATCACAGAGAAGTGAGAGCATACTTACCTTTACTCAATCAAGAATGTGAATTGAAATCAGATGAAACTCATGGGAATAAAATCGTGTAAGAAATTGAGAATGCCTGAGCCTTGGAAATGTTTCAGTCAAAGTTTGAGCGCAATAAATCAGTATATGCTTATGATTTACCTCTACTTCTATCAGTAAGCCATTTCAAATTAAAGTTACTCCACCTAAATAGAGAATATTGAAACTTGATTCAGAATTCCTAAAATCATCTCAAAGAGGTATACCTTAACAATCATCCCCTTTCTTACCTTATAAGGAAATCCAATTACAATTAATAAATGAATACCATCGTCCAAAATGCTTCTATTTAGGAACTGTATCAGAAAAACAGCTGAAACCTTAAAAAGTTCTCATCCCGGAAATATTCGTATCTTTGCAGGAGTCACACGCCGTTTGAAACTGAAACAATGCAAAGAACTATTCTCATGATTCAATATGATGCAACCAGATTCATAGAGATTAAATTGAAATTCTACTACTTATCAGTATCATAACTGATGATGTGTTCACAAAATCAACCAATGTTTGGGTTGCGAAATTAGAGATTGGTAGCGCGTGGGTACAGCAATCAAGCAGTCCAATCAGACAGTCAGTCATTTACTTTAAGGTTAATTAATGGGAAATGGGCAATGAAGGGGGATGAACACATTTAATAAGCCCCCTATTGAACAAACCTTACCTTTCCTCGCTTCACTATACAAGCAGATAGCAAAACGTGACCTTGCCACGAACCAGGGTGATAAAGACGGATCCAACGGGATATATACAACTAGATCAAAAAGAAAAACCAGTGGAAACCAAACAGAAACCACCAGTACTATTGTAATAAGCTAATGAACAATCATACAAACATTCTCTCCCAAACGTTTTCGCTATCCCTACTTCAAGTACCTTATCCACCCCCTCCATCAAGAGATAGGTCGTGTAAAAGCCAAACTAAGCACAAACGAAAATGCTCAAAATAAACATAGAGATGAAAAAGGTTGAGCTTTTTTTCTTTAAAACAAACACTAACACTTTCTTCCGTGTATAGATTTAGTTAGAGACATGGCTGATACTAAAGTTGCTGCTGCTTCTGTTGCTGCGCCCGAGGCTGTTGTTGTTGGTGAGAAGGAGGCTACATCTTCTTCCACTACAGCAACTGAGACTTCCTCTACTAAGATTACAGAGGCTGAGATCTTGAAGTCGTATCCTCAAGTTGCCGCGCCAACTTTGCAGACTGGATACACTTCCAATCTTACTGATGACCAAGCTAAGATTAAGGACCAGTTCTATGCTGAGTTGACCGCGTTGGGATACACTGAAAGACTTGATGATGCATCGTTGCTCCGTTTCCTTAGAGCACGTAAGTTTGATGTTGCTGAGGCCAAAAAGATGTTTATCAAGTGTGAGCAATGGAGAAAGGATTTTGGAGTTAACAATATCTTTGAAGACTTCCACTACGATGAGAAACCATTGATTGCTAAGTTGTACCCACAATACTACCACAAGACGGACATTGACGGTAGACCCGTGTACTATGAAGAGTTGGGTAAAGTGAACTTGACCGAAATGTTGAAGATTACAACACAAGAAAGAATGTTGAAAAACTTGGCTTGGGAGTACGAGTCGTTTGCGCAGTACAGGTTACCTGCGTGTTCCCGTGCTGAAGGCCACCTTGTTGAGACCTCGTGTACTGTTTTGGACTTGAAGGGAATCCTGATCTCGTCCGCAAGCCAAGTATTGGGGTACGTGAGAGAAGCACTGAACATTGGTCAGAACTACTACCCTGAGAGAATGGGTAAGTTCTACTGCATCAACTCACCATTTGGGTTCCTGACAGCTTTCAGATTATTTAAGCCGTTCTTAGACCCTGTCACTGTCCAGAAAATCCACATCTTGGGTTCATCATACAGCAAGGAGTTGTTGAAGCAGATTCCAGCAGACAACTTACCTACTAAGTTTGGAGGTAAATCACAAGTGACTGACGAACAGTTGTTGTTGAACGACGTGGGTCCATGGAGAGAAGCAAAGTACATTGGCCCTGAAGGAGAAGCCCCAAGACACTTTGACGTGATTGCCTAGGTTATAATAAATAGAGGAATATAATACCATTATGAAATTGTAGATCAACAAGGAGTAGATGATCAAGAAGACTGATAAAACAGAATGAACACATCAGTCGATTGCAAGATGGTTCAACAAAAAAAAAGCACAACGCCTTCAAACCTACACCCAAAAAATATTGGGGATGAGGAGGGGTGATCTTAATTTAGTAGATGGGGATTTTATATCATTGCTTTGTTGTTTGGTAACTAAGAGAAGGTTGGGACAACTGAGAGGGGAAATGTTGACGGTGACGCGGGATGTTTGTTGATACTTGAAAGGTTTTGGTTTTGTAGTGTTATATTTTGTGTTGCTTTTGGGGGAGGCTTCGTAGTCTTGCGTGTATCGGGAATACTATTATTATCGTGTTTGAGGGTATCGCGAGTGTTGAGAGTCGAATCGAGAGTAGAGTTGAGATAGGGAGCTGGAATAGTATGAAGTGGGGCTTGTTGAAGATTGCTTGGTTGGCGGAAGTATGATATGGTGAAGTGAGGAGGTAATATGAGGAGAACGTGGAGGCGTGTAGTTTTTGCTTCAAAGTGTAAATGCTTAGAAACATAGTTTGAGTGAAAGTGTAAATGATCAGGAACATAGTTTGAGTGAAAGTGTAAATGCTTAAGATCGATAAACAAGTGATAAAGAGTGAAGTAATAGAGAATCAAGTACGTATTTGTTACATTGCTCATATTGACTGGAATCATCTTAGTTTATTTAACCTATTCTATTGGTAATAACAAGCAATTGAGTTTACTAAGATTGCCGTTTATAGTCTTGGTATATTATCAAATCATTTACTCTAGAAGAATATGAATTTTTAGAAGGATCTAGGATTGTACAGATATCCATATCTTAATATGTTCCTTATTAGTGACTTTGAACAATATTTTTGTAAGGCTTTTTTGCAGCCATTTTAGAACTGGTACGCTCACAGATTAGCAAAATTACAGTACAATAGCTGGATGCATTCTACATTGCACTAATCTCTACCTCTGTACCTGATGCTGAGAGTCGGCGTACTAAACTATGCAATCGTAATATTTCTTTTTCATTGACTTTTGAAGAAAACAAGGTTAGAACCAATTAGAACACGAATATCAATCTAATCTATTGTTTGGGTGTTAAACGGAGTAACAAAGATTTTCCCGTGTTCTGTTGAGATCCAGTAACTACAACTCTGCAAGTTCATTGCTATGCTAAGTTTTGATCAGCTTTGTGTAATCTCCAATGCAAATGAAATTATAAGCCTCCTCCTCAATATAACCAAGCCTCACTCACCTGTTCTAACTTTACTGTGAGTCTAAAATGCGTTTCAACAGGTTGGTTTGCGGAGTTAAGGAACAGTGTTCCTAGTATACACTTTAGGCTATGCTCTTCTTCTGACTATCAAGTTGGAACGTTCACATAGATTAACAAAGTGTTCTGATTTCTTCACCGTAAATCTCTACTACAATTAGCGGTTCTCATAGTAGCCGCACGATGTAGGCTGTAGAAAGCATACAAACAAATTCTAAAGTAACCAAAGTACTCCACCAATCGAACTAGTGGTAAATCGATAACCATATTTCCGATTAAATTTTCATAAATACGAAAATTTACAATTACACAGAGTGGGTAACAATATGTTTAGCCAGGCTACGGCTTTTCTTAAGGATTATCGACTTACCAAGTTAGGAAGTCCCTATATTAGTAATCCAGTAATTTAGGTCATGATTTGCAATGGATTATAGAATCCCAAAACTATCCAAATTAATGAAACGGGCTAATCACAACCTTCTCCGTAAAGATTGTCCATATACTATCTCCGAAAAAGCCTCAAACCTCTACCATACTGGTAGTTCACTACCACTTCTCAATAGTCTGGTAGAGTAAAAGACTACACGAAGCATTGAACCATTCTTCACGTACTATCTTACCAGCTATACCTACATATGACGTCAAATAACCAGGAATTCATTAGCCGTTCGAATTATATAATAGTTTATGTAATTGGTTGCAAAATATGAATTACCTATGGTAAGTCGTCTTAGCAGTAAACTATATTCCCTCAAAAGTAGTGCGAACCAGTGCATCAATTACTAATCATGGCAACTTTACAGTTGTTCATCTCCGGAAACCTTGCCACCCTGTGCATCTACTTCAATCAGAAAATGTCCGAACAGTCAATATACTTTGTACTTTATTCTTCGCACACAAAACGAAGCTCTGGAGAATGGAGTTAAAAATCGAAAAGTATAAAGGTAGCTGTTCAGCTTGACTTCTCTCAAGTACTCAGATTCAAAGTCTACCTCTCCATCATCATGTCTCAAACAGTTCCAGATAATTTCCAAGGTTTTGCAATGAGTTCTCCAGAAACTTGGGCCAGTCCCAAGTTAACAGTCTACAAGAGGAAAGAAATTGGAGACTTTGACGTTGTAACTAAGAACACAGCTTGCGGGATCTGTGGAAGTGATGTCTCCTTCCTCAAAGGACACTTCGGAGGCCCCAATTAGTAGTTGGCCATGAAATCGTTGGCCAGGCTATTGCAATTGGGAAGTCTGTCACTTCAATTAAGATCGGGCAGCGAGTGGGGATTGGTCCAATGGGTTTTTCTTGTGGAGAGTGCAAGCTTTGTAAGAATAACAATGAGCAGCACTGTTCCAAGCGTGCATTGACTTACAATTTTGAGCACGAAGGTTACGTTACCCAAGGTGGGTACGCTTCACAAACAGTTGCAAATGAGCAATTTGTATTCCCAATTCCAGATGGTTTGGACACAAATGATGCTGCGCCTTTGATGTGCGCCGGTTTAACCGTTTTCTCGCCTTTGATAAGACATGTTGGTGAGAATGCTGAAGGCAAAACTGTTGGAATTCTAGGTATTGGAGGATTGGGACACTTGGCTATTCAATTTGCTCGTGCACTTGGTGCCAAAGTAGTTGCATTCCTGCGTACTTCTGCTAAAAAGGAAGAAGCCTTCCAATTGGGAGCATCTGAGTTCATTGCCACGGCTGAAGACCCAACCTGGGCTCTGCGTTACAACAAGGAGTTCGACTTCTTCTTAGACTGTGCTGCTGGTCCAAAGGCTGACTTAGTTGAGTACTTGCCTGCTTTGAATGTCGGATGCAAATACCTTATTGTTGGTAGACCCACTAACTTTGATGATAGACTTGACTTACCTGCTTTCAAGTTCTATATGGCAGGTAATTTCATCGGATCTTCGTCTGTTGGTTCCAAGAAAGAAGCCATTCAAATGTTTGATATTGCTTTGAAGCACAACATTAAGCCGTGGATTGAAACCTTACCGATTTCTGAAGAATCTTGTAACATTGCCTTGAATAGAGTTGACAAGGGTGATATTAGATATAGATTTGTCCTCACTGATTTCGACAAAGCATTCAAGTGAGACTGCTAGGAAAGGTTTTAGTACTCTATAGGAATGAATGCACCTTACCTTTACTTAAATGTAGTATGAGTAGCTAAAATTTTGCCGCCATTAAATTGACAGTAACACATATTAAATGTATAGGCATAAACATTCGGTACTGTTTCAGTATTCATAGTATGTAATACTGATGTATCTTCACATTATGCTGGTTCTTTTGTGATGCTTGGTTGATTCTTCACAAGACTTTATCACAATAGGTTAGAGACCTTTAGGTGTATAGATTCCAGTTGTGCCCACGTTCAATAACAAACTCCAAAGAACATACTCAACTCCAATAACAAACTCCAAAGAACATACTCAACTCATATAGCGAAGAAACACACCCATCCATTAGTTAATCTGGAACTGTTAATGATGTTCATCTTCCATTTAGCAAACAATTCTAACGTGTACTAAACGAAGCTAATAAATCAATATCTTGGCAGCTAATTAACGTCCACTCAAACACATCAAGTAAGTTGGTCGCTTCGGTTTTAAAAGCGGTGAAATTGTAACGTTATCCTCACTTAACCTTTCTCTAAGCTTTACAAACAGTATAACTCAACTTGAAGTATCATTCGCCTTCCCTATTCTTTAGTTACCGCTACCTTTAAAGTGACATAATTTTAGCAAAAAAAAAATTATAGAAAAGTTGATTGAATCAAGCATCTCAAGAGGACTATGAACTTCACAAGAACGTTTCTCTGGCTAGTTTTAGCAGGGTTTTGTCTTGCCGACGTCCGTGTCTTTAACTTTAATGTCACGTATGTGGAATCCAATCCTGATGGGACGCATCCACGTCGTATGATCGGTATTAATGGCCAATGGCCTATTCCTACTATTCGTGTTCGCAAAAACGATAGAGTTCAAATCCACTTGACCAACCAATTGGGAGATAGAAACTCTTCGTTGCACTTCCATGGTTTGTTTCAGCAAGATCACAATTCAATGGACGGCCCTGAAATGGTCACTCAGTGTCCTGTTCCACCTGGACATACATTTGTCTATGACTTCACAATTAAGAACCAAGCTGGTACTTTCTGGTACCATTCTCATAGTGGTTCTCAATATGCTGATGGTTTGAGAGGTTTATTTATTGTCGATGATGTCGAGCCACTTCCCTTTGCGTATGACCATGAAGAATTACTTTCTGTCTCTGACTACTATCACTTGGAGTCACCTGAAATAATGAAATCTTTCATGTCAAGGTATAACCCCACTGGTGCAGAACCGATTCCTCAGAACTCCCTCTTCAACGACACAAGAAATCTCACGTGGAACGTTGCTCCAGATACTACGTATCTTTTGAGAGTGGTCAATATGGGATTATTTGTCTCACAGCACATTTACATTGAAGACCACAAATTGACCATCGTGGAGATAGACGGTGTTTTAGTTGAACCTGTAGAAGTTGATTCATTATACCTTTCGGTTGCCCAAAGATACTCAGTATTGGTGAAAACCAAGAAGAACCCTCAGAAAAACTTTAGGTTCGTTAATGTATTTGATGAGGAAATGTTGGATTTACTCCCAGAAGATTTGCAAATCATCCTGACCAACTGGGTAGTTTATGATGAAAAATTGCTGCTTCCAAAAGCACTTCCAAATGGCGTTGACAAGTACGCTGAGCTCACAGAACAACTTCATCCTGTAGATGACTTCACTTTAGTCACCTTGGATAAAATAGAATTGTTACCTGAACCTGACTACCAAATCGAGCTCAATTTCACTATGGAGCAATTAGGTGACGGAGTAACCTATGCATTCTTCAACAACCTTACATATGTTCCACCTAAGGTACCTACGTTGATGAGTGTTTTATCGAGTGGAGATTTGGCGACTGTGCAAAGTATTTATGGTTCGAACACCAACACCTTCGTCCTCCAACCACAAGAAGTGATCGAGATAGTGTTGAATAACATGGACCCTGGAAAGCACCCGTTCCATTTACATGGACATACATTCCAGGTGATTTCAAGGTCTGAAGAGTTCGAAGAGCCAGTGATATTTGACCCCAAAAATGCCTCGCACACTGAATTTCCAAAACACCCTATGGTTCGTGATACCGTTCAGGTTAACCCCAACGGATTTGTTGTGTTGCGGTTCCGCGCAGACAACCCTGGTGTTTGGTTCTTCCATTGTCATGTAGATTGGCACTTGGAGCAAGGTTTGGCAATCACATTAGTAGAGTCGCCTCACGAGATCCAGGAAACCCAAAAATTAAGTGCCAACCACTTGAAAACTTGTCAATTAGGGAAGGTACCATCTGAAGGAAACGCAGCTGGAAATGCAAAGTCAGGCAGCTCACGCACATCATGGCTCGACATGACGGGAGAGAATGTGCAGTTACCCCCACTCCCAGAGGGATTTACCTTAAAGGGATACATTGCAATGATACTCTGTACTATTGCAGCATTATTGGGAGTGAGAACAATCTACAAGTTTGGAATGGAAGACGTGAATGCGGAGGATTTGGAGCACATGAAGGACAAGTTAAAGAGAATTTTAGCTGAACATGACAGACAACAAAATGAGTAAGCTATAGTTTAAGAATATTTATATAATGCCGTGGTAGAGACTATCAAATACTACATAAAAACTTTAAATAATTTTGCAACCAATTAATGCGTTGTATCAAGATATACATTTTGTAAAAGATATAACCCTAGGGTAGTATTCGAGCACTATATTGAAATAATCTCTCATTCTTTCAATTTATCTACAACATAATTGGAAGAACACAAGTGGTATGAAGGTGTGGCTTTTAGGCTTTGTCGGACTCTTAATTGACGGATTGTGATTGGAGATACAAACAGCTCTCAGCTGAGTTTATTCCTATGATAACTAAGCTACACACAAGCATGAAAATCAATGTTTTTGACGTCGTATTAGTTGTTGTTTGGCTAGTAGGTTATCTAGTTGTACTCTTATCAGTGCTTATCATGTCCGGTAGCACTCAATTTGTATGGTAAGCTCTAATTACCACTCAAACCAAAATCTAGCTCTCACTGCTCATCACCCATAGCCAATACTCATCACCTTCTCTTTCACTAAATACCTGTCCACTTCTCACAAGACTATTTGTTCTCACCATCTCACTCGTGATTGAGGTCGTAATTGAGATTAAAAAATCCCATCAAAAAAGATCAACCTCAAATGACACTGATAATCGAATGGGCCTTCGGCAAGAAGTTAACTCCTCAGGAACGTCTTCGTAAGAACCAGCGTGCCTTGGAGAAGACTCAAAGAGAATTAGCTAGAGAAGTTGTCAAGTTACAGCAACAGGAGAAGAAACTCGTCAGTGAAATAAAGAAGAATGCTAAGCAAGGACAAATGGCACTGGCTAAAGTACAAGCCAAGGATTTGATTAGGACTAGAGGATACGTCACGAAGTTTAATTCGATGAAGACTCAGTTGCAGGCTATATCTCTACGTATACAGCTGGTTCGCCTGAACCAACAGATGGCCAGCTCTATGCGAGACGCCACTCGTGTCTTAGGAGGGATGAACAGACAGATGAACTTGCCTCAGTTGCTGAAAATCATGCAAGACTTTGCTCGTGAGAACGATATGATGGACCAGAAACAGGAGTTTATGGATGATGCAATAGATGATGCAATGGCCATGGACGAAGATGAGTTGAATGAGGATGAACAAGTGGACGATATTTTGAACCAAGTATTGGATGAGATTGAAGTAAACTTGAATACTACCTTGAAGGACACACCGGATGGGTTCAAACAGGCTGCTGGAGAGGAACCTGCGAGGGTTGCACAGGCTGTCGGCGGTGGATCGGACGAGGACAACTTGCAAGCAAGATTAGACAGTTTGAAGAAGAATTAAGAATTGAGCACTGAACAGTTGATGTTGACTCTGTGAGTGAGGGGGTTTGATTTGTCGGCTCTTACTGTGGCCAAGTAATGTAGGTATCTATGAAGATTAAAATAAGTATGTGATCTCGGTTTGATTTAAAGTGATGCTAATAAATGATAAGATAATAATGTTACAATCAGGTATATGGTCCAATGTTTACTCAATTGTGATGTAGTCCGAGGAGATGTAAAAGGAGCACTGTGATATAGAATTCGTTATGGTGCTGGAGTATTAAAGAGTTCGTAAAATTAGCCAGTCAACTGATAAGTTGACAAACTATTAAACTAATAAACTGTTCAACTGTTCAACTGTTCAACTGTTGGGTTGTTGGTTGTTATACTGTTCAACTAGATAGTAGCTGAAGCAAACTTTAATCTTCGGAGTTCTCTTAAATTTCCCTTGTAAAGTAATTAGCTGAATAACATTTCTGGTTAATATACTTCAAGAAGCTAAAGAGGAACTACTAGATTAGTTGCTTCAGCTCTGTGAATAGTAGATACAGTAGCCTTGACGACAGTTGGATATTGGATTCTACATTAGCTTGTTCAGCTTTACTTGGGAACCCAAAGGGGAAAAGCAAATTGCAGCCAATTTGCCTTAAAAAAAATATACCCATTTCCTACGTAATATCCAACTATTGTATCACCACCCACATCACTTGAAGAGGAAACTATCACTAACAACCTTGACTACGTTATCATCAAATCAGCTCTACTGATAATCAGAAGATCCATGACGCAATACCTTATTAATGGCTGCAACATGCAAGTGAGTATCACAAAATCTATTGAAAATTCCTACTTATTTGTAGTGATTGCTAATCCATAGGATCTATCAGCTCTACTGGTCTCTTTAAATAATCTCGAATTCTAACTCTAGTTAGCTTGTCAGCATAATAAATAATCTATATGTATTTGTTCTCTTCCAAGTACTTAATGATCTGAGCAGCAGCTTCTTCAATGGAAAGCTCACTGTTTCTCAAGTGGATTTCTGGAGATTCTGGGGCTTCGTAAGGAGCACTAATTCCGGTGAATTCTTTAATGATTCCTTCTCTGGCCTTTTTGTACAATCCCTTAGGGTCTCTCTTTTCGGCAACCTCAATAGGAACGTCAACGTAAACTTCAACAAAAGGTAAGTTGTCCTTCTTGTGTAACTCTCTAGCTAATTGACGGTCTTGCTTGTAAGGACTAATAAACGAAGTTAAAGCCACTGTGCAAGAGTCGTTGAACAATTTTGCAACCTCTGAGATTCTACGGATATTTTCGTTTCTGTCAGCTTCACTGAATCCCAAATCCTTGTTCAAACCAAATCTAACATTGTCACCGTCCAACCTGTAGGCGGCAAGTCCTCTTTGTAACAAACTCTGCTCAAGTGCGCATGCAATAGTGGATTTTCCACTGGCTGATAATCCAGTCAACCATACAGTAACACCTTTTTGTTTTCTCAAAGCCACACGTTCTTCGTGCGTCAAGTTCTCGTGCCAGGTAATGTTGGTAGCCATAGTATTTGTTGAAGATCAATTGAAGTTTTTGAGGCATTCTTGGTCTATATAGGTCTCCAAGAATTAGCTTCACCATAGCACGTGAACTGAGAAGATAATATTGTGAATTACGTAAGTTGTCATAAATCTCTTGTGACTCTTGGAGTGTCGGAAAAATTAGTGTCGTGAAAATGTCGTGAAAATATCTCCATTAATAGTAAAATTTTTTCAAAGGTATTGAACAAGGAGAAAGGACAAGATGTACTATGAGTTGTTCGCGATTGCGCGTATAACTGATCCAGTTAAGACCAGTAAGGAGGCTGTCAAGATTGCATCTACTATTGGAAAAATGATTCTTAATAACAGAGGAGTGATTCGTGAAATAACTTCCTTGGGACCTCGCTCTTTACCAAAGATCATGACGAAGGAACAAGAAAAGTACTTCCAAGGGTACCATTTTCTTATGGGATTCGATGTATCCGCAAGTGTTCAAGCACATTTGTTGAGAACCTTGAGAAACGATCCTAGAATCTTGAGAGCCAACATATTGAAGCATGACATGAGTAAGAAGTTGAATATGGGAACTTCATACAAGCAAGCTGTTGAGGCATCCCACAACTTGTAATCTTGAACATAGTTGCAAGAGAATGTTAGGAATGTAATTTTGGTTAATTAAAAGGTGATAGTGAGTGTATGAGTGGAAGAATCACTTTCATCAATAGTGGACTCACCATTAAGAGTTGTTTTAAAGTCAACAAGCAACATTATCGAGTGAGATGGTAGCATAATAAAGAAAGAAATGGTAGCATTTTCATGGGGAATGGATATTTCAGAAGATGAATTACATCATTTATCATATATGATAGTGTTACTTTTGTATAGTAGATGTAAATAGAATAAAGATTTATACAATTTGATTTTCTGGTAGCGCATTTTCAAGAGAATAGAGAAAGGTGTATACATATCCCGTGAAACGTGGGACTAGGATAGACATTAGACCTAAGAGTAGTGGAGTTGAAGAATTGGTGCCAATAGATTGTGTATGAAGCCTTTTTCAGTGTAAAGATTGAAACATTAAAGCAAAATCGGTACGTATTGTAGTCTACTCTTAACTCCAAATAAGTTGAACGAGGTACAGTGAATCATCTACACCCATCTCATTCCAATTGATTCTGAAGATGTTCCCCTATATCTAAATAGCTAATCCAAGTTAGTCTCACCGTCAGATATAATCATTGACACAAACATAAAATCAATTCTATTGTACAACGATTCATTAATTGTATTCTTCAAATGATAAATAAACTCAATTGAACCAAATAGTATGACACCAAAAATAAACTACCAGTAATCACATCAATTGAAGTTGTAAAATACGATCCATATTTTGACACATTTATTGTTGCATTGAAGTTGTAGCCTCCAAAGTTACGTATGTTTTATTGATCTGATCTGATTGGGTTTTCATAACCATAGATAACTCAACAAAAAAATATAGAACCATTTAGAAAACCATGCCAATGAACCCAATGTTACTCCATACACACCTCGCACGACACTGGAGTAAAGGGACAGAGCTCTGGATATCGTGCATACATTACTGCTCGTCTTCGATGCTTCTCAAAGCGATGCTCTCATTGGCCAACACAAGGCAGAGACATGCATTCGAGACTATAATAGCATCCCAATCGGGTAATACATAAATACAATAACGTAAATATTTTCAATTGCATCCCATGCATGTTTGAATCTTAACAGCTTAGGATGAAAGCATTCAGGGCACATGCTCAAGGCCGATTTCACCAATCGGGGGTGAACTTTCTCACTTCTGCCCATGAACTTCGAAAACACGTAGAAGGAAGAAAATACTCTGCAAAGTAAACATCACCAAACCTAGAAACCCAAACTCTAATCACCAGAACCTAAACAAACTGCACTAATCCCCAGACTTTTTTGGCAGACCGTTCCATGTTAAAATTGATCTCACCACATTCCCATACCATAATTTTCAAGCTCATTTCGTCCCAAATTTTTCCCGTCTGTACAACATACGTTTAAAAAAAAAACCACAACACTTTTGAAGAACAGGCAACTTTCCAAGATCAAGACACTGTTGAAGGATTGTGAATGAGAATTGTTTTTGAATCTGTTGTTGTCATCACGAAGTTATAATAGTAGAACTGGACATCGACGACCCCGAGGATCGCATATAGCAAGGATAGGTTTTCAAGACAACAAGCCCATCCGATTCACACAACAAACACATTAAACCACACCATTGGATAAATCGAACAATTGAAGAGATTGAACCAATCAACCAACACCGTCTAAGTGAAGAATCAAAAAATAAGATTGGAAGGACACACCTAGCATGGACAAGGCCAATGAAAATGGTGGCACCAGCATTGTAACGCAGACTATTCAACTACCTCCATCTGCTCCAAATCGCGCATTAAGTAATAAAACTTCGATCAACCAGATGAATGAACACAAATCATCTGGAGGATCGCCCGCTAAGGGTTTAGCCTCCCCTAGGAGAATGAGATTAAATACATCTGTCTTGAAGTCACCCCTGAAAAGTGATCAAGGCGATGCTTTTGCTTTATTACAGTCTGATTACCTGAAACTTGAACGACAATACACTGATATTTTACTTCTGAACAAAAACTTAGCCTCTGAAAATGAACAGCTTGGTATGGAGCTCAAGGAAAAGGAATCATTGATCCATGAGCAAAGAGAAAAGGTAACCAACTATGAATCGTTCATCAAAACTACCCACGAAGATTACAACAAGAATAAAGAATTACTTTCAAAAGAGATATATTTCTACAAGGAACTAATATCCGACTTACAGATCAAAGTGAAGAAGTTGACGAGTGAATTGAAAAGCCACAAGGTATCCAAATCAGTCAAGGTAGATGTACTGACATTTACAGAAACCCCAGAGGAATCGTTTATTGAATCGCCCACCACGGGGGAGGACCTCCAACAAATTTTAGAGATCTCGGAAAAGTTCAACAGACTCTTAATCGACTTCAAGGTCTTACAAAGCAACTACGAGTTGGAACGCAACTCAAGGTTGGTTCTTATTGATCAGATTGAATTGTTGACTAAAGAAAACGAAATCTTGTCCAACCAAAACTCCAGCAAAAACTCCCTTCATGCCGAAACCGACCCTACTGTAGAAGACCCATTGGAAGGCATCGACACCGAAAACATCAGCATCGAGTATACTAATATCCACACGATGAACGAACTTACAGACGATGAAGAAGAAGCTGAGGAAAAGTACATGGAAGGAGTTATTCAATCGTCGTCTCCCATAAGAGACGTATACCCTGCTGACGAATCGATTGACATCTCAAACAATTTCCACTTCCCACCACGCCATGTTCCTGGGCCACCTTCTCCAGATACTGAAACACAACCCAAGCGTAAGTCGTTACCACCAAAATTACGTAGCGGGTCTCCACGCTACGAGAACGAAGAGTTTGTGCTATCACCATTGAAATTAGCTCAACAATTAGGAGACTCTGAAGAAAAATCACCCATCATCAAATTTAAACCTACCCACTCAAGATACAACAGTCATGACATATTTCCGATCCGCGTTGAATTCGAAGAGAAGTTTGATCGTATTGATGAAACCCCACAGAAGCAAGGTTCAGCCAGATCCAGTGTCAGAAACAATGCATTCTTTGCACTTAGTGGGCATGAGCCAAAACTCGCCTCTAACCGTGATTCACTCACCACTGACACATCACTGAAGAGACTGAGCTTTTTGGCAGAACAACCACCTTTAGATATTTCTAAGGAAGAGATAATGAAGTTGAGGTTTGAATTACAATCACTCAAACTCCACAATGAGAAGTTATTGCTGTATATTGGATTTGAGTTGCAAAAGCAAAAGAAGAATATCAAGAAGTTGTCTAATAAGCAGAGTGCACGGACGCTCCGTGCTCTAAGTAACGTGAGCAAGCAGATTGAGTATTCAGATGCAAAGTTGATTGAGAAATCAAAGGATATGTTAATCCACAAAAAGAGAGTATTGAGGTCAGTTTCGATTAACCCAATAATGTCTAAGAACTATGGCAAAGCAGATTTAGTACTTCCTGGAGCAGGAAGCAGGCTTTCGTCAGGGACAATTGGAATATTGACCAATACTCTCACATCGGGACTTTTTGGAGAAGATGAAGATGATTACGGGTTTTTGAACCATAATGACCGGTTCACGAAACGTATTTTCTCTAACGGACTTCAAGCATATTTGAACTATGAAGATTTGGACGATATGGACGAAAATGACCTGGTTGATTCTGACAACGACCATAAGGTGAAGAAGTATAAGTCGCAAGTATTTACACCTTCAAAGATTGAATCTAGCGATGATGAAGAAGAGGAGCATGACACAATGATTCATGTCACCAAGCACAGGGAGCAGGAGGAATGGGACAGTGATTCTTCAGAAGAAGAATTGGGAATGCTTAGACAAATCCAACACTTGATATTAGGTGGTGGAGGAAACAAAGGCAAGAAGAAAAAGAATGAACACCAATTGGTGGATGATAGTCTCAAACTCAAGTTTTTAACCATTTCAATTGGGATAATCATTGTAGGATTGAAGTTGTCGCATCAAAGTCAACGTCCGGCCTGATATTGTATGTGTAGATCATATGCAATAACATATATAGTTATGTATTAATGTAAAGTAATGGAGCAATATAGCAATGTAGAGTTAAGGGTTTATGATTAAAGAGAAACATTACAAGTGAGTTGCTGCAAATGAATGTAGAAACTGAATTAAAGGCGATTCAGTCTTCAAATATCACCAGTTTTTGTGTTATCCACATTGAATATTTGCAGCTATGCTGGTGCTTAAATTCATGTTAATAATGAATAGGGGTTTGAGTTTGGGGGAGAATAATCATTGGGGTTTAATTGAATAGGGTTAAGATGTAGTTTGCTTGATTAAAACAAAAACACGAGCAATTTATATATTCTAATTTTGAAGTGGGTTCATATTTTTATAATTTCTAATTAGGATCTCCATACTATTTATCCAATCGTGTTCAATCAATTGAGACGTTATTGTGTTGCTTTTACTTTACTTAATGGCGATTTAGTCTAAATTTGTACATCGATCTAAAGAATACTCCCTATTGGGGTTAAGCATTTAAACATGTTAATTATTAACTCACAAATTTATGACTTGAATCTATAGGATACACATTACAACCATACAAAAAAAGAACCGAAGTAATGGTGTCAAATAACATTAGAATGAGATAGTTGATACTGGATATTTCATGGAATAAGTAACCAAGAAAAAGGTGAACCTCTACACTCATAAGTGCAGAATCCCCAGTAAAGGCTGCAGTAGACAGTAAAACTAGGCTGGCCGGAGTTTCCCTTGAAACTATGAAAACTAAATAGGAGGAAATAAATACAAGTTTCCGGAATAAACCGTAGCTCGAAGGCTAATGACGTTTCTCTACGTGTATCTTGAATTCTATTTCTTGCCCAGAGTGCTTGGTTTTATGGTTGAAAAGTGCAGCTGGAACTAAATGAGGTTCTACAAGATTAAAGGAATGAACACATGGGTCGTACAAAGTAAAGGGGTATACGTAGGTCACAAGACATATCCAAACGGCACTTGTCAAACACAAATAAATTAACACTTGGATGATCCTCTTGGTTTCACACAACAGCTCATTGTAGTAGCACTGAGACTTCATTTTAATGAGACCACTTTCATGCAACACAAAACAAGTTGTCAGGACTTTTGGCAGAGACCATACGACTTTTTCGAATTCAGCCTGCACTCAGGACATTTTGTGAATTAGATTAGGTTAATACGCCCGGAAGAATCAGTCGAGTCATATCGATGGTGTAAGCAGAAATGGCGTGGTATTTTTCTCAGCTGACATCCTCGTACCTTAATGATCTTGTGCATGTCAATATATATAGGATGGCTGGAACCTTGAAAGTTGAGAGGTTTTGGCATTGACTGGAGAGGAAAATTCGCAACCAATAGCACACTTAACCGAGTTCGAACAATGGCACTTCGTAATTACATGTATGCAAAACATATCTCAGACGATGAGATAACGGCGAGGATAAATAAGATAGACCCTGCTCGTGTTAATTTGAGAAACTCAAGTCATAAGATGAACAAAACGCATAAGAAGAAAAGAAGCGTACCTATTAAAACTGAAGCACCTAAAGAATGTGGAAGTGGGAGAGAAATTGTACTAGAAGATGGAACCAAACAGTGCCGTAATTGTCTGGATTGTCCTAAAAACGAAGAAAAGTATTATGATGCACTTTCGGAACTTGCCAAAGTAACAGTGGAAGTACCACAGGTGAAGGAGATTGAAAAGGAAATGGGGCAATTGGACCTCAACAAGAACGAGATTGATTTCACGAATGTTTATTAGGATAGGTTTGGGATAGGAATGTATTTTTATTGACCAAGTGTAGAAGTGAAAAAGGCCAGGATCAACTAGTTGTTGGGGGGTGAGGATTTTGTGGGGAATAGTGGCTGAAGTGAGAGTAGAATATTCGAATCAGATTTCTAGGCTTAGTTTATTGAGTAAAGATTTCAAGAGACGTACTTTGGTACTGGAGTAATACCATTAATAGCCTAGGCCTTTTCCTAAACCGAATCTAAAAGCTACAAAAGACCAAGAGTACTTTTAACGAGTGATGGTTGTACGAATATTTGAGTGTGGAGGTAAAATGCATGATAATGCCTTGTGTCTTATTAACATCCGATACTAAACGTTAAAGAAACCTTAATTTTTCCAAAATCATCTTATTCAGAGTACGGCATTACAGGACTTAAAATGGACGGAACCTTCCAAGCTTGCATTCTTCAATTCACAACTTTGCAGCATTTAAACTATTTTCTTTTCATTCTCTCTGTAGAGCATGTTCACCTTACGACATATTCATCTGTTTTCTTGTACATTCTAATATTAACCACCTAATCTATGCTGTACCAATGTCAACAACAGGTACATCAAGTTGAGGTAAGGGATCTCTGCCTTGAGTGCACTCTCCTTTTCTTTCTCGCTACCAGTCACATTGGTGTATATTCTAATAATGTTGCCCAAAATGATTTCCAACTCGATTTGTCTTCCATTTCTAGAGTCTACTAACATAGAGGGTTGGTAGTTTGTTTTAGCATCGTGCTTCTCTGTGAGATCCAAAATAAACGTAACATGTTCTTCAGTTACAAATTCATCGTATTCAGGTTCATCCTTATGGATCGATGCTAAATCTTTATTAGCAACAAGTCTAACTTCATCCATCAATGGTTTGATAAGACGATCGGCAATATCCTTGGTAGGTTTAAGCTCAAAGACTTTTCCAACGTCCAAGTCAGTAAGACAACATACTGTGTTCATACTAGCATTGTAAAGTAATTTACGCCATCTAGTGAGCCTAACATTCTCGTCGACTTTAACAGAATTGTGTTCATTCGAATACAAGGAGATGTACTTTTGTAAAGATGCTTCTCCAACAGCATTCTGCTTTTGATTGAACTCAAATAACCCAAGGAGTACTCTATCATAACCGTATTGTGTAACATTGGATTTATCATTGACAGAACTAATGTACGTGACACCGCTGATGAAGTTGGCCAATGGGAACAAATTACTCCAGTATTGCTCAATTTCTATACCGTTTTGCATCAATACAACACTGGTTGCTTTCCCTGGCTTGAACAAGACTTCCTTATACTTTTCCACATCATTCCAAATATTAGCATTCTCATTGGGTATAACCTTGGTCGAAACAATAATGTAATCGAACGAAGAGTTTACCTCCAGCAACGACTTGACAATCTTATCAGGACGATATCCCTTAATTGCATTCTCATGTTCATCAGGACCACCATTATCTCTACGTCCTCCATAATCAATCGAAGAAATGGTATACCCTTTCTCAACAACGACATCATAATCTGACCTAATTACAGCTGTAACTTCAACCTCCTCATTAAGCGAGAGAACGTAACTGGCAACGACGCCAACGCCGCCCATACCAATACAAAGTACCTTGACCATTGTTAATTTTATTCAATCAAACTTGGACCTGGGGGTATCTTATACAACTGGGAATGCGAACTTAGTTTCCAAATCGAGCTTACTTTTCCTATCTGTCGCTCTGGATAACTCGTTTTGATTCACAATGTCCTCAAGGTTGGTATGCAGGTCGTTCCCCGCGTATACACCCTCCATGAGGATCAACTTGGCTAGGAAGGTTAGGGTCATACGGGTGCCATGGTCATTCGAATGTAGAGAGATCTGCCCTTCGCTACTTTTGAATCTTTAACAGATGAATCTATGAATGTCCGTATCTAAATTGGGCTATTTTGGAGAATGGCTGCAAAAATGTTACAAAAATATGTCAATAATTATGTTTATGATGAGTGTGAGGTTTAGCAATACGGGTGGTCAGGAGGTGGGTAGTTGTGTTTGAATAGTTTATATGAAATTTTACAATGCAAGGAATAGAAGTCATCTTGGATTTTTTAATGATTGAGATTGAAGTGGTACTTTCATATGTACATGTAACAACAAGTCAATTTGATTGAGTGGAATAAGGGTGGTGGGAGAAGCAACATACTAAATTATTAAAGTAACAAGGAACCTACTGAACAAAGTAGTACCTGAATAATCAATTGAGCGAACATGCAAACTATTGTATAGCCTTGTTTTCTCACCTATTTAATTCAAGCCACACCTACTAAACTAAACTTCTGCATTAACCATTCTTCCGTCTACTCATTCACTTATTGATCCTATTCATCACGTTACACTCCACTTTTGTGGAGTGTAGCGTTCCTTTCACTCCATATCTATCTCTTATTAAACTATACAATGTTAACTAAAACAAAGGAACTAAATCATATTTGTATTAAACACCTTACCGGTCCATCTTATACCGTTTGTTAGCGTGTAAGCTGGTAAGCCCTATTCCAGGTCCGTTAGCACCTTCTCCACTGATGCTGACCAAACTGTTGCCTCTAGGTATTCGTCCACCAATTAACGAATCAACCAGGTTGCTGCTGCCTACACTCCCAGCTCCACCACGAAGGTGGTGTGTCTGAAGCTGCTGTTGTTGCTGTTGGCTCATTTGCGCTCCTCTTTTAGGCTCCCCCATAGTAGACCTCACAAAGAGATCATCTATCGATGAGAGTGGGGTTGGCGGCAGTTGTTGGTGCGTCTGGTGTACTTGACTCTTCTGGTAGCTTCTTTTCTGGCTATGGTGGTTAGACTGGCTTTGCGCCTGATTCATATTATGTTGTTGCAGCAGGTGATGGCTGTAACCGTTATGGGTGCCATGTTTCAGGCTTTTATGGTTGTGTTGCAGCAGTTGTTGTTGCAGTTGTTGCTGGAGTTGTTGCTGCTGCTGTTGTTGCTGCTGCTGCTGTTGCTGTTGTTGCTGTTGTTGTTGCTGTTGGAGGTGAAGTTGTTGTTGCTGCAGCTGTTGCTGTTGATGTTGCAGCTGCAGTTGTTGGTATTGATTCAGCAGTGATCTACCCAGCAAAATGGAATCTACACTCAACGGATTCGACTGGTTATTCTTCTTCGCCCGCATGTTGATAATCATTTCATTAAAGAAAGAACTCTTGAACTCCTGGAACACTTTCATTGTTTGTGGATACTCATATTGGTGGTCATGAAAGAATCTATCTGCAAAAATGTAAATGAACCGTTCGATATCATTTGCATTAATCGCCAGACTTGCCTCTGCTGACAACGATGTAGTACTTGGCTCGTTTGTCTCGGTTGAGCTTGCCATAGCACCAATCGCCAGCGCCGCCAAAGAAACGTCTCCGTTGGAAGAGTGAGTAGGCGACCGGTTACCATTTTGCGTAGGTGTCTGAGCTAAAGGTGTTCTATGTGGAGACACTCTTGCCCCCGAAGGACCAGGAGTGCCACTACTGGGTGTGTGGGTGTTCGATATGTGTGCCGAAGGAGCCTCAATTGGAGCAAGAATACTCATATTGTTGGCTTGGTTTCCCTGGTTGCCCATAACCATCGAGTTACGACTCAATCGTTGCTGCTCAAGATGCTGCTTTTGTTTTTCATATTGTGCTCGGAATTGTTGTTGATACTCAAACCCAGAGTCTTTTTGGAAGTATTGGTTACGGTTTCCATTTTGTTGGTGATTTTGAATATGTTGCTGTTGCTGCTGTTGCTGTTGTTGCTGCTGTTGCTGCTGTTGATGTTGGTGAGTCTGGTTTTGGTTTTGGTTTTGCTGGTGTTGATGGTTTTGGTGTTGTTGGATCTGTTGGTACAACATACTTGATATGGCGAGGTTGGGAGTTCCCGTTGAAAAGTTGAGGCTTTGTTCCGGGTGGAATTGGTTCCCAGTATTGTTCGTCAGGTCGTTTGCTGTTGCTACTACAGACCCTGTCGATCCGCTGCCACTGTTTTTGGATGCATTTTGGTTCATTAGGTCGTATGTATTTGACGTGGTGGACGAGTGGGTTGAGTTGCTAAAGTCGTCTGACGCAGATATGTCTGTGCTCGGGTCGCTGTCAAAGGTTCCAGAACCCGCTACAACGTTGCTGGCGGTAGTTCCTGCGCCAGTCGTGTTGTCGTTGTTGCTTTCGTTACTGTTATATTGTGCGTACTCGTGACTTCTTTGGTTTTCTGGGAGTCGTATTGGCTGTAAGTGAACTCTTGATGCTTGTTGGTATTGAGAGTTAGCAGTACCGGCAGATGTGTTTTGGTTTGGGTGTGTCGTGTGCAGTGCAGGCGACTCACCTTCGGATGAAGGTGACGATACGCTTGGTGATATCAGTTGTTTGTTGGGCTCTTTAGGCAGTGAGTGTGAAGTAGTGACATTTGATTGGCTTTTAGAGTATGATATTGAGCCAGTAGATGAAGCACCTGGTGCAGAGGCAGATATTGCGGCGCCAACCGATCCTTGTTTTGTGATGCTTGACGAACCCGAACTTGCGCCGCTCATGTTGGTCTTGTTTAAACCGTGCCTCTTTTTGAATTGCGAGAGCCAGCCATGACTGAAGCCAACCAAACGTTTAGGATCGTCGACTCCAAACTGGTGAGCGTAAATGGACCAATGTTCTCTGAGTAATGGTTCATTGATAGGTTCGTTCCGTTCCAAGCGTTGCTTGACAAGCATGTCCATTGCATGATTGATCTTTTCATACTTGAACTTGACTTTCCGTCTGCTGTGCTTTGAAAAAGACGTCTCGGCCTGCCTGAAACGGTCTCTAAGTTCATCCTCATTCTTGAGCCATTCACTGAAGGAAGATGTGGAAATTGATATTTCATTCTTGTACCTATCAACAGTTTCCAGCTGAGGTCTCTCCGAACGATGATAATAATCAAGAATCAGTACCTTCTGCTCAAGAGTGGCCCTAGGGAGTTTCCTCTGAGCCATGGTCAAGCTTTAAAAGATGTCAAGTGATTTTTCTATAAAAGAATTAGAGAAGATGTGTTGCAGATTGTGTTGATTTAGGACTTTAACGGTAGTAGTAAAAGAACTGTATCCTTTAAGATTTGCAAGTATGAAACAATCCAAGGAGGAAAGTAAAGCAAAGGCTCTAATATTAGCTCCTCTGTAGTGTATAGAACCAATCAGTTGAAGGAGGTCTATAGGATAGTCAGGCGTGTGGTAGTACTTTTGGTGGTTGATTTTTTTTCTCTTTTCTTTCACAAAGGGTAGGGGTTCTAATTATAACGAGTTAGAGAGAGATTGAAAGAGTTCGGTTTAAATGTATTAGAGGGGTGCATATTGAGATAACTGAAGGAGGTTTTTAAGAATTGATGTGTCTGTGTGTATGTATATGTGTATGTGTGCTAGTTTATGATAGATACGCATATAACTGATCCTTATTAAAGATGATTGATAAGAGATTAGTATAGTTCCAACAGGGTTATGAAAAGTTCATACAAATGAAAAGAATGTAAAAAGAAGAAAGAAGATTGAAAGATGGAGAGTCATATTCAATAGGGGGCCGGATTAGTGAAGATGAGATGAAAAGTTAAAGCAATTCAATTAATTTCAAACTCGAGAGGTTGTTAATAGTATATAGGAATGAGCCCACAAAGTATACGGTGAAAATGTGTAGCTAAGCACAAACTGCATAAAACAAGGACAAGTTTAAGTGTGTGTGTGGCTTATTGGCCAACGATTGAAGAAGGAATGTGAAGAAACGCGACGATTCATGTAAGATTTACCGAGACAATCAAAGGGTTGTGTATATTGTGTAAGGGATCGAAGAATAGAGAATTGGGATGGAGTATTATGGTTGTATGGTGGTGTGTTTGTAGTGTTTATTGAGATGTTGTGTTTGGCAGAATAAAGGAGATACAGGTAGAATTTAGAAGAGTGGAGAAGGAGATGGGAGAGGAGAGATTAGAGAAGAAGATGGGAGAGGAGAGATTAGAGAAGGAAGTGAAGAGGAGAAGCACAGTATAGCACATGTGTTGGAAAGAATGTTGACGTTGGTAGAGAGATCTCTATTTATCATTATATACTACTGCATATTCTCAAACGTACACTTTCTTTCAATGACATACTTCTTCATACATATACTCAATGACATACTCAATCACACATCCAATCACACATTCGAACGCTCTCATTCTTTCACTAACACTCGGCACATACAATCAATCAATTACTCCTTCGCTCATTTAGTCTCTCATCCAAACTATCAATCTCTCTTTCAATCACACTATCAATTACTAACTCTTTTAATCACCCCATACTACAACTCTTCTGTCTCTCAAATCAAACTACATCAATATCATTACCCAAATAATACCCCACTACATCGTATATCATAGTAACTTCATTCAATTCTTCATTAAAAGTATTCTTCTTAGAGTATCTCATAAAAGTAATCTTCATTAAAGTATCTTTGCTACATTCTCATACATTCAACTCGACAAGTTCACTTCATAAGAGTTAACATGTGCAGTAGAACGTCTTCATACACGCTTAATGAGAAGATCTTGTAACCTTTTCCAAAACCGACTCATAGGCAACTTCCGAGAAGTCAGTACCTTGGACATCAGTAGAAACACCATTCAAGGCTCTTCTCAAAGCATCCTTAGATGATGCGTACACCATCTTAGATCTGATTGGTGCGGTATCTGGGGACCAGGTGAAGAAGACAATCTTAGATCTCTTACCTTCACCTCCACCAATTTCGTACTCAAAATCGTATACAGCATACTTACACTCATTTTCAGACAACTTCTCCAAGAAAGCGTCGTAGTCATCGTTGGAAGAGGTTTCTTCAACAACAATCTCCGTCTTCTTGTCGTTCAAAGTGAAAATGACAAACTTATGCTTCTTACCCAACTTCAAGTCATTGAAAGCAGTTAAGGATTCGTCAGCGACAGCAACACTAAAAAATGACTGTTAGTATATTCGGTTTCCCTTTCAATACATTCAACATATGGTGCGTGTATCAACATACCCGGATCTAGACTGTTCAATTGTTAGTATTTACCCTTCTGATTGACGGATTGACGGCTCATCTTTAACATACCATTATTATAAAACTGTAGTATTGGGTGTTTAAGAAAAGTAGCTGGTTCGAGATTATCTGTTAAATTTTGTTCAACACTGGCGTCATTGCCTCAATCACGGCTTATGTAAGCTTATGTAAGGTTCTTAAAGGGGGAGGAGACTCTCTCAATGGCGCAGTTGTTTTGTGTTTTGTGTTATTCATTTATTCATTATATGTAAGAGAGAGGGTTCGTAGCCAGCTACGGATATGGCTTTCGAGTAGACGCTCAATCATTTAGCGTAGGGAGAGAGAGAGATGACATGTCATCTGAGGTAATAGCAACGTAAAAAAGATAAAAGCTAAAAAAAAGATGACACATCCCATTAATCTCATCGGATCATTATATTCTCTTACAAGTAAGCGTGGTCCAATCTCAACTCCAACTTGATGTTATCATCGTGACCTTCACTCAAGTAGGTGACTCTTCCGTTTTCAACAATCGCAGTATAAGCGCTGTTTCTTCTTCCCTGGGGGTGTTCAATCACGTAGTTTTCTCCCAACTCGTTGGAGAGTGAAGCATCTGTGTCGGTTGCAAATACAACATATCCGTCATCCAAGCCGGATTGCTGCAAGTGAGAGTAGTTTTCCTCTGGAGTGTTGTTGTTCAAAAGAACAACACGGTCGATACCCTTGTTCTTAAGATCGTGGACACGCTCAAGGTAGTTTGGAAGTTGTCCTTCACTACCAATAGAAGAGAAGATCACACGCTTGTTAGGTAACTCCTTAGCTAAGTCTAACTCAAGAGGTGAGGACGAAGCATCGGTATACTTCAAGTTGACGTTGGTAGGAAAGCTGTCGTTAAATAATGAGGCCATTAAGTTGCTATGAAAACAAACTCAGGCACTTACGGGAAATCTGCTCCAGTATTTATACTTGACTCAGCTTTGAGGTACTCCGAAATTCGAAGCGAGTCACAACGAAAATTTAAACTCTGGGGAATTAAACTCCGCTCCAGATGACGGGTCAACGTGGGCCGCCGTCATTCTAGCCAGTCATGAACCCATGATAGATGTTGCCTCCCATCGGTAATCGGAAGGCTTGTGACATTTTGACTGGGCCGATTGCGCTGAGCTGACAACAGTGCTCTTTTGCACATTTGCCTTTCAAAGGTTTTGTATTTACCCTTTCTGTGTTTTTACCTTTCACTATAACTTAACTTTTCCCAGCTTGACGTATGAGATTGTTGCTTTAAAGGTAAAACTCACTTACAAGTGGACATGCACCCCCTGCTTTATGATTGGATAATAGCTCTTATCTGAAACTTTTTAGTAGAAACGTGGTAGATCGTGATGAGGTTGGAGAGGGGATGAGGTGGGGGGCCACCTTAATCACCGAACTGGCCTCAATGTGTAGGATTTTACGGGTGGAGAAGTTTGTAGAATCTTTACAAATATGGGCTCATTCCGTCATTTTCTTTATTGTTGAGACCTTCAAGGGTCTTGTTTTGAATGTCTTGGAATGAGGCTTGCGGGGCGGGCGATGCTTGGTTATTTCATTTTGTTATTATGTAGTTAGTTTGTTTAGCTTACAATAGGCAATAAAGAATGAACGGAATTTGTTTGTGACAGCATTTATAAACAATAGCCAAGAGATTGGAGTGTCTTGGTCCGTGCTTGATCTGGTTACGGTCTCAGCATAATAGTTGGGGTATACCTTCATGTATATTCATGATGAATGATGAGCTTGCTGTGATTATTAATGAAAAAACTCAAATAAATGACTTTAACTTGATAAGATGTGGAGTGAAGAAGATTCAAATTAGGGAACCAACGGCTTGAGTGGTTACTACCCCTACCTACCCACCCTTACCATAAGCTTATTCTTACCATAATTACCCATGGAGATGTACCACAATTCTCCCCACCCCCCGTTTTTTATATGGTGGCTGCAAAATTTAACCTTTGATTTGTGTCATATTTCAGATAACAATCATAAACAATAAAGTAGTGAGTTCCAGAAATAGAATACTAATAGGTACATGCCAAGTTGAGATTAAGACTGGATACTTGTAACGTGTACATTTTTCAGATAAAGTTGTGCTGGTGTTTTTTGTTTTGTTTGAAGTGACGTCGTGTTCATCATAATACTGGAGCTTTCACCACGTTTCTGAATATATAAACTTTAATAATACATTATACTCCTGATGGAATGTTTCAATGGTTAGGTCTCGCTCTTGGTATTTGTCAGTTAACATCAAGTGATTGCTGTGCTGTGGCTGAGCTATTGGCCCCTTATCTGACATTTGTTTGTCTTGATTGATAGCATTCAAGATTTTCATACCGTAGAGGTCTATACTTATATGAAAATAGGTTCCAAGGTAACCAAGGAAACCTAAGGTCTTCCAAGTACTGAAGTGAGCTGGTGGGTCATGAAGTTCCCGATGAATCTTATACAGATGTAAGGATTGGATTATTCGTGGTATTGGTGGTCCAATTAAACAAACCCAAAATGGACATACATAATGAGAAGAAAGATAGATAAGAGATGTACCAGAGAATAACATTAAGATTCAATAATGTTGTTGATGGTGAGAACTTAAAACATGATATTTTAGTTCTGAGCCTGGACACTTGCGAAGGTTGAAGGATAATTTTCACAAGCATCTAGTTCCAAAAAGGTAAATATAATGATAACAGTTCAGAAAATGTGTGAATGGAAAACTAGAGCCGGTTCCTTGATAATTCAAAAATTTCAAACAAAACTATATTAGAACGCTTCTCCAAGTGAATGTTCATAGCCAACGATACATTTAAGTGACATCAACATTACAGTGTAATGGCAATTCCCAACTTTGTGATATAAATCATACCCACTAGCGGTCCGACAAACATACGCGCCAAGGTTAAGATACGATGGCCGAGTGGTTAAGGCGAAGGATGCAGGTTCCTTTGGGATTTTCCCGCGCAGGTTCGAACCCTGCTCGTGTCGATATTTTTTTGCCTCTTAAGGTGTCATGAGGGCATCAATGTGTTCATTGTATCACCTATTATAAGCCTAATATTCACCAGAACCTCTCTATAATTATATCTGAGAATAGCAAAGATGTTAATTAATCAATTGAAACTTCTTCTACTGTTTTACCAATTCTATCATAACTTCTACTTCAACTCAACATTTTTACTGGTACAATCAGAATCGAATCGAATCGAATCGAACCTAAACGCTCCTATATTTAACTTACTTGCAATATCCAATCTGAGTAGTTGATCAAAATTGATTACTTGTCAATCTCACCTCTTTCGATTTCTTCCACCTCATCCAGCCATCGTATCCAACTCAACTTAATCACTCACCTTCTCACTGCAAGGCATCACAAATTTAACATTTTTTTTAATAAAGAAAAGCATCAATGTCTACTTTGTATGAGATACTAGAGGTGGAGTCAGTTGCCACTGGTGCTGAGATCAAGAGGGCGTATCGTAAGCTAGCACTTCGTTACCATCCAGATAAGGTATCGGAAGACGATCGTGATGTGGCAGAGTCCAAATTTAAAGAGATCTCTCATGCATATGAGATCTTGACAGACGAAACAAGAAGGCAAGAGTATGATTTATATGGAACTACCGAAAATGGAGCAGGTGGGTTTGGTGGAGCTACTTATGAGGAGTATGACTTTGGTGGAGGAACTCCATTTGACAACTTTTATGGTGGTGCTCAACAAGAGTACTCAGCTAATGATTTCTTCAACTTTTTTATGAATGGAGGTGCACCAGGAGCTGCAGGCGGAGCAGGTGGATCGCATGGGTATGCTAATGGTAACAGGAAAGCCAAGGAACGTACGGATGATGCGGAATTAGAGGTGGACGTCACTTTGGAAGATCTCTACAAGGGTAAAGTTGTACGTTCTACATCCACGAGAAACATAATCTGTACTCGATGTAAGGGAACTGGGTGCAAGAAACACACTATATTCAAGAAATGTAGCACCTGTGACGGTGAAGGATCAGTGACGAAAATCCAACGTCTTGCACCAGGATACATAAGTCGACAAGAAGTGAAGTGCACCAAGTGTGATGGAGAAGGAAAGATCCACCGCACTAAAGACCAATGTAAGAAATGTCAAGGTACTAAAGTCATAGAAGAAACCAAAATCTTGGAGTTTGAGATCTTACGTGGTTCCAAATCTGGAGAAACCGTTGTTTTGGAGAAGGAATCTGATGAATACCCAGGTAAAGAAACAGGAGATATCCGGTTGACATTCCATTGCAAAGAGCATGCAACGTTTGAAAGACGTGGCGATGATCTCTATGCCAAGTACAAAATCCCATTAGTGGATGCACTCTGTGGGTTCTCCAAAGTAGTATTCAAACATTTGGATGGACGTGGATTAAAGATTGCAACGCGACCAGGACAGGTGATCCGCCCAGGTGAATACTTGAAGATAAAAAACGAAGGAATGCCACTCAAAGAACAACCAACCAATTGGTTTTCAAGTGAACTCAGAAAAGGTGATATGTACATTGAGGTTGAAATTGAGTTCCCACAAGACAACTGGTATTTGGAGAAGAACGATATATTGAAGATGAAGAACTTGTTACCAACAGAATTACAGAATAAGAATGACACAAGGAGACAGACAGTTGACCGTGACTCGTTAGCAGAAGCAAACATTGAAATAGTTGACTTCACAGCTACAAAAAACGTCGATGAGAAATGATAGAGCATGTATATAGAGCACACAGAGAAAGGGAGTGAGACTCATATGTTGGAAAGTGTCTTAAAAACTGGTGAGTAGATATTTGGAAGGTGACAATTTAAATCTTCAATGATTGAGTTGAGAAATAGAATGTAGATAGTAAAATCAAGTTATGAGAATACCATTATTACGATTCGTACAGTGTATGATTCCTTCTCATATTTAGATTAAAATAAACTTGATACATACTTAAAAACTCAAAACATAAAGTCAAACTAATAGAAACATATACACTAATTCACATTTATTCAAGTTGTGTATGACAATTCAATGAAGAGAGTCTATACTCCTGTTTCATTCAAGGAGTGTGGATTGACTCTCTGTTTAATATCATGAGGTCGAGCAATAGGATAAGGATGAGTAGTTATAGATGAAATGCTTTTTGGTCTTCTTCTTGTATGAAGAGTCAAAAAATAAGTTCATCTTGTGGAAAGAGTATACTTTAGACCAATTAATCCAATAAATCATTTAACTCCTCTACACTCAAACCCAATACTTCACCTTCACCAAAGTCAACATCATCAAATGCAAGTTCAACATCTCCCTCCAATGTAATTCCACTTTCAAGGTCAGTTACACCCCCTTTAGTTCTTTTACCATTACCAAAGAACTCTAAGTCGTTCTGATTGAAACTTTCCATGTCTGCTGGTACATAATTCACCGGTTTCAATTCTGGAATAGTTTCGATTTCACCATCAAATCTGAATTGGTCGTTTGGTGGTGTTCTCTTCATCCGTTTGACAGGGTCAGTGTTATTACGATGTATATCTCTGTCGATTAAATGACTCAGGTTCAATGCATCAGTCTTCAAACTGAAAGTGTCAACCAACTTTTGATCCAATGCCGGCAATGGCTCTTGTAATCGTTTAACTAAACTATCACTTGTGGTGTCGTCAACCAATGCTCTTTTGCGGTTGGCATACTCGTAACCAATGTTACGTGCATTCATCAACCGACTGTAGTCTATTTCTTGTGTCAACAAATGGTCAACCAGACCAGTGTGTACTGGCCTGTGAATGCTAAGTTTATGATTATTATTATGATTATTATTGTTTGAGTTTGTAATGTGTGATAACTCATCATCTCTGTTGCTTCTACCAAATCCATTCACTATGGCATCACTAATACTCATGGAAGTACTACCTCCCATGGTACTATTATGAGAAAACCCTAAGCTAGAATTGGCACGAGACAATGATGGAGCTTTTGGTGTAAGTACCTTTCTTCTCTGCATTGCTAGACTATTCACACTACTCTGAGACCGGTTTAATACTAACTTGTTTTGGTCCTTCCCTCCCAAGGGAACTCTCGCTATTCTCTGCGAAGAAACACCCACTTTCCCACGAGAATAGACATTCTCAGCATCAATACCCCTCTTACGATTATTCTCAACCTCCTTCACTGCATTCTCTTGGTCAGAGAACATACTACCACTCATTTTATGAAAGAAACTACTTGTGTTTTGGTTTGTTTTTTAACTTTCATTTGTGGATTTTTTTTTAAAGTCACTTGCTTCACTTAATAAAGACTAAAGGCTATGGCGCTACTCACTCAGTTTATGACGGTATCGTCGTCATTCTTTCTACTGGGTTCTAGTTGGGTCTATCTAGTTGATCTAATAGTTGCTGGGATCTTAGCAATAGCGTTTATCTTTTATTATAATCGATTGGTTGGGTTCTTCCTTACTTACCTATTAAGACTATTAGTATGGAACCGCAGCAGGATCAGTATCAAGTTTGAGTCTATTAAGCTTAGTCCTTTGGGCGGGAGATTGGTTATAAAGAACTTTACATTTATTAATAAGGATTATACTATATCGGTTCTTAACTTGAATTTAACTTGGAGGTATTGGTTAATGAAGCTTCCGAAGCTTTCCAATTATTATGTTGGAAGGAGTGAAGATACAGAACTGGGGTCTACTGACCGTAGCAATTACAAACTTCCTAGTAAATTGATCTTAACCCTTGAAGGATTCGAGACGTTCATTCATAATAGGTCTATGGCATTTGATCAGATTGTGGAACAGTTAAGAACTTCCCCCAACGTGGATATTAACAATAAGAAGGAGAAATCTGCATCCGACCTTAGTAACCTGGATAATAACTCCTCATCTTATTCAAAACAATCTACAGACTATGGTGAGTCAAAAGTAAGGTTCAGAGACAAACATGAAAGTTTATCATGGCCATCAGTATCTGATGAATCAACTGACATAACAGGGAATGAAGATCCCACCAAAATCAAAAGTAGAACTCCAGAAGACCCAACAGCTGAGGGTCATAATACCGACGTTTCACTCGGATTCTTCCTCAGATTGGCACCTCTCAAGATCATGATCAAAAAGGGAGCAATCGTAATGGGAAATGCATCAACTCCATCTATTGTAGTTGCATCCTACAAATCAGCAGAAGGTTATATAGACATAGCACCTTCACCAAACCCACTCGATATCTACAGATCCACAGAAGACATCACTTTTGAAAAGTTCCAAGTGTGGATGAGACCTAACCTTGAATATGATAAGAATTTACTCTCGAACGTGGTCGATAAAGTGGAAGATAACTTAGCATGGAACAATGAAGAAACTCCCAAACTAAGTACCATGAAAAGATACAAAGATTGGTTCAAATTCCAAGCCACAGCTAAACGTATCCATAAACTATATGATAAAATGACAAGAAGGAGGGTCCCTGAAGAGTTCCAAGATGAAGAGTCGTTAAAATGGAGAGGATTAAAAAGATATATTGGCGAACAAGAAGATAATGTATTTGATTTACTTAACGTTGACGAAGAGTACGCCAAGTATAGTTTGATTTTAGATTCTGTTTCAACTCGAGTCATTTATTATTATGATGCATTAGGGTACTACCCATTACGAGGTAACTCAATTCATAGAAACGGACCACCTCCAAAGCATGGGGTTGATATCCACCTCTCACTAGCAACAATTCATTATGGACCATGGGCAGACAAACAAAGAGTACCACTCCAAGCTGCCTTTTTCCCTGCATTATCCCGAGACTCACTCCCCACAGTGTTTAATACATCACCGGGTGCACCACGTCAATACACTGGTTTCCACATAAACACAGTTGTAAAAGACGAAGTCATCTTGAGAGTACCCACCAGAGAACCTTCAAAGAATATAGACATTTTGAAACACAAGAATACTCAGAAAGATAAATCAGACAACTCATCAACTGAAACTTCTCCAGCAGCTACCAAAGTTTCACGTCTGTTTGGATGGCTCGAGATTAAGTTGGGTCCTGAATCAAACCTTTCATACTTTACATCATATATTGCTGAAGCAAAAACAGGATGGAATAACACTATAACTGCATTATTCAAGGAACCTGAGGTACGGACATCGGTTAACCACGATGTCTTGTTTCTTGCCGACTCTCATACTATCGATGCAGACGTTGGGTTTCCCTTGGAATGGAATGGGAAATGCGAATGGCTCTTTAAACAACGGAGTGAGAACGTCAGGATCTTCTTTCTTAGGGAACATACGTTATTGTTTTCAGACATCTTCTCTGACTTTGCATCTGGAGACCCCACTCCATACGAATTTTTTAAACCGTTTGTTTACTCTGTCGACTGGGACATTGTCAACTATAAGTTGTATTTGAATGTCAACGATGCCAACATTGTCAGCAACCCATTAGACTTTAGTGTCAACAAACTCATATCATTTCAGGGTGATTCTTTAATTCTTAAATTGGAAATACCTTTGAATGGAGACTTCTCCAAAACAACAACCATTAGCTATGAAATGGAGACCTCGTTCTTTAACTTGGTCCTTGACACCCCACCATGGCATACAACCCACGCATTTATGAAAGACTCGACTATAGTAGGTAAGAGTGAACATTTCACAGTCACTGGATCCTACACGTTTTTCAACAGTGTTGAAATCAACACTTCAAACTACATTGAAATACGATGTCTTGGACAAAATGTCACTTTGAAATTCTATGGCTCAATTATCAAATATCTCTTCTTGATTCGTGAAAATTACTTTGGTGACCACATTCATTTCAAGACATTTGAAGAATATACCAACGAAGAAGTCAATGAAACTTTTGAAGCCATGAAACCACCTTCAGACGAAGAAATTGACTATTCTAAGATCATCAAAACAGAGAATGATGTCGATATTCTCTTTACATTTCAAGTGCGGCACGGCCTTATTATATTGCCTTATAACTTGCACGATTCTAGTTCACACATTGGACTCTCTTTCAATGCCCTCGATACGGACATTAGATTCACTAATTACTATATGGACTTACAAGCTGATATAAGTCACGTCCGAGGCATACTAGTCAAAAATAGCACCTTGGATGATCTGGAAACAGTATACAACATTCCAAACTATAAGAAGTTGTACTTACAAGATCAAAGTGACTTGACTATAGATGGTTTGAGTATCCATGCCCACAGAATGTTTGGGCTTCCGCCAGAAGAGCTCACGTACTTTTGTAAGTGGGATTTAGAGGCTGGGCAAATAAGTGTCAATTCCCATGTCTCTTTTCTCATTGCATTGGGTACTTGCATTCGAAACAGTGCATATGGATATGTGGATATTGAAAACGGATTGAATATTGAAGATCCTGTTGAATACGATGCACTCAACTTTTCATTCAAGACCTGTGGGTTGGATTTCAAGTTGAAAACCGATTCAGAAGATGTGACTTTTGTCATTGAAATAGACAACATATTGCTCACGTTGAATGATCTCTCGAATGATAGATATTCCAGCAGGCTTTCAGCATCGCTTCCTAGTATAAGCTTTAAGATTGCTGAAAATAACGGAAAAATACTAGCACTTGTCCAGACTTCACTTTTGTTTGATAACATTTGCCAAAAGAAGGGAATGGTAGAACACAAGAAGTTGCAGCAAAGACATATAAAGATCAGTGATGGTCCATTTCACAGAGCTCCATTCTTACTCTTTCCTGAAAACAGAGATGCCACATACTATGAAGGTTATGGGTGTTTCTTGACCCCGTTGACGTTGCCCGATGTGAATGCTCCAATAAACTCAGAAGCTTTACAGAGTATTTGGGAGGAGACCAATAGATCTATTGAGAGTTTGACAACAGGTCTGTTAGAGTTAGAGTCTTTACAGGATAAGGACACTCCTGCTACATATTGCAACTATGAGAATCTGGACTTCACTCCATCTTACGAGGCCGATCCAAATTACGAATACGACAACTTCATTGCTCAGTTGGGAGATACACAAGCATTTGTGTGCCCAAAGGCGTTAGAGCCAGTTGCTAACCTTCTCATCGAGTCGAAAGACTTTAGTTTGGATGCTCTCATGGACTCTTTGCAGATTGAGTTGATTGTCCGCTTGAAGTCTTGTATGAAAGACATCTACAATGTAAAGAATGTGAGACTTGTTACTAAAGAAGTGTGTGTACGGTTTGGATTGTTTGATGCCAATAGCGTCGATGAACTTATTGGTTCGTTTTCTCAATTCCAGCATATTGGAGTACATCTTATTGAACCATCTTTAGCATTCTCAGCTAAAGAACAGATCTTAGGAGGAAAGACCTTCACAGATAATACCGCTGCGGTTCATCTTAAGGAGATCAAAGTTGATTATAACAATGGTATTGACAATAAGGAAAGTGAACTTGCATGTGGAAAAGACATTGAGTTTTGGATTCTGAAACCTCAAGACGATTCAACAGTGATTTCATCCAATATTGAAGACATAGATTTGCAAGTTCAACACAAGGAAGTAAGTGGTATTGCTGACTTCTTTGTAAACATAAGCACAATAATGAAACCAGGGTTAGAAAGATTTGAGGAATTGTCACTGAAGAGCGTCAATAAAGCATTTGCTCAAGTAGTGTACTCACTCACTGTGGCATCCCATGAAAACTCCATTGACCATGACCCAGAGGTGTTGACAAAACCTGCAAATATTTTAAGATCCAGAAAAGAACATGTAAGATTCTTTGACAGTTGGAAAATGATCACTCGTTTGAGACATATTTTGAACACATTACCTGAAGAATGGGTTGATGAGCATAATGATAGACTCAAATCTGCAGATTGGGAATGTACTCTGAGATTGTACAATGAAGTCGTGGATATCTTTTCACAATGGAGAAGCTGGGAAGCGAATAAGGAGCAAAGAGAGTTTTTCTATAATCTTATTTTCCCATTATTTCTGCCAGAAGAAACTCTCCAGTGTATGAGGTTTTCCGCCACTTTGACTGAGTTCTGCTTGAAGATATTAAACGGAGAAGAGGAATGTGACTTTATCAATATCCATAACTATACCGCCAACGGAAACATTGATGATCAAACATTGGTAGACTTTTCATCTATTGGTCTTGGAGTATTAGATAAGGTAATGGATGTTGAAATAATCTCGAACTTGGGTTCATACCAAAGTAAAGTGTCTACAATTACTTTGAATTTAGTGAAGAATTTACTTGCCAAATTCAATGATGAAAATGACTTACCATTCCAAACACCTCAGTCAATTGAAAATAAGAAGAAAAAGAATGTCAGAGTTTCTGCTGTAGTTACACTGCAAAACTTCCAGCAACGTTGTTTTCTTCCCTTCTCATACGTTGACCTCGTCACATTGGACCTGTCCACTACTATTTTAGGTACTTTCTTTGCAGAGTATCCTGAAATCCAACCCTTGTCTTTCGCAAACAAGTTGAAGGCTTTTGATTTGACTGTTTGGGGCCATGAGACGAAAATGGGTGGCTTTGCCCTTTCTGAGCTTAGCATTGTTGCTGCTAATGGAGGTGACTTGAAATCAAGTCCAAAAATTGTAGACTTGAATTTGGGGAAATTGAGTTTCAAGATTTGCGATAAAACTGGCGATCTTGTATCTAATATTCAGAATGTAATTGATAATGATGTTGAATATTTGAAGTCGTTAGCACCACCACGACCATCTTCAACAAAAGTTGAAGATGTTCCAAAGAATCACCTGCCTATTGATCTTCAGTTATTTTTGGAAGAATTGTTCGACTTTTCTTTGTCAATACAAGTGAGAGAAGTAGTATGGGTTTTGGAACTCATTTACCCTTTGAGATTGAACTTTTCTGTCTATGATAGTCAATTGACTGTCGAAAACTTAGGAGGAACGATCTTCCTTGATTCTAGTATTCAGAAAATAGACTTCAATGCTGATTTGAAGAATACCGCATTAATGGAGCTACAGTTTTCTCAATTGAATTCTAATGTGAAGTTTGCACCTTCAGTTGAGCTCTATTTGTTGTCAGGTACAGTTGGAGTAGGGTATGCGAAGGTATTCACTCCTCTGCTTATCCATGCTTTAGAAAGTATCGCTACTAATAAAGAGGCTTTAATCAAAAGCATGGTTTCTTGGAAAGCTTTGGTTGAATCTGGAGAATTAGAAGAGGAGGCTGAGAAAACACCCAAGCCCAATGTCTCTGAATCACCAATAAACTCGATTATTGATAAAATTGCTTTCAAGGGGATATTTGGTATCAACTATATTGGAGTATCAACCTTTATTGAAAAGACTAGGTACTCATTTGAAGTTGAAAATACAACTCTTGGAGCTTCCAACGTGACATTTAACTCCCAGCCAACAGAAAGTACAGGTTCATTACACACAATTGTACCTGTTTACGGTGATTTGTCGATTCCTTCAGCACGTGTGTATGTGATAGATCGAAGCGTCCCCGTTGGGTTGTCGAATATTCTTGATTTCAACTTGGCTATTAGAATATTGAACAACAATAAGAGTGGCAATAAAGTACAGCTACAAGCATTACAAGTGGAAACTCAATACTGCAGAGTTTGCTTAAGTTCACCTTCGTTATTCAAATTCATTAATCTATTGGATTCTATAGAAGCATCATTATCGAACTTGTGCATTGAGGAATTTACAAAGGAGATTTCGAAACCTAAGAATGGATTAGCTGCACCGGTGGAAGCACCACAAACGAAGCTGTCAGCGTCCTTCTTGAATAAGTTTTCGTCTGCTCATTTGTTAGCCTCAAGCTTTTGCGTTGGATGGATTTTCGATGACGGCTCAAAAGAGTATCCAGGTGTAATTATAGGTGCAGAACGTTTCTTCGCTATTGCAGAGGAAACTTTAGGTAAGTTCACTCTTATGGAAGCATACTTGTCTGTTGCTAATGGTGCACGTTCATCGAACTTTTACTCAACACAGACAGAAAAGGGAAATCTGAACAGAGCTTTCTTGCCTAGAATGCAACTATTGTACACCATTGATAAAGTCGAAGACTCAAGAAATATGAGCGTCGTCATTAAAGGAGATGAGTTAGATGTCAAATTTTTATCGACTTCTGTTGTTATTATTGAGAATGCAGCGAAGTCAGGTTCTGATGTGCAACTGTTCTTCAACAAACGTGCTCTAAATAAACGTGTTGGAACTCATGATAAACCTAGAGATGAAGACACTACTGAAATGGTGAATCCCTTGGATGATTTCAAGTCACATTTTGATTCCATCGAATTAAGAGCGACATTTGCTGGTTCAACTGTGTTGTTCTACAAGTACAGTGATGATACATCTGCCCAAGCACCTTCCTTGTTATTACACTCTCCAACAGTGGACATAGCAGTCAAGTATGAGCATCAGAAAATGGCTAAGAAGAGGCACGTATTTAAGGGTGACGTTTTGACGTCTTCTTCAGATAATATGCTTTATTCGTCCTGTGTTCCTGTTCTCGTTGATTTTGTTGAAGGTATCATGAGAATGTTACATCTGAACAAGAATAAACCAAAGCCAGTGATTCAAATAGAAGACACTGTTAACCATGAAGTCATTACGGTGAATACTAAGGGTCCAAATTATAGCGACTTGTTGCAAGATTTTGATATTCACATTGGACTTAGGATCCAGAAACAAGAATTGACATTAAGTTGTGAGCCTACTGCAAAAGTTGCAGCTATTGTTGGATTGGATGGTATTAACCTTCAAATAAATTCTGGAACACAGGATATTCCATCGGTTGTTTTCACTGCCTTGTTTGACAGCATTTCTGCATCATTGCAGCATGTGTATTCGAGGGAAATCAGTGGTTCAGTTTCCTTAAGAAGAAGTGTATTAACATCGTCTTTGGAATTCAACGACGTTGCCAGCATTTTATCACTGGGTTCATTTGTGGATGTTGATGGATATATCAATATGAAACAATACCAAGATTTGGAATTATTCAAAGATAGTTGGTTCCCACAGCAGTACATTGAATTGTATTCTAGTTTTGCTCCTGCTAAAGAACCACTTGAAGAGGTTGCTAACAAGTCTGAATTGGCTTCAAACAAGAATATATCTGCTCGGTTCAAGGAAGTATCCTCAACTTATGCACTCCCATGGGTTCTTTCTTTTATAGTTTCGAACGTTAATTTGCAAGTTGATTTTGGACAATCACTTGGAAACTTTAGGTTAGCAGTTGATCAAGTTTGGGCTGTGTCAAAAAAGTCTACCGATTGGGCTCAAGACTTGAAAGTTGGTATTGATAGTATTCAGTTGACTTCTGAGGGAAGATTGGGCGGAAGTCTAGATATTACTAATATCAAATTGCACACCTCGATTGGATGGAAACTGGAGACAGGAGAGATATTAGATGTACCTTTGATTTTGCTAGCAGCTGGAGTAGAAGTATTGCAGATCAAGACGTCATTCGATTACCATGTGTTTGCAATAGCCAACATTGAAGGGTTTTCTATTGATGTGTTCAATCAAAAGTCCTCGGTTACTGCTGCAAAAGACCACTTGTATGTGACTACAAGATTGGATTCTGCCGAAGTGTACATTACATCGTTGACAGCATCTAACTGTTTGGATATCTGGAACACGATTGAAAGAATGAACCAGGACAATAAGAGATCATACAAGGAAACACTTCGTGATTCAAATAAGGGCCATAAGAAGAGCCGTGGAAACTTGCGTAGTGAAGCTGCATCAACCCAAATCCTAGAAACTGTGAAAAAACTTGAAGCTAAGATTCAAGTTGTATCTGGAAGATTACAAGTTCATGTCTACCCGTCGTCGTTCGATGACTCTAAGGTTTTGGTGATCAAGATGGATGAATCTAGAGTCAATTTCCAACAGAATGAATTCCCAAAGGGAATCTCGAACAACTTGGATATCCAATTCAATGGGTTGAAAGTGTCATTGTCAATGACATCAAGTGTACTGGAAGATTTTATAGTCCAGTGCACTGTAAACGATTTCATTGACCAAGCACGTAAAGCTGTTGGTGGAACAATATTTGTATTCCCATCGTTTAAGATCAGCATGAAAACGCTCCAAATGTACGATGACAATGTTGTTGAGTACCTTTATCGGTCATCGTTTGGAGGTACAGTTGATGTACGTTGGAATTTGGGTTCAGTCAATTTTATTCGTGAAATGTACTCGATCCATAACAAAGCATTCCTGTCACGTCAGGAGTATAGACAGAACCCTCCAAATCCTGGTGAAGGACTCAATTTGAAAGAAGATATATTCTCAACACAAGGCAAGAAATCATTAACATCTATTGAAAATCAAATCGTATCTGAGGATCCTAATGAAGATCTTGATCAAATGATCAACAATACTATAAACAAAGTATCTGATGGATCCAAATATACATATGTGCCATTGGCACCTCCAATTATTGAAGCTCCTCAGTTGAAAGAATTGGGTAACGCAACACCACCATTAGAATGGTTTGGGTTGCACAGAAACAAATTCCCTAACGTCACACATGAAATTGGTATTGTCAGTTTGCAGAAGTTGATGCATGAAGTTGAACTGCAGTATTCCAAGATCTTGGGTAAGGCGTAAATTCAAATGTTCATCTACATATACGTTGAGAAAATAATGAGGTTGTTTCTACCGACCAACACTAAACTTCAACCCACTTCCAAGCCCCACTGTTATCCTTGGTAAAGATCTGGAATATATATAATTCGCACACACTTCATTGTTAATTTTGCATCCATCTTGACACATTCGAGCCACAAAACACCATCTTGTGACTGTTGGTGCTAAGGCCAATGATGACAATGTTGACGTTGACTTTGCAGAAGGAATTGGTCATATAGATGAGTATATGTTGAAGTTCATTTCAGATGACTATTACTGATATTAGAGAATAAAGTGAAGATCGGAGAGCTTTTAACGAACAATAGAGTATTGGAGAGTATGTAATGTAATTTAATGAAGCAAAATTTAATACTGAGTTGTAGTGCATGGAATTGACTTGTATTCAATGTACATGAATAAATAATTAGATCTTTTATTGGAAGGACAACGTGGTCTAGAAGGAATGTTGGTCTGTCAGCTTGTGATTACATTACTCTTGGTGATTACCCTACTCTCTTGTTTGTGCGGAAAGAGAAAGATCAATTTGTTCTTGCAACAATTGTTCTTGCATTTATTATGCGAAGTATAAGAAATGATTTTAATGTTAAACCATAATAACTTGATTAAAACCTTAGAATGTTGCGGAGAGTCATTAACTAATAATACTCGTGCGAGCTCAATGAATTCAACAGTAATAATAATATCTACAATGACTCCAATCTCTATATCCGATTATTGGGTTAGTCACAACCGCAAACACCGCAATTTTTGCAGACATCCTTTTCCACCACCCATCCACCACGGCTACAGCTTTTACCATCGTAATAATTTGAAACCTTAGTATGAACGAAAGAGAAAGGAACAATTAAACTGTTTGTATTTTACTCACTAAACCTATGGTCAAAAGCTTTGGTCCAGGAAGAAACAGCTTTACTGAAATGCAATTACAAGCTCCAAAGAAAGTGAGCTGAACTTTATTCTTTAGAACAACTTCCTGTGCCAGGGCTAATCTAATTGGTAAGAAAACATCTAATTATCCACCATAGAACACATCGTTGACAAATAAGAAGATAGTTATGTGATATATCCCACCAACAAGATGTATACTCACTACTCTATCTGCCTATTAACTCTGATTTAAAACCCTTAGTAGAATCTACTCATAGCTTCATAGCTGCATCTTCTAAAAAAAAAATAAAAAAAATTCTTGTTACTAAAGCGGATTTTGACTACTATTTGCCAAAGTTGAAAACCCACTTTTACCTTGCTTTGAGCAATTTATGCTAACAATTTGCTTCAGCCTTGCCCTTAACTATTTCAAATGCTGCATCGTATCAGCTCGGTTGACTGGCCCTTTTCATCTTTGTATCCATTTTAATATCCGCTTTTTAGGTTACACAGTCGCCTTAAAGCCCAAAATAGTATCATATTCCTTCAAACTCCGTCTACATGCCAAGTGTAATAGAAGCTAGAGCTTGAAACCACCACCTTGATATTTCGTACTTGAGTCTACTAATCCAAATTTGTAATCATTATCTTGAACTCAATGTTGAAAGGTCTTTACTGCAGTACTAAATTATTATTATTTTTTGCTTCGCATTGATGTTTTTGCAGTCAAATATTGCTCATTAACATTCTTGTCATATAGGAACTGAACTATACTACCGCACTTCCTTAGATGAATATAAATCGAAGAGTATTCTCCGGTAAGAATGTCTTCTCAGAATTTACATTAAATCGACTAGACTGAATGAAGTTAAAAGAATTCGTTAGACAGAGTCTCTTTGGTAGAACGGTTTACAGACTTTCTTCGCTAAAATACTTTGGTTATGCAGAAGAGCTGCCAGATTATGTTTTAGGTGACATATATTCAGATAAAGTAGCCATTAAGGAAAAGGAGGCTGGAGTCGAAGAATGTATTGTTGCTACACATGCTGCGAACGTTTGCGAAAACTCTACTTCAGAATCCTCAATTGGTTTAACTATCGTTGAGACTGACAAAATTTTAGTTAAATGGCATGGAGATGATGATCCTGAAGACCCAAACAATTGGCCTCTCAAGTACAAGATCTTTATGATCTCGCAGATTGCTGTTTTGACTACTTCAGTATACATGGGTGCAGCCATCTACACCCCTGGTTTAGAGGAAATCATGAGGGATCTCAATGTTTCTCAAGTAGTGGGAACTTTACCACTTACATTATTTGTCGTTGGATATGGGTTGGGCCCAATGGTATGGTCTCCATTTAGTGAACACTATTCTTTCGGACGTACTTACATCTACATCATCACACTTTTCGTCTTTTTCATTCTCCAAATACCTACCGCTTTAACGAAGAACATTGCTGGGTTGTGTATTTTGAGATTCATTGCTGGGTTCTTTGCATCGCCATGCTTGGCGACTGGTGGTGCTTCCATTAGTGACTTTTTATCGGTCCCATATAGACCAATTGGAATTGCTTGTTGGTCTATGGCTGGTGTTTGTGGACCAAGTTTGGGACCTCTTTTCGGTGCTTCTGTCACAGTTGCAGGGGGATGGAGATGGTCTTTCTGGTTCCTTTTAATTACCAGTGGCTGCTGCTTGTTGAGCTTATCATTCTTCTTGCCTGAAACTTATGGCAAGACTATCTTGTTGAGAAGGGCTCAACGTTTGAGAGTTCTCACTGGTAACCCAAACATTACAACAAAAGATGAAATTAAGGCTGCAAATACTACTGTTGGCCAGATGGCCATCCATACTTTGTGGAGACCAATTGAAATTTCTCTTGTCGAGCCAGTTGTCTTACTTATCAATCTTTACATCGCATTAGTGTACTCAGTCATCTACCTTTGGTTCGAGGCTTTCCCAATAGTATTTGTGGGGATCTATAATTTTACGTTGGTTGAATTGGGTGTTTCTTACGTTTCTACTATGGTTGGTATTAGCATTTCCTGTTCTGCCTACATTTATGTAGTCCGGAGAATCTATACAATCCCCAAGGCTAGAAAAGAAGAAGTTGACCCAGAAGTGTTTATCCCTGTTGCTATTGTTGGAGGCGTTATAATGCCAATAGGGATCTTCATGTTTGGATTCACAGCCACTAAATCCATTCACTGGATCGTGCCCATGACTGGCTCCGCAATATTTTTTGCTGGTGCATTCTTGATCTTCCAGACGTTGTTTAGTTACTTGGGAAGATCATTTCCCAAGTTCGTGGCCTCAGTGTTTGCAGGAAATGCTCTTTTCAGATCAGTCATTGCCGGAGTGTTACCACTTGTGGGACATGCTTTATTTACGAACACAGGATCAAAGAAGTTCCCTGTAGGTTGGGGTGCAGGTATCTTGGGTTTCATCTGTGTGGCTGCAATCTCAATTCCGGTTTTATTCTACATGAATGGCCCACGGTTGAGAGCTAGATCTAAATTCTCCGGTGAAGAGGATGATTAGGGAGTTAATTTGTTATTATTTACGGTTCATTGAGTATATAGAGAACTAGTATATAGAATGGTTAACAAGTTGAACATTAGTATCTGGAACATTAAATAACCTATTGCACTTTTGAGTGGAATTACAACAAAGTTTTCACACGTCCAACAACGACTTGACGACTGTGCGGTCTCTGGAAACTAAACTCGGGTTATCATGAGAATTCCAACTCAGGAAACAATGACTATCAAATGGACCTGGATGAGGATGGAGATGTATAGAATGAAGACGTTGAGACAACTGGAAAACAATTTTCACATGTCTGGTAATTCATTTTAGTTCATTTAAGTTTTTTAATTTAGTTAAATATAGGATTGTATTATTGTTATGTACATGTTGATTCACTTAATAGTGAATAAAGGTGCTGAATGAATGTTCGAAATTTCAATAAGAGTTTTTAATGTAGCTCCATAATTGCATCGTACATCATATATTGTTTCATTATTCTTAACAAGTTTTTATTTATGTTAGATCAAACCAAACCTTGAGTATTGAATCTGCTTTCAAATACTTTATAGTTTGGGGAAGGACCTAAAATGGAGTGTAGGAGAACATAAGATATGACAAATGAATCCACTTGATAATTCAAACCTTTTGAACTAATAAAATGGGATCATATTGAACAGGTGATTACCTCGCTTAATGAGTCAAGTACCATCTACCCTTTGCCTTTCTTCTAGCTAACACTTTTCTTCCATTCTTTGATCTCAACCTAGCCAAAAACCCAAAGGTTCTTTTTCTTTTTAATGTGGATGGCTGGTATGTGTTACCTCTAGACTTAAATCTTCTTTGCACAAGTCCGAATATCGATGACACAATTCTAGAAGTAGATGGTTGGCTTAATGGTGATATCAACGAGTTGACTTGGGCTATGTTTTGTCTTTCAAATTGTCCACTGTATGGAATTCTAGATGCAATAGTAGACTGGGATAACATGGAAAAGTTACGGGTACCCGTTCTCATGACTCCAGCAGAACCATTTCTTATAATCGAAGTCAATGAAAGCATCTTTAAAGGTGTTGGTTGTGGTGCTTCACAGATTCAAAAAAAAAAAAGTTGAAAAATTCAATAACTTAAAGACCATAAATTACTTAGGATGTATAAAGCGCGGGTAAATTTGTGTCTTTCATCTCATCTAACAGATTTGAAAAAATTGATAGTGAAAGCAAAAGGTACTCCAACATGTCAGCAGTAGTACGTACCAGGAGAGCTCAGGCAACTGCGGTGAATACACCCACCGAGATCCATGTGAAATCCTCATCCACCTTAACTAAAGAAGAAGCTGAGGGTATACTAAGTGAATTCATTAGTGCTAGTGAAGCCATTGCCGCACCAAAGATGGATGGAGAACAGACTGAAGAAATATATTCCGGAACTGGATTATCTGATGCCACTGGTAACAATGTTGTTCTTGGGCAGTTGAAGAGAGTTCAAAGAGATTTAAGAGGATTGCCTCCTCTTGCTGCTGAGGTGAATACTGAACCTGAAGCAAACGGAAAGAGGACTAAATTTGATGAATTAGAGGAAGAACCAAAGAATAAGAAGATAAAGTTTGATGATTCTGATGATAATGAAGAGGATGAAGAAGAGAATGAAATTGAAATTGACAATGTGGATGAGGATGAGGAGGAAGTAGAAGAAGAGAAGTCTGAAGTGGAAGACGAAGAGGAAGAAGAGGAAGTAGTTGAAGAAGTAAAGAAGGAGAAGAAGGAAAAGAAGGAAAAGAAAGAAAAGAAGGAAAAGAAAGACAAGAAGGACAAGAAGGAGAAGAAGGAAAAGAAGTCAAAGAAGTAATTTCATTAGAGAGAACCCTTAGTACCAGTAATAATGTACTACATTTTAATTATTGACTGTTCTATTGCAGTAATAATCTCACCATCGCATTAAATAGCTCTGTAAAATAGACAATTAGAAATTCATTACATGTAGCTTCTAATGTATTTATTTGCACCCAAAAATTTCAATGGCTACTAACAATTTTATTGTTATGGAGTGATTAGGTGATTCGATTTGGTTGATTAAATTCTGTGGTTTAAAACATAGTAACAAAGTAGCATTCGATATTGCCACTATTACCTATTCTAAACCAGGACTAGTATTTGAGAACTTAATGGTTAAGAGGTAACTTCAATTAATATTACCACTAAAAGCTTGTTTATAAAGGCTCACCTTTTTGGTAATAATTAATAATGTTTACATCTCAAGTTATACCAATACTCAACAAACACTCACAAATCTTTCAAACACTTCTCACATACCCCTAACCATCTCACTAGACCTATTCCTTACTCCCTCTCATCCTCTCTTACCTATTAACTCTTAACCTTTTGGTCGTGCCGATTTCAAATCTCCAACGCGGTAACATTTTTTTGTTTACATCAAACATTTCTGGATTTGCAACTGGATCAAGGATGGGATTGAAGCGGAAGAAGTCCAACAAGCGTGGTATTCCTAGCTCCGACGACGAGGAAAGCTTCCATAAGAATCTGGACGTTGGTCTGGGGAAAATAAATGATGATTCTTTTATAAATAATAGTGATTATATGTCATCAGATCACCCAGACACGTCTGTAGGAACCACCTCCAAAAACCAATCACTTAATAATTTAGATGACTCAAGCAACCCATTTCTCGAGGAGATTAATGTGAGTATACCGAGTATCGAACAATCAAAGGATTTCATCAATAGTTCAGATATCGAAATTGAACAAGATACAGTTAAAGATACCTCAGACACCATCAAAGATCCAATTCATGATACAGGAGATGAAAGAGAAGACGAGGAAGAAGACGAAGAGATCTTCGAGGATGCTCGTAGCTCTTCAGGTAAAAATGATTATGCCAACAGCATCAATACTTCACCCGATTCAAGTGAAAGTAAGGTTGAACCAAGCCCATCAAAGGATGCAGGACTTGTACTTTCTGCTCCTCCATTGCTTGCACCACCACCACAATCACAATCACAGTCACAATCGCAATTGTTATCACCAACCAATGGCCCTCAATCGTCCAATGAGAACAGTGCTATTTCATCATCCCAAAGAACTGCATTGAGCTATTCACAACAACAATCAGACGTGCTCTTACAATCTCCTTCGAAAAGGCGAGAGATAAACATCCCAGTAAAACCCAACGAACCAAGACTTGTGATCAACAAATTAGAACTCACCAACTTCAAATCTTATGCCGGAACACAAGTTATTGGACCTTTTAACGCATCTTTTTCTGCTGTGGTAGGACCTAACGGAAGTGGTAAATCCAACGTTATTGACTCTATGTTGTTTGTATTTGGATTCAGAGCACTGAAAATGAGACAGGGGAAACTTTCAGAATTGATTCACAACTCGACTGGAGGAACTAAATTATCATACTGTCAAGTTGATGTACACTTTAGACATGTTCTTGACGATCCCAACGATGAAAAAAAGCCAGCTCAAGTGACACCCAATTCTGAATTGGTTGTTTCTCGTAAGGCTTTACGAAACAATCAGTCTCTGTACTATGTAAATGGAAAACCGAGCAGTTACTCTGAAGTAACAACCCTCTTGAAGGATAAAGGAATTGACTTGGACCACAAGAGATTCTTAATTCTCCAAGGTGAAGTTGAATCGATTGCACAAATGAAAGCCAAAGCAGAACGTGAAAATGATGATGGACTTTTAGAATACTTGGAAGATATAATAGGAACGAGCAAGTATAAACAATTGATTGAAGATAACTTAGGTAAAGTTGAAGAGTTGAATGATATTTGTATGGAAAAGGAAAACAGATTCGAATTGGTTGAAAAAGATAAAGACCAACTTGAAGACAAAAAGAATGATGCTTTAAAGTTCTTATCAATAGAAAAGAAGTTGACAAGTAAGAGGTCCATACAGTACCAAGCTAATATCCATGAAAACAAAAAAATACTAGACAAAAATGAAGCTACTTTGAAGTCATTAACTGAAGAATTAGAAGCTGAAAGAGAATCCAATGTTGAACTTGTCAAGGTAATAGACGGTTTCATACAGAAACAAAACGAAGCCAAAATGAAAATATCCAAAATCTCTGACAACATCACAAGTAAGAGCAAGATACAAAGAGAAACTAACAAGATAAATGTGTCTTTGGATGAGAAGATCAAGAACTTGAATAGTAAAGTTAAAAAGATTAACAAATCAAAAGAACAACTGGAGCACTCTCTTACTACAGCAAATCAGAAGCTTCAATCCAGCACTCAAGCAACCCAACAATTCAAACTTGACATGGAAGAGTTGAATAACAACTTGGAAATAGAAAAAGGGAAGTTGGACGAGATCAGAAAAAGCTTAACGGCAAAGACTTCAGAATTCACTAAACAAATAGAATCTTTACAAAACAAGTTGCAACCGTGGACTGATAGATTAAAGGAAACAGACAACGCATCCCTGTTGGCCAAATCTGCATTGGAAATGCTCATAGCACAGAAAGAAAGCGTAGACAAGCAACTTAAGGATGCTCGACAACGATTGATCAACATCAAAACAGAAGGAAAGACCAAAGAAAGCGAATTCAGAGAAGCTGAAGAAAACTTGTCAAAGATTATCAACCAAATTGGTCTTGGTGAAGAGCAATGTAAAGTAGAAAGACAAGAGTTGGAAAAAGAGAGATCTAAGATGGCCAGTACAAGGCAACGGACCCAAGATGCTGCTAATTCATTATCCAGTTTTGAAAACAAGAATAAAGTTTTGTCTAGTTTAATGAGATTAGCGAAATCAGGACGTATAGATGGATTTTATGGCCGTCTTGGTGACTTAGGAGTGATTGATGATGCTTATGACATTGCAATTTCCACTGCGTGTCCTGGCTTGGATTCAATGGTGGTTGAAACAGTCGAAACAGCACAATCATGTATTGACTACTTGAGAAAGAACAAGCTTGGATACGCCAACTTTATCTGTTTGAACAAGTTGAGGAAATTCAACTTGGAGCCAATTCAAACTCCTGGCAACCCAGCCCACGTAAAACGTTTGTTTGACTTGATCAGACCTACAAACTCCAAATTTGCTCCTGCCTTCTATAGTAAACTCTACAACACCTTAGTTGCTCCTGACTTGAACGAAGCAAAAAAAGTTGCATATGGAGCCAAGCGTTGGAAGGTTGTCACCTTAGACGGTAAAGTTGTGGATACCTCTGGTGCAATGACCGGTGGAGGTAACTACTTTGCCAAAGGTGGAATGAGAACATCTAACTCAACTAGTGCAAATGCAATGGATATTAGCCCTGAAGATGTCGATCTTATGTGGAAGGACTTGAGAGAATTGGAATCCAAGTTTGAAGTCACAGAGACTCAATTTAGAACCAAAGATGATATGTTGAAGAAGCTTCAGAAACTTCAACCGGAGACTGAATTCTCAATATCAAGACTTAAATTGGATATCCAATCATTAAATTCTGAAAGGAAAGAAGTGACGAGCGTTATCAAGTCTCTTATTGCTGAAAGTGAAGAAAACAGTAAGCGTAAACAATTTGACCAACAAATTGAAGAAAAGGAAGCTGAATTGTCCCAGTTAGACACTCAAAGATCAGAACTTAAATCGCTGATGGTTGACTTGGAAACACAAATCAACCAGTTAGAACAGAAGATCATGGATGCTGGTGGTGTGGAATTGAAGGTTCAAAACTCCAAAGTTGATTCTATCAAACAGAAGATGGAGATCATCAATGAAAAAACTGCTGGGGATAGAATGGCAATACGTAAACTCGAAAACGATATCAAAAGACATACCAAGGTGATTGAACAATCTGTTGAAGATCTTGAATCAAGTTCCAATAATTTAGAGACTATAAAGAAAGAACAACGAATTAAAATAGAGGAGTTGGAAGAAATCAACAAACAAATCACCGAATTAGACGGAAAGAAGAATGAACTTGAAAGTGAATTGGAAGCAATCAGAGTCGAATTAGAAGAAAAGAACGAGGAAATCAACAAGTTCAAGTCATTTGAGATTGAGATTGAAAACAAAATGGAGAAACACAATGCCTTTGTGCAGCGAGCGAAGCGTAACATTCAAGATAGCAATGAAGCTCTTGAGGGACTTGTTATTCGTGATGTGAAGCCATTTATTGATTGGATGGAAGAAGCAGAACAAAGTCAATATGATGGTGCAGCATTTGAAGAAATCGACGAAGCTGCCTTGGAAGATATCGACTTGGACGATGTAAACTCTGAAATCGAAGGTTTGGAAGGTGCTTTAAACAATATCAAAGTTGATATCGATGTTTTGAAAGAGTATGGATCGAAGAAGCTTGAGTTTGAGTCTCGTCGTAAGGACTTGAATACAGCTGTAGAAGAGAGAGATGAAATTAAAACGTATTGTGAAGACTTGAAGAGAAAAAGATTAGATGAATTCATGGAGGGATTCAACACGATCTCCATGACATTGAAAGATATGTACCGTATGATTACCATGGGAGGTAATGCAGAATTGGAGTTGGTGGACAGTTTAGATCCATTCTCAGAAGGTATTTTGTTCAGTGTTATGCCTCCCAAGAAATCATGGAAGAACATTTCCAACTTGTCTGGTGGAGAGAAGACGTTGAGTTCATTGGCTTTGGTTTTCGCTTTGCATCAGTACAAACCTACACCTTTGTATGTCATGGATGAAATCGATGCTGCATTGGATTTCAGAAATGTGTCGATTGTTGCCAACTATATTAAAGAACGGACTAAGAATGCTCAGTTCATTGTTATCTCTTTACGTAACAATATGTTTGAGTTGGCACAACAGTTGGTTGGTATTTACAAGGTCAACAATAAGACGAAGAGTATCTCTTTGCAGAATAAGGATTTCTTGGGAAATGAATAAACCTCAAGTCTCTCTATATGCTTTCTTGTGAAAGGGACAAGACTAGCTAAATGTATATTAATTAAGTGAAAGATTAAAGAATGTTTCACGTCAAATGGTGGTGCTTATGTATACAAATGTATTTTATATTAATTATGTTCTATAAAGTGTAGAAGAGATGAGATGTTGGTTCTGAGTAGACTTGTGAATGGATATTGGTCAAGTTACTCATACAGTGTACTGTTATATCTATATTCTCGAAAGTTCCTCTCTATGAGCTTTCCAAACTGGTTCCACAGCTTTTGCAAAGCCTTTTTCATCTCTTCTTTTCAAAACAAAGTTATCATCAAACCAATCTATCATATCCACAAGACAGTTTGTTTCGTTCATTTCTTTCACGAATTTACGTGGTACTATTTTATCCAACATTTGAGATAAGTGATGCTGCGTGACTCTAAATGGTAAACCATAAGCCGATGCGTAGTCCCAGAACAATTCGACTGCAGACCAAGGTGTTGTCTTGTATCCAGCAAACATTGCAGGGTTGGCTAATACACCTCTTACAGCCATAACTCCGTCGACTCCAGTGTATTTTGCAATTTCTATGGCATCTTCTAATGAAAAACAGTCGCCATTTGCAACTACAGGTACGCTGACAGTTTCTTTCACTAATTTAATAGCATCGTAGTTTGCTGGTTGTGAGGATCTAGTATTCTTCGTTCTTCCATGAACAGTAATGAAGTCTACTCCACTTGCCTCTACCTTCTTCACAAATGCAACTGTTTCACCCAAGTCTGCGTGAATACGAATCTTAGTTTCTATGCAAATGGAGTCACCATACTTTTCCTTAACTGATTTTACCATTAAAGCAACCAAATCTGGTTCAGACATTAAGGCTGCACCTATTCCTTCTCTCACTTGTTCTCTAATAGGGCATCCGCAGTTAATACCTATACCATCCACATGTGGGTGTATCATTTCGACAAACTTCATCAAGTCTTCAACATTATTACACCCTACTTGGACGATCACCGGTCTATCATTGTCGTTAGTTGTGAAGTCAGAGATACGTGCAATCTTGTTTCTGACAAACTCACGAGCCAATATCATTGGAGTATACACTATATCTGCATCATAGTGTCGTACCAACTCTCTGAATGGTAATTTTGAGTATCTGACCATAGGGCCCACTACAAAAGCAGGTCTTCCATTAGCCTTTGCGTTCTTGAGTATGTGTAAAGGGTTGTCTTCTGGCCTCCGCTTCGTAGTAACAGACAAAGCTTGCAATTTGTTTTCTAAGTCAGTGGTCATTATATGAGTTCTTGTTGTATTTTGATGAACAGACCAACTAAAGGAGAAGAAGCTGTGTACTTATACTGTAACGGTACCTATTGTATGGTGTACACCGCCTTAAGTATATCCTTGTGCACTTTGATGATGAGATAAGAATGAAAATTTTAAGGAAATCATATCTGAATTCGGAAAGACTAACCACTTGGAAGGGCCAACGGTTTAAAGGAACTGGTTAGTAGACAAAGGTACTTAAGGTATAGTAAGGTAGATTGATAGAGATGTCCATACTGATAACATTTTGATTGCTATAGAGTGCATTTGAACAGTTGTATACTTCTATGTAACATTACTCACTCAGCTTGATTCTACTCTACTGAGCATCTCCTCATCGCTTCTCACCCTTCTCTACTCACATGATTAACTCTCACCTGTCACCAAGTTTGAGTTGTTAACTCCCTGTTACTAATACTAATCTACAAGTCATTTGCTATTACCTCATCCTAATAATTAGAAATATAATACACCGTAAACTGAAAATATATATAAAGACACATCCAAATAACCTAAAATTCAAACCCCAACCAACCCAAAAGGACAAAAATAGGACATACAAACATTATCAAGCTTCAGAAGCATTCATGAAATCAAACTGGTTAAAGTACGAGTCACGGAATCTAAAAGATAAAATTAATCATGTCACTCTCATCCATTCCGTTGGCTCTATATCTTTATACAAGTGGTTGTCGCAGTTCCGTATACTTGTGGTTGATTCTCTATTCTGCAAAAATCAAAACTCCACAGAGTGGACTGGCAAGGTTTGAAAGCTAGGACAGAATATGTCTCTAAAATTACCGTACAATCCAACCTCAACCCATTCTGTCGAGTAAAAGCCCACTATCCTCATTTCTCTTTCCTCCTTCATCATCATCAAAAACTTCAATCTTGTTGCTTTACTCTTCTTCGGAACTTTCAGACGAAAGATCGTCTTCCGACGATTCCTGGTCGTTTCCGATATTCATAAACTGGTTGGCAGAACCCAAACCAGCACTAAGCCCACCATCCTCGCCAAATAAGGCCAACTGACTCTTCAACGTCGCCAAATGTTCGTCGGCGTTTGCCAAGCCAGGATTATACTTTTTCTTTGCTGCTTTAGCTGAGTTTGCCTTCTTGCCAAACAAGAATGCGTACAACTTCAACACTGTGCGGTCTTCCAACATATCCATGTCCAACTCGACTTCGTCTTCGTTGCTGATTTCAACATCATCTTTGATAATCTTGATTAATGCTTGCAACTTCTTGTCGGACAAGTTGGGTACCACTTCACTAACTTGCTTCTTCATCTCGTATGTCACTACAGGAGCTGGTGGTGCCGCGGGAGCCACAGGAGCAACCGCAACAGGTTTCTCCTTACCACCGCCACTCTTACCCTTTCCTCTCTTAGCATTCTTTTGCTTCTTCTTCAACTTCCTTGCTGTTTGTTGTTCGCGCAATTTCTTCAAGTGCTCCAACTTCAACTCATCCAATTCCTTCTTCATTCTGATCAACTGGTTCTCCAAGAGTTTGATCGCAGGGATGTCCGATAACATTTCTTCGGTGACCTCAGGTTCATCTTCGTCTATATCATCTTCGTCACTTGAAAGGTCCGAGTTGTTAGGGGTAGGTTCTGGGATTGGCTTGTTGGCCCACTTCTTGTCGAAAACAGCCTCCAAACGGTGTCCCATCATGTTCACCTCGGTGCCTTCTGGGTTGAAAAGGTAACAGTTCTTGAAAACAAGACGTACGTCATGTTCAAACTGGTCACCATTTTCGTACTGGTTGTTGGCCAACTTAGTTTGGATAGTTCCCAAGTCCATTGGTTCCTTGACAACCTCATTGTAGTTGGGGATGTTCAAGGCTACAGTGTCGACAGGGGCCAAAAATGGAAAGTTGTAGTTGATGTGTTTTTTCGACACCAACTCCTTTACTGTTTGGTTGCAGAAGCGTAATTCTGCTGCAAACTTCTTTTTACGTGGCCTTACGTCGTATGGTAATTCCTTTGATTTTGGTGGGTGGATAGTTCTCTTTGGTCTGTGAGCAGCAACGGATTCGCTACGCTTCTTGACTTCTGCTTCTGGTTTTCTCTTTTCGCTAGAGTCGGTTTGTGCAGTTGCAGTTGCTGTGGTGGTGGTGGTTGATGCTGCTGCAGGGGAGGCGGTGCTTAATATTTTGGGAGGGAAGTTGAGCATGTGTTTTTCAAACTGAGCTTGAATGTTGGCAGCCATCTTGGAAATGCCCGCATTTTCTCCGTTAAACTTCTTACAGTTGCCAACCATCAAGTTGAAGTCCTCCACAATCTGAGCCGAGTCCTCGTAGGCCTTGTGCGTGAGCTTGCGCTCGATCGTCGACAAGTCCATGGGCCTTGGAATGTAGTTGTAGTAGAACGGAATGTTTAACTTGACAATGTCAACAGGATGTAAGAAAGGACCGGCATCTCTCAATCTTTTTATGGCTTTGATGGTGTTTAAAGCAAACTTGCTCTGATGTGGTGGTAATGGGTTTTCAGGAAGGTTATCCATGTCTGGTTCTTGTGGAGGTTTGGGTGCTGCTTCCTTGAAGGCAGGCACAGCTGCAGTGGCAGGCGTGGATTCCACGCCAGCATCTGTTGCAGGTGCAGCTTCTGCTGATTCTACTACTTCCCCATTACTTGCTTCATTACTAGCTTCATTGATTGCTTCTTTTGGTTCTTCATCGTCCAACTTAATACGCTTGCTCTCACTCTCCTCGTTATCCTCATCATCCAACTTGTGCTTTTCAGGGCTAGGTGATGGATTAGGTGGCGAAAGTGGCTTCTCAGGCTCTAGACCTTTACCGCCAAGGTGCTTGTGTGCCGATGGCTCATGATTAGGGAGACTGTGTTGGTCATCATCAGAACGGTTGAAAAATGTATCCGAAGGCGTCTGTACAGGCGTGTTCGCTTCGGGGGGTACAACGTCAGACATACTAGTGCATCAATCTAAAGTTAAACTTTCAATTTCTTTAAAGCCCAATTAGTGATTGTTTAACGTGTGCGCGTTCCAGCCAGCAACTCAAAAAATTGAAAATCTGCGAAAAAAAGTGCAACCAGAGATTTTATATATAAAATTTTTGCTTTTTTTTTTGTCTTACAAAACCCAAACATTTTATGTGCATGACCAGAAACGGATGCTGTGAGTTACGTAATCCACGCCACAAAGTCGCCTGAATAGGACGCGTATTGGCCAATCACAGGCTTATGTTCAAAATTCTTCTTCTAGATAATTCTCCCTCTCTTCTTTGATAAAAGTGCTGGTTATTTGGGGATGTTTGAGATGTACGTTTACACTTTAGAAAAAAAGTCATAGTGTGAGTCGATCCTTAAAATGTCAAAATGACATGTACTTCATCAATTTATTTCGCTTCATCTTGTGAGCTTTCTCTTTGATTATACTACTCTTTTACCTTCTTGATATTCTTTGTCTTGACTTTGTCTTTGTCTTTGTCTTCTTCTTATCTTTCGTATCTGTCCACAGTCTATCTCTCTCACTAACTCTCTATCGTCGTTCATTTGTTCCCTCTTCGTAATCGCAAAGCAATTTTTTTTTTTGCGTTCCCCCTTTAACGCCTTCACGATTAATACTTAGAAAGACGAACCTAATGAGTTGATGTTCCAATCCTATCAAAAAGATACTCTATAGACTGGAATGAAAATGTAAGATAGTCCTTTTTATGTATATATCTCTTGAGTTATTCTAGTCACTTCCATTCATTAGTTCTATCAACCATGAATTCTGTATATCCTGGTCCGCCTCCGGTGTTTCCATACTGAGCTATATCCCACATACTAATAAACGGGTCATTCTTTGAAAACTTACTCATATTCATAATGAATCCAAAAAGCTTAACGCCACCCATTAACTTATCATATTCACATCACTCATCTATTCTATGGCTTGCCTTAACTCTCATATCTATCAAAGGACACATCATCAAAATTCGGAGTGACTAACAATTTTTTCTAGCCCCCTATTGAAGTTTTCACACTAAGGGAACCCCTAGACCTGCACGCATCTCCTTAACTACCATCTCGTCAAAAATGCTTTATCAATTTATTATACACATAAATACAGAACAATAAAAATGTCAGTGACGGTTCCTACGGATCCGTCACCTTGCTTCTCTCAAGGGTTGGTCCAACCCTATTATTCTTGGTCTCTTTTCTGTAGCGGGTGGCGTCTTGTATTATGTTTTGTTTGTTCAAGTTTCGTTAAAGTCTAATGACGACGAGACCCTATGGTTTTCGTTTAACTTCAAATTTTAAAAAACATGAATTACACCTCCCACTGACACACACACACTCACTCGCTCTCTCTCTCTCTCCCCTCTTTCCTTACAAATGCACAGACAACAAATCATTCGCACTGAACCCCTTGTTACAACTAGGGCACCGCCTTAATCTTGCAGCCAACCTCTCTTGCGTGCAGTGGTGACAAAACACATGCCCGCATACTGTGATCGCCGTGTCTTTCCAATTCTTCGTGCACACCGAGCACTTGGCTATTGATCTCAATGCTTCGAGTTGTTCTTGGTCTTCTTGAATAATAGACGAGGTATTATTGGTCTTGTACTTTTTCAATAAACTCTCTGTACCCCGGAGTGTTTTCTCCATCTTATTAGTCAGGATCTTTTGATTGTTTAATGCTCCTTCCAACTTTACTACTTGTTCTGTTTTACTCTCAAGGTTCTTATGTGCTCGCTTGAGTTCTGCATCAACAAGCTCATTCTTACTCTTGAGTTGCTTTACACTATCCTGTAACAGTGCCATTTCTTGAACTGAATTCTCCTTGATCGATTTATAATCATTGATTGATTTCGTTAAAATATCAATCTTACTCAAGTAGTTCTTCTCCAAGTCATTCAAGCTTTTGATGAGGTCTTGTGACTTACTAACCTGTACCTTAAGTAGCTTGTTCTCATTCTGTATCGTATCCTTCAATCTCATCGATGCAAAGTACTTTTGATCGGCTTTGGTCTTCTCAATAGTAAGCTTCTTTACCATGTTCTCCTGATCTGCAGCTGCTGTGAGCTTCTTCAACGTGATTTCTCTTGTGTCCTTGAACGCTGCTTCGATCTCCTTGATCTCACTACTCAACAAACTAAGCTTACGAGCCAATTCTTCACGAGGAAGATCAACATTCTCGTAATCTTCACGTTTGTTTTCCATCTGCTCGATCCTATCATTCAAGATCTTGTTCAACTTGGCCAAATCTTCATTGGTCTTTTGGTTTTCAACCTGCGTCTTTAAAATCAGGTTCTTAGACATAAACTCGTCTCGTAATGTTCTTATACGAGTCAAATCTGTCTCACTCTTATGAAGTTGTTCTTTTAAGATGTTGTTTTCGTCTTCCAATTCCTTCTTCAAGAGCCCCTCCAAGTTATTTTGGGTTTCTTCAAACAGCTTGATTCGAAGTGTATTGGCTTCGTTCACCTTGGTCAACTTAACAATTTGATCTTGTAAACTACGATTGTTTTTAATCAACTTATTGTAGAACACGTTACTTTCCAAGTCGGCTTCTCTCAAGTCGCTCATTCTGTTTTTCAACTGAACTGTTTCGACTTGTGCTTTACTGTAGTTGTCATTGATCTCTGCAATCTGCTCGCTCAATAACTTATTAGTCGACCTGAGTTCTTCAAGCTCAATCTCAAGTTTTTCATTGTGGTCAGAGTTATTGTTCTCTTCTACTGCATGCCCATTACTGTCCTTCTCTATAATAGCTTCATTTTCCACCTTGGGCTCGACCTTTGTTTCTTCCTTTGGTTCCTCGGGAGACTCCTCCTTTAAACTGTCGTCTACTCGTTTTAATGTTCTCGAGTTAAATCTTTCCTTATCTTTAATCAATTTGAAAATATCATTCTGTAGTGTTTCCACTTGAGATTCTAACTGAGTCTTGATCTTGGATAAGGTTTCGTTATTAGCTTTGACAGACATTAACTCCGTGTTCAAAAGTTCTAACTTATTGATAAGATCCTTTGATTCTGGAGACGCAGATGACTTTATGTTCTCTATCAAAGGTGTCAAGATCTCTAACAAATGGCTTCTTCTTTTGTCTAAAATATCTTGTATTTCCTCCTTTTTTATTGGCATTTTCACCAACAACTTCTCGTTCACCGACTCGCAAGATTCTCGGCTGAACAAGTTGATGATCTGTTCGTACCATGAATCTAATATATTTACCTTGGCTTCATTCTCACTATACTTTCTCTTGAACAGGTTAAGTTCCGAGTTCAAGGTTATGGACTTTTGCTTGTATGCCACCATTTGTCGCCAAATAGCTTCTTTTTTGAAGTACACTACATCTTCTTGTGTCAAAGGACCATCCTCGCTCAACTCCTGCAACGGTTTGGGTCTCTTAGCATCCTGGGTCTCAGAACTGTCTGAAATAGACCTCTTTCTTTCACTGACTACAGCAGACATCAGCCAGACCTTCTATCTTCGCGATTTCTTCGTATACAAAGTTAATGGGTCGTTACAAAACCAATCCAATCGTGCTAAAAGCTCTAACTAAGTTCAATATAGCAAATACGCTTCCTTAAACTTTCAACACACGGCTCAAGAAGTTTTAGTTTTTATTTTCAAAGTAGCGTGTCGCACTAAACTTTATTGGAGACATTGGGATGGCACACGACTTTAAAAGTCCCTGATGAAGTGGAGTGGAGTGAAAGTGGTGGTGTGCTTAGAGGGATTAAAAGATGTATTTGATTTGATCTTTTGGTATAAGTAAAGGTAAAACTGTTTTCTTGTATCGGTTCAATGATTGTATGATTTAAAATTCAAGGATTTTGGAATGGTTGGTTTAAATGAAAGTGTTTCAGTGAACGAGTTTTAGTGAGAGTTATGTAGTATAGAGCCGGTAGTTCATGTTAGAATGTTAAACGTTGTGTGGACGACATAATGATGTGATTCGTTTTTATACCTTTGGTTTCATCTAAGGGATATTGGATTATGAAAAGGTGTAGTTAATAGTGTTGATGATGGTCTATTCTCATTGTCTACTCTTCTCTGTGGTGAATCAAAATATTTATTCAGTAAATTCTCACTATTTTGTATCGCTAAAATTACTGAAGGCTCTCACCAAACAGAAGTGGAGTATAGATTCTACATCTCAAGCCTAACGTATCCAGTTCTCCATATCATGTATGAAAAGGATGAATTCTAAATATTATAGCTTCTGACTAGTTCTTGTCTCATTATAGACTTCCCCACTATCCTTACTCCTCAATTTCACTCACCCTCTGCCCACGCTCACACTTGCTCTATCTTTAACAAATGTTCGGTAAATTTTCAACTTTTCTACACCGCCAAACAGTGACCATGCTTCCAAGTACCAATTGGGTTCTCCCATTGCTTGGTTTCTTTCTATTTATCTCTCAAGCCGTTGCGGTCAAGGATTACTTATTCAAGACTTGCGACAGTTCTGGCTTTTGCTCGAGAAACAGGCATTATTCAAATGCAATTAAGAACCTTGGTACATCATACAAACCAAGATACTCCATCAATTCTCAACTGGTCAAGGTAAGTGAAGGAAATACGATCGTATTAAGTGGTGATATCTCAAAAACATTACCAAACAACAAGGTTGTTGACTTACCTTTCGAAATTTCAGTCATTGAAGGGAACAATATCAGATTAAAGATTGATGAAGCCCAAAGAGATTCCATAAAGTTGGATGATGAAACCAGCAATAAGTTGTTAACTCACCATAGATTCAACGAAACTGGGCTCTGGGCTTTTGCAAATCAAGATTTACCATACGTGGATTCCTCCAAAATTGACTTGAAGGTTGAAAAGGACAAGGTGGAATTCTCTTATGGAGAAGATTTGGATTACACCTTGCAATTACAGTACTATCCAATCAAACTCACTGTTTTGTACAAAACCGAACCACAAGTTGTTGTCAACGGGCAAAACTTTTTGAATGTTGAGCACTTTAGAACAAGAGATGAATCAAATGAAGATCACTTGCACCCTGAAGAGTCGGACTTTAATTTATTCCATGATGATTTCAAAGACTCCTCTGGTGACAGATTACCTTTTGGCCCTGAATCAATTGGCCTTGACTTTTCTCTTCCAGGGTTTACTCACTTGTATGGTATTCCTGAACATGCTGACACCTTCAACTTGAGGGACACTGCGAACTCCGACCCGTACAGACTTTTCAACGTGGATATTTTTGAATACGAAAACGATTCGAGAATGCCCATGTACGGATCGATCCCTTTCTTGTTGGCAGTGAAGCCGGAAATCAGCGTGGGCATCTTCTGGATCAACAGTGCAGACACCTTTATTAACATCGAAAAGGAAAAGGAAAGATCAAACACACATTGGGTGTCTGAAAATGGTATTGTAGACTTCATGATCATTTTAGATAAAACACCAGACAAGATTAATAAGAATTACGGTTTGATAACTGGGTATCCTACGTTACCCCAATTATTCTCATTGGGCTATCATCAATGCAGATGGAACTATAATGATGACAAGGATGTTTTGGAAGTTAACCGTTTATTTGACGAGCACCAGATTCCATACGATACAATCTGGTTGGATATCGAATACGCCGAGTCTAAAAAGTATTTCACCTGGCTGCCTGAGAACTTTGCTGATCCTGTCAACATGTTGAACGAGCTTGACCGCACTGGCCGCAATTTGGTCATTATTGTTGATCCTCATATAAAGACAGGATACAACGTGAGCGACGAGCTTATTAAAAAGAAGATTACAATGAACGACCCATCTAACCAAACATATTACGGACATTGTTGGCCAGGCGAGTCTGTTTGGGTAGACACCATGAACCCAAGTTCGCAGAAGTACTGGGACTCGTTGTACGAATGGAGCTCACAAAACTACTTTATGGGAGAGAAGAGTACCAATATCCACCTTTGGAACGATATGAACGAACCATCTGTTTTCAATGGACCAGAAACTACATCTCCTAAAGATAATATTCATTATGGTGGCTGGGAACACCGTTCGATACACAATATCTACGGTTTGAGTTACCACGAAGTAACCTACGAATCATTGAAGAAGAGACAGTCCGCTTCCAACAGACAACGTCCTTTCATTTTGACAAGATCATACTATTCAGGCTCGCAGAGAACCAGTGCCATGTGGACTGGAGACAACATGTCTAAGTGGGAGTACTTGAAGTCGTCCATCCCAATGATTTTAACGTCTAATGTAGTTGGTATGCCATTTGCAGGTGCAGACGTTGGAGGATTCTTTGGTAATCCTTCTAAAGAGTTGTTGACGAGATGGTACCAAGCTGGTATTTGGTACCCATTTTTTAGAGCCCATGCACACATCGACTCTCGTAGAAGAGAACCATGGGTTCCAGGCGAACCATACACAGGGATCATCCGTGATGCAATTCGTTTGAGATACAAATTGTTGAGTGTCTTCTATACTAGTTTCCAGGAATCGTCTCTCAGTGGAGCTCCTATTGTTAGGCCTGTATTTTACGACCATTTGAATAACGAGGAGAGTTATGCAATTGAAGACGAGTTTTTCATTGGAAGTTCTGGGCTTTTGGTTAAACCAGTTACAGATGAAGATGCTAAGAGCATTGATATTTATGTTCCAAGCACAGAAATCTATTATGATTATACCAATGGTGAATTCGAAGGTAAGATTGTCAAGTTGGCAAAACCAGGGTACTACAGCAGAGATGTATCTCTTGAAGATATTCCAATATTGTTACGTGGAGGTTCGATTGTCCCACTGAAGGAGCGTTTCAGAAGACTGAGTAAGCTTATGTACCGTGACCCTTACACGATTGTGGTTGCACTTGATGCGAAGGGAGAAGCTCTGGGAAATTTGTACATTGATGACGGAGAATCTTTTGGGTATGACAATGGAGAATCTATTAGTGTACAGTTCACAATGCAAGGTAATGAGTTGGAGGCTAAGGTGTCTTCTCAGAATGAAGAGTTCAGGAAGCTGATTGAAGATGTTACGATAGAGAGAATTATTGTATTGAGTGATAATTCAGCTGGCTTGGAAAGCGTTAAAATTGAACAAAACGGTAAGGAAATATTAAACCCACAATCATTGAAGGTTGAAAAGAATAAGATTGTGATTAAGAATCCAGAGTTGAGAATCAATTCTGAATGGAAGATTAAGTTTGGAAAGAAGATTGAGCATGATGAATTGTGATAGGTTTAAATAAATGCGTCCATAAAAGCATGGACAGGATGTGATTTTTGTTGATAAAAAGTAAGAGTAGAGACATTTTTTATATGGAGGGTAGACAAGTACGCTGTTAAATTTATTTTAAATAGTGTGGTACTAATCCTACTTTAAACTTCTATTTTGCAGCCAGTAATAGTGCTCAAAAGAAAAACAGAGGTTTGTTAGATTCTTGAAACTCATATGAAAGAACTGCACGTAAACGTTTAACCACTTTGGATCTCAAGTCTGAATACTTTGACTAAAAATGATATACAGTATTGTGTGCTGTTGATTGGTTTAGCTTTCGAGTGAAGGGATACTTAACTAACATAAAGTTGCCTGTTCAGTTACTTTTTAATTCTCGCTCTCAAGTGAATGTGATTCAGTTCATTCAGACGTCGAACCTTCTTCTGTTTCTATTCCTTTAATAAAACAAGAGTTAGAAACCATTGCAATCTTAAATGTTCAATATCTATCATTGGACATATCATAAATTTTTGAACAAATGCACATAAATTTGCAAATAATTATATCTTATTATTGTGAAAAATCAGACCAGACCAACGTTGGTGACAAAAGTACCAAAGTTTTGTGTTCTTGACAAAGAAACTTACCTGAAGGCAAACACAAGATCAATTTTGATTGAATCTCGATACATAATTCGTCTATATCATTAAAGTTATAAATCAATAAACTTGGGAACTGGAGCTGAGAAACATGTTCAACGCAAGGGTTGGAATCGGATCACTGGAGATTTCGAGCCAAGGACATGTTTTAGTATGGGCTAATGTTTCCAGATGAAACAAGTTTTAAATTCGAGTTAAATTAACTAATTAAGGGTATTTGACTAATAAATTGAAGGATTAATTTAAGGAAAGCTACGTCATTTTGGTAATATTATCTAGTAAGAAGAATCTGATGATATTCTTAAAGACCAATCAAAGAAACATGGCACTAGAGTTATCAACTAAGTTGTAGAAACAAGTAGTATCATCTGAGCAACGTAATAATCACATGGAAAATTTTGGTTGCAAAAACATCACAAAATAAGCGCATTATGAGAACACAGACACCAACCAAATATGCTACCACTCTTAACCATAATAAAGATGGATATGGAGAAATTGTTTATAATTACCCCTTAAGGTAACAAACCGTTTAGTTGGACACTGCGAGATCTATATAATTTTCAAAATGAATGTTATGATAATGAAATACGAGACTAGTGTACTTTACGATTGAGATTAGGCGAAGGATGAGGGGTACAATAAGAAGTGGCGTGGGAAAAGTTAAGGCATTTTAGCTTGCAGAGCACTTTCACAATATGCACAATGAACTGTTGAATAACGTTAACTGAGAGTTAATTGTGCAAAGTTAATACAACCGTTTCAACTAAAAAGGGTTACGACTTTCAAGAAGGGTGAGAAAAGGTGCGGTGCGTGCATATATGATAGTGAAACTGATATATGAAACAGGTATGTAATCAAGTGTTTTAGGGTGTAGAAAGTGGTATGTAAATGAATTAATGAATCTATATGTATGGAAATATTATTCCATTAATTTCAAGATAATGGATCGTCAACTGTGACATGAAATGGCTAACAATCATACAGAATCGCTAGTTCTAGTGCACATCAGCTACTCTATTGCATAAGCACCGACTCGGTTACACGTTGAACTCTAATATAAAATACACTAACTTTATTAATGAGACGTATGGAAGTATCATCTGTATCATCTATACCAAATTATCAATCATTCATCAATTTGTCAATCATTCATTCACCAATCATTATAAGTTAACTCAACAAATCGCCCATTATTTATCTAATTTTTGCTCCAACCAACCAACCAGCCAACAACCTCTTTCTCTCTAGTATTAATATTTATAAACAATTTGCAGAATAACAAGACAAATATTTCATCTATTTCATCTACAATTCTCACTTCACGCTCGTACTTACCCTACATTGATCATATACAACACACAAGATATCCCACTCCACAACTCGCTTCGCAAATTGAACCTTATTCACTTTGCTCACAACCCCCTTCGACACTACAACCAGTTCTAGACCCCCAAAAAAAATAATCACTAAATGGATTGTACCCTCACCATAACAAACCAATTCCAAGGCTAATAAACATTTAACCAACCTACCTGATGCCGACTATTGTCTTATCCCTTCCATTGATTCTTGAGTCCATTATTTCAATAACAAAATGGGATTCTTCATCTCACAATTTTTACATTGAAATACGTTTCACCTGCGCCCAACAATAGGCTGGCCATGCACAATGGATAAACCTTTCAAGCGAGCCACCTATGACTTCATAGAAGAAAAAAAAAAGGATGCAGCACGTAAATTAGCGTATATGGTTGAAAATATTGCCCTTTAAAACCTAATCATACACCTCACCTCACCTCAAATACTGTTAAGCCTACAAGAAATTTACCAAAGGATGCCTCTCTTGTGAATTGAATGGGTATCTTTTCCCCTTCCCCTTCTCTTACCCTAATCTTATCTTAACAATTCATTATAGTGAAAGGGACCAGCACCTAGTCACCCAGTTTTCGTGTTTTACTCTGAAGCCTAATAACATTTACTCTTGTGTCTTATGTCTTGTGTCTCATATGTCTCACGTCTCTTGTGTCACTTTACGCCCCGACGAATACTTGAATCCTTCTTTCGCTGGAACTGGATCCTGTACTCCGTGCCTCATTTTTTCTTTGTATATTTATCTATATATATACTTCAAAGGTTGTCCTTTGAATGGTCAGTAGTTGATAGCCACTCCAATACGGTGTATATTGTTTAATACGCGTTATTATCTTGGAGCATGTCTAATCGGCCAATCAAGCGTGAGGATTTGATAGCTGGTCCTACTACTGCAGTTGGCGTTGGAGGTGTAGTTGGAGCAGGTGGAGGAAGTGGTGCCAGTGGTGGAGGTGGTGCCAGTGGAGCAGGCGCCAGTGGAGGAGGTGGAGTGAGTGGAGTACCAGGTAATGCAACACCAAATACCCTGAGCTCAAACTTGAGTGGGTCTAATGATTTCGTCAAGAAGTTGTTCCAAATGTTACAAGAAGATGACTATAAAGATGTTGTGCGTTGGACTCATACTGGAGATTCATTTGTTGTTCTTAACACAAATGAATTCACAAAAGATATCTTACCACGCCATTTCAAACATAGTAACTTTGCCAGTTTTGTTAGACAGCTAAACAAGTACGATTTCCACAAGGTAAAGATCCTGAATGAAGAGAAAATCACTTACCCTTATGGCGAAGATGCATGGGAATTTAAACATCCCGACTTCAAAATGAATGACAGAGAGTCATTGGAAAATATAAAGAGGAAAGGTCCAAGCAATAAGAAGAACGTAGTCACTTCAGCTAATGTCTCTGCCATGCCAGACTCCCGAATGGCCAACGCAGCAGCGGCGGCAGCTAATAGTTCTTATATCACATGTAACCATAACTACAACCAAGTGAACGCTACACAATCACACTTGAAAGAACAATGCGAACGATTAAGGCTTGATAACAAAGCCTTATACCAACAAATCGGCATCTTGGAAACAAAATACAAAACGTTGATCGAGAATATAGTCTCGATCAACACGTACAATGAGAGATTCCATAACCTGATGGGAGTATTGTTGAACTGCCTACACCAAGCAGGTATCAAACTACCTCCCTTGGACTTCCCCAACCCTGCTTTGCTTTCAATGCAAGGCCGTCCACCACCAGCAGCTCCGGTCCAGTTGCTGCCTGCGGGAGGAGCGCCTACAAACGGCGCTTTCATGCAAGCACGCCCTACACCACCATCCAACGATACACTCACACCCAAAGCACCATCCCCACTTGTCAATTCTAACGGTGTATCACCCGTAATAATACCGGCACCACCACAACTGGCCGCACAGAAACTGCCGCAAAACTCAAACACACCCTCGTCGATACTAAATAACAACGGCACCACTACAACAGGACCTGGTGGAAGTACTACCACTACTAACGCAGTGACAGGCGCAACCACAACAACCATCCCCAACCCGAAATTCCACGTTCTACTAGTTGAAGACGACAATGTGAGCATCCAGTTGTGCCGTAAATTCTTGGTGAAATACGGGTGCGAGGTTACTGTAGTGACAGACGGACTTAACGCGATTTCCACTGTAGAACATACCAAGTACGACTTGGTATTAATGGATATAGTGATGCCGAATTTGGACGGTGCAACAGCCACAAGTGTTATCCGATCGTTCGACACTAAAACACCTATTATCGCAATGACAGGAAACATTGAGGACAACGACTTGGTTAATTACTTGCAGAACGGAATGCTGGACATATTGGCGAAACCCTTCACAAAAGACGACTTGTACTCGATATTATCGAAACATTTACTTAATAATGATGAGAGCAAAAGCCTGCGGCTGGTTCCTGTGATTGGAGGAGGATTATTGGGAGAAGAAGACAGAGTATTGAAGAAACCAAGAATGCAATAAAGACTGGGTGGGGGAGAGATTAAATGAGCTAGCAAACAACTATGAGCCTTGATTGAAGACTGGTGTACATCAAGGGCAGCAAAAGTAGCAAATAACAATATAACTAGTGATCGATATTGGAGGTTTCATGATCTATAGTTAAATGTTTTCTAAATGTATTATTAACTAATGAAGTTATATATGTAGTGGTTGATTAACCGAATCATGAATGCGGAAAAGGGGTAGTTAAAAGTAATGTTAATTATTCAGTGCTGATCTTTTGAATTATAATTTAAAGTAGAGATTAGATACTATTGGAGATCAGCCTTTAGATATGACATCATTTGAATGATATTTGAGCAATTCGAAATCCACGGAATGTTGTGAAGTGGATGGTCATAAACTGCTTGGTGTTTCAAGTGAAAATCTTGTGTGAAATGTATCACTTTTGAACTAAACAATCACTTACTTCTCTTCATTTTGTTGTTGATTTATGTTGGAGCACTTTGAAAGCTCATGGTATGCCAAGTCTGAAAATGATCCTCTCCATTCATCTCCTTTGTTGAAGCCTTGTTTAAATCTGTTGATTAAACATTTGTCAAAGTAACTTCCTTCATAATTGTAATCTATGACAGTAGGTACAAAGACCTTTCTATTTCTGCGTTTTCTCACCACTTTGAATTCTTCTTCTTCTTCTTTTTCTTCTGGGTTCTTCTTGTTTGGTTTCACTTCATCTATTTCGTTTCTCGATAATAAGTTCACTACCAAACTTGTTTTATGGTACTTTTCAAATAACTTGGCTGCAGTAAATCTATCTGTGTGTGCAATTACATCGTTGCAAAGCATGTACTTTGGTTGATAATGTTCGAATAAGTATTCAGTCAACTCTAGTGGAGCATGTGGTAGGAAATATAATGACTCTGTATTTGGAGTCTTTTTGAATGAAACATTATAACCATACTCAAACAAAAGACTCTTATCATATTTGTTTAGTACTGGATCATAAACATTTACTTCTGGATCGTTCAATTCTTTACTGAGCTCTACCAAGTATGCAAATTGAAAGAGTGCATTCCGACTTTCTTCTGGTGATCCAATTGCATAACAGTTAAGATACTTGATCTCGATCTTAATTGGTTTAAGTATATCAACTGTCTCTTGCCAAAACTTGGAACTTCGTATTATTCTTCTAAATTCTTGTAATGTTTCCTCTAACTTGGTATACTTTACCTCTGACTTAATTATTGTACACTCTTCTTTAGTTATCCCAGTAGTATCTTCATCTGTAGGTAATATAAACTCAGACATCTTGCTCTCACCAATTAAACAAACTTGGAACAACTTGAGAAAACAATTCAACAATTCAATATAAACCTTACGTAACTAATCTATACCAAATTATAAATCTCCTTTCCAACGGGAGGCCCTCACTTAGTAGATCAATCAACTAACTTAGATCTCTTTAAACTTACTCAATTAATCTATCATTATTGTAGAATGGATGTTTGGCTCATCCCATTTTTTTTCCACCACCCAATCTTGGGATTTATTGCGACTCATGGATGTCATGATGAGTCTCTTCTTTTAATATGTTGTAGATAATCCAAGGTTCTAAGCTTAGATTATTAAATATTATACTTGTATTTATCCAGATTCACTCTTAAGGTAAGTTTTGGCGTTGTTGTATTAACACTAGTTGAAAAACGTGCAGCCAATCATATTAGTAGAAGGAAAAATATAAGAGCTCATTAGTTGCGAGGAATTTTTGAAAACCAAACCTTCTAAAAGAGATAAGCCAAGTTGACGTCAAAGGAAATGCGCAAGTGCAAGGTATTTGTCGGTTCGAGTCACCCTGAATTGGGAAAGTTAGTCTGTGAGAGGTTGGGTGTAGAGCCGGCACCATGCACACTTAAGAAGTTTTCCAATGGAGAAACTTCTGTTCAGATTGGGGTTTCTATTAGAGATGAGGATGTGTATATTATTCAATCTGGATCTCATGAGATTAATGATCATATTATGGAGTTATTGATCTTGATCAGTGCTTGTCGTGGAGGGTCTGCTTCTAAGATCACTGCTGTTCTTCCTCAGTTCCCTTACTCGAAACAATCCAAGATGAAAAAGCATCGTGGGGCAATCACAGCACGTATGTTGGCCAATTTATTGGTGATGGCAGGAGCTGACCACGTTGTTTCTATGGACTTGCATGCTTCTCAAATGCAAGGTTTTTTCACCAAACCTGTTGATAACTTGTTTGGGGCCCCCACGTTGGGTAGATGGATCAGACACAATATTCCTGACTGGCAAAATGCAGTAGTTGTGTCCAAGAACCCTGGTGGTACGAAGCGTGTGACGGCATTGGCCGATTCGTTGAAGATCAACTTTGCCATGATCCACACCGACAGACGTCGTACTCAAGATGACTACGCTAAAAAGAAGGCATTGAAGAAGTCGAGTAATGCTAACGAAGAAGGTGAAGAAGACAACATTGTTTCTGAAATCCAAACTGCTAGAGTTGTTCATGGTCATGTTGTTGAAGATGACTACACAACTACTATCAAGCCAATCACCCCAACCAATATGGAGCCAAGTGTATTGGCAGGAAGTGACGTGCTAGGAGGCTCCTACGACGCAGCCAACTCAGACGACGAAGACGAACCAATCAATATCAGCCAAGAAAAGTTGATCACCTTGGTGGGAGATGTCAGGGACAAGGTTGCAATCATCTTGGATGATATGATTGACAAACCAAACTCGTTCATTGCAGCTGCAGAGCACTTGAGATTGAATTGCGGAGCCAAGGCTGTCTACGTTGTAGGAACACATGGGATCTTCAGCGATGCGTGCTTGGAATCATTAACTGAAAGCAAGTGCATTGATAAGATTGTGGTGACAAACACTTACCCAATCAACAAGAGTCAAATTGACGACAACAAGGAGAAATTGGTTGTCATTGATGTATCGCCAATCTTTGCTGAGTGTATTAGAAGAGATCACTTTGGTGAGAGTATTTCGGTATTGTTTGATTCCTTAGCTGCGATAGAGTAATCAGACTCCAATAGAGAAACCTCTTTTATATTTTATTATCTGTTTTGAGATTAACACAGTACTACATCAAGTAAATTAGTATTTGTACATGAATGAAGGAAGAGTGATGAGAATGATGAAGTTAATGACGTTCAATTGACGTGATTTTCATGCAAACATGTTAGTATCTCAGATATGAGGCTAAATAACTAGTAGTAGAGTTGAATGACTTGTGGACTCTCATCTTAAGGTTTTGTATGACTCGTAATCATCTACTGAATCTGTAGATCTTCAAAATGTTTAAATAATATGAACATCTAATTCACAAAATTCTACAATCATTCCCTACTGCATACTTGTCTATGGTATACTCAAGTTAAAGCATTGTTCAAGAACAAAGATTGATTATTCAACTTGATAATATCTTTGTCATTTTTGTTCTCCACATTTCAACTCAACTGCTACTTGTTCAGCCTTACGTTAGTCAGCTCATTTCTTATTCCAATACTCCACACTTATTGTTCCTAGTCTTGTTATTTCACAATCTGTCATATGCTTTCTAACCAATAATCATCACCATGTAACTAATCATGAATAATGAAAAATTTGTCTCTTTATTATGTTACTCACTTAAAAATCTTCAATAGTTTTACTTCTACAATTCATATGCAAATCCGCTTCTTTCCAATTTTAATTTCAATCATCTCATCAATCATCTCATCACTTCATCTCATCACTTCATCTCATCACCTCACCTCACTTCTTTCACCTCATCATCTTCACAAAAATATCCTCATTCTCATCAATTCTTTTACATCACTGAATTCTCTTCTCACATTACCACCCAATTCACAGCCTAATTCACATAACCCACCTACACCTCCTACTTCACCTCCTAATCACTTACATCACCTCCCTACCACCACAATTTTCATCCCCAGTTTTTCTCCAATTAAAAGATAACAATCCCTTATCAAACACGTGTGCTATTCAATCATTATCTCTCATTAACTTAAACTACTCAATCCAATCCCGCCCCCCCTTACTTTTCAATACCGGGCTCTTCCATATACCCTCGTGCATTACATAGTTTCTTTGACACAATCCATACAACTTCCACACCCCATATTCACCCGTTTATCATCTACTTTCACAATACTTTGTCCTCACTACTCCACTTCTTGGGCCTCCCTAACTTTTCTCTCTAACTTTTAGCACCCAATCCATCCCTGCCCTCGCTATGTGTCTTATTTTTTTAGCTACTTCACCACCCACAAAACCACCAACAATAACGAATCGCAGTGGAAAATTCCACAGAATCTTTTAAAACCGGTTGAAATTCCTACCATCGAAAAAATCAGACCCCGTAAATTTGTCAGTATGACTAGCAATCGAGATATTATTGAGATGAAGGTCAAGAAGACTATAGGCGAACCTATGTCTCCTTTGTCTTTGTCCAATCCTCAAGATCCGTTATTGGCTAAGTTTAATCCTAATGCTGCTCAGCCGTTAGCTTCGCCTGCTACTGAACGTGCCATCGCTTCGATCGCTCCAATGTTGGAGGGTTTCACTCCAAAGACTTCTGCTGAGGATCTGGGTAATTTGAAGTTGCTTCCTACTACCTCAGAGGTTGTACCATTGGATATTTTGAATGGTCCTTCGGTTGGTTCTACTTCTATTGTTAGTGGTAGTATTGGTGGTACTTCTGCTTCTCCTTTCCCAAGCTTAGGTTCCATATCTGCTTCGCCAGATAAGTTGACGGTGGATAACTTGAACAGTAATGATAAGAACGACACCAAGTTGAGGAAAACATTATCCAACTCGTCAAATACTTCACGTAAGTCGGTCTCGATCTCAAAGGATCATCAAGGCCCTAAATTGCCATTCATTGGGAAAATTGGTGTATGTGCCATGGATACCAAGGTTATGTCAAAACCATGTAGACGTATCTTAAACAGATTGATTGAAAATGGTGAATTCGAAACCGTTATCTTTGGTGACAAGGTTATCTTGGATGAATCAATTGAGAATTGGCCCACATGTGACTTCTTATTAAGTTTCTTCTCGTCAGGATTCCCATTAGATAAAGCAATTGCTTACGCAAACTATCGTCAACCTTACATGATCAATGACTTGATATTACAAAAAGCCTTATGGGATAGAAGATTGGTTTTGGCAATGTTAAACCACGCACAAGTCCCTTCACCAACAAGATTAGAGATCTCGAGAGATGGTGGACCACAATTGGATGATCAACTCAAAGCTAAATTGAACGAAATCGGATTCCTGGATGATGAATTGCACGAGTTGAGCAACCAACACGAACCAGACTGGGAAATGGTAGATGAAGACACCTTAAAAGTGGGTGACCAAATCTTAAAGAAACCATTTGTAGAAAAACCAGTCGACGGTGAAGATCACAACGTTTACATTTACTACCCTAAGGCCGCAGGTGGCGGGGGGCGCAGATTATTTAGAAAAATTGGTAACAAGTCTTCAGAATTCGACCCCGAATTAACTGACCCAAGAACTGAGGGATCTTTTATCTACGAGAAGTTCATGGATACTGACAATTTCGAAGACGTGAAGGCGTACACAGTCGGACCAGAGTTCTGCCACGCCGAAACACGTAAGTCACCAGTGGTTGACGGAATCGTGAGAAGAAACACTCACGGTAAGGAAATCAGATTCGTAACAAAGCTCTCTGAGGAAGAAACTTTGATGGCAAAAAATGTATGCACCAAATTCAAGCAAACTATTTGTGGATTTGACTTGTTAAGAGTGAATGGTGAATCTTATGTGATCGATGTGAATGGGTTCAGTTTCGTTAAGGACAATACAGAGTACTACGAATCTTGTGCTAGTGTATTAAAGAATTTGTTCATTGAGGCAAAGAAATCAAGAGATTTATTGAAAACTTCGATTCCGCACCATGCCAAAATTAACAAAAGTCAGTTTGAAGAAAAGGAACAGAAATGGGTCTTCAAAGGTATGGTGTCTGTCATCAGACATGCCGATCGTACACCTAAACAGAAGTTCAAGTACTCCTTCAGATCTCCCTTATTCATCTCCCTCCTCAAAGGTCACAAGGAGGAGGTTATCATCCGAGCAGTTGCTGACTTACAGGTTGTATTGGAAACGGTAAAAGTGGCTGAAGCAAAGAACTTGGAGGACTTGAAGAAATTGAGACAATTGAGGGGTGCTCTTGAGAAGAAAATGAACTTCCCAGGTACAAAGATCCAATTGAAGCCCTCGATCAATAAAGAAAACCCAGAAGTCGTGGATAAAGTGCAATTGATTTTGAAGTGGGGAGGAGAACCAACTCACTCTGCCAAGCATCAAGCAACCGATGTTGGTGAACAGTTGAGACAGAATATCAAGTTGTTGAACCGTGATGCTTTGAAGGATGTTAAGGTGTTCACCTCATCAGAAAGAAGAGTAATCGCAAGCGCACAATTGTCCACCATGGCTTTACTTGGTTTGGACAAGGAACATGAAACCTTACCAGATGACTTCCTTATTGTTAGAAAGGACTTGTTGGACGACTCCAACGCTGCAAAGGACTTGATGGACAAGGTGAAGAAAAAGTTGAAGCCATTGCTTAGACAGGGAGCTGAAGCACCTCCTCAATTTACTTGGCCGCCAAAAATGCCTCAACCATTTGTAGTCATCAAGAGAGTTTGCGAGTTGATGAACTTCCACAAACAAATCATGGAGTACAACTTTGAACACAAGGATGTACTGGAATTCCAATCCAACTGGTGTTGTGGAGAAGACCCATTTTTATTCAGAGAAAGATGGGATAAATTGTTCCAGGAGTTCTTGAGTGTTGAAAAGACCCACCCATCGAAGATTTCGGAGTTGTATGATACCATGAAGTACGATGCATTGCACAACAGACACTTTTTGGAGAAGGTGTTTTCGTATGACCCAACAGACGAGACATTGATTTCGTTATTGAACAAGAACTGTGGAGCTGCCATCAACTCCACAGGCATTGTCAGCGAATACCCAATCAATGAATTGGCCATGAACAACTTCAAGATTCCAGACAGCAATGGGAATCTGAATGGAAACTCGTCATCGACTCCTTCATCCAACTCAAACTCAAGCAACAACTTGACAGCATCTTCGTCATCGCCAAGCACCGCTGGTTCCTTAGGTTGGGTCCTTAAAGATGGAAACAAAAAGGACTCTTCCAAGTCAAAGTCTCAAACTCAAGCAAGTGAGAATCCTTTCGACCACCAAACGTTCGCTAGACTTAGAGAGTTATACCGTTTATCAAAGGTTTTGTTTGACTTTATCTGTCCTCAGGAGTACGGAATTAAAGATGAAGAGAAGTTGGATATTGGTTTGTTGACATCCTTGCCATTGGCTAAGCAGATTTTATCGGATATTCAAGACGTAAAGAAACATGACACTGCTGCCGTAGTCAACTACTTCACAAAGGAATCGCACATTTATACTTTGTTGAACGTCATCTATGGATCTCAATTGCCCATGAAGATTGCTAGAAATGCCTTGCCTGAATTAGATTACTTGTCACAGATCACTTTTGAATTATATGAAGCAGGGGATCCTACAAGCTCTACAGGTAAGAAGCACTCAATTAGATTGTCATTATCTCCAGGATGTCATACACAAGATCCATTAGATGTCCAATTGGACGATGACCATTACATTGGATGTATTCCTCGTTTGTCTTTAACAAGACACTTAGACATGGACTTGGTCACTCAAAGATTGAAGTCCAGATTCACTAGAGTTTCGTTGCCTAAGAAATTCACACCTGTCAATATCTCAAGTCCATTGGCTTCTGGGCTCTAACCTGTATTATTTACAATTTGTTCACAATATAGTTGTATTAATTATCAATAAATCTAAACAGTACCAAGACTGTGTAAGCTGTTTGATTTTACAAATTGTTTATAATATATTTGTATTAATTATCATTAAATCTAAACGGTAGTACCACGTACCATCTAAATAAACGATGTCTATGTAAGAAACAGTTTAACATAAAATTCCCAGCGTAATAAATAAACAAAAAGGTTTAAGCCTTCTCGTAAGATTCCCAGTTGTCAATGATGGCCTTGATCTTGTCCGACTTGGTCAATTCATAAACGTCTTGGAAGTATTCCTTTGTAATCTCAAATGGCTTAGCAGTCAAGTTTGGAATATATCTACCAATCAAATCGTTTGGCTTAACAGACGATTGTGGAATCTTCTTGCATAAAAATCTTTGGAAAGGCTTAACACCAGATCTCAAGTAACGCGAGTGGAATGGAACAGAAATACCCTTCAATGGAATGACAGCAAAACCTCTTTCCAAGTCAATAGGTTGAGGCTTGGCCAAGGTTTTAACAGCAACTTCTTCAACAATTTCGTGGAGGTGGCCCTTGACCTCTTCCACAGACAAAGTAGCTTGCAACTTGACAATGTCAATCTTGTTCAACTTGATGACATTCAAGACATTGGTCAAAGCGTCCAAACCTCTCAAGTCACCAGCAGCAACATACTGTTGGTTCTCAACATTGTAGTTGACAATTTGAACCAACCAGCCAGTCTTGGCTTCAACTTCATCAACAACAAATCTCAATGCAGCATCGTCAAAGGTAGCGCTGACTCTGCTTGGGTTGACGGCAACCATACCGTAGTTGGATCTACCGTGCTCATCTCTTGGAACAGCAACTTGCATGGTCATACCTCTGTAGAAGACAACATCAACCAAGGATTCAATAGGCATAACATTAGCCAAGGAAGACAAGGCAGAGTATTCACCCAATGAGTGACCAGCAAACATAATTTCAGATGGAACCAAACCCTTAGACTTGATGTCTTCGTAGGCAGCCTTCTCCATTAAGGTCAAGGCTGGTTGGGTGAATTGAGTAGAAGACAACAAACCAGTTGGAGAAACAAAGGTGTAAGAAGTTGTGGTGTGGTCAATGTCTTTGAAAATCTTCTCAGACTTGATTTCACCATCATCACCAATAGTTTCGAACATCATACCAATGTAGTTGTCTCTAATCTTTCTACCCTTAGCACCACCAAAGTGGACAGTCAATTCGTTAGGATTGTTCTGGACAATGTGAAGGATTGAGAAACCGTAATTCTCCAAAAAGTGGATGTCGGCTCTGTCCCAAACTTGTCTTGCGACTTCGGAGGAGTTGTACAAGTCCATACCCATACCTTGTTCTTGAGATCCTTGACCAGTGAAAACATAAGTAGTGATTGGTTGGTCAATTTCAGCTTCACCAATCAAAACTGGAGAGTCGGTTTCAACATTCTTGGTTTCAATCTTAATAATCTTACGACCATTGATCATACCAGTGTGTTGCAAGGTAGTCTGCAAGTTGTCGTTTGGCAAGACCATTCCAACAAAGTTACACTTGAATGCTCTGACTCTAGTTGCAACATTGTTGGCAGCCCACTCTTCAACCAAGGATCTGATCGAAGCAGAAGAGTACATACCATGAGTGATAGTACCTGGCAACTTGGCGTAAGCAGCAAAAACTCTGGAGACATGGATAGGGTTGTAGTCACCAGAAACTCTAGCATAAGGTTCGTTAGTACCTGGAGCCTTCGATGTCAATTCTTCACCAGAAGAGATTGGAATAGCATTCTCAAACTTAACTGGTTCTTCAATGGTAGCACCGTTTCTGGTCAAGTAGTCAGTAACTGGGTTACCGTAAGATCTACCAGCTTCGTATTCGACAGATCCAACTTGGATAACTTCCTTGGTAGGCAATTCCAAGAAGACTTGGCCGACAGTTCTGATGGAAGAGTAAACTTCAGCAGATCTGAATTGGTAAGTAGACTCACATCTGAAAGTGAGCTCCTTGTCCAACAAGTCAATGTCCTTCTCCAACAGGAACCATTCCTTGGATCTCAAGACAGCTAAGTCCTTAGAAGACTTCAAGGAAACCTTAACTGGGGTTTCAGTAACCTTTTGGAAGGTATTTTCATAGTCAGTGTATTCACCTCTGTACAAGAATTGAGAAGTGATTTCCATAACTGGTTCGTTGTCTCTGTAGAGGGTACCCTCAACTTCAACCAACTTACCTGAAGCTTGGTTCAAAACAGCCTTGATTTCAGCCTTGGTGTTAACAACGTCACCCAATTGCAATGGTTTGGCACCTGGAATCATCTTGTATCCGTTGGACAAGTGTACCAACTTCAACAAATCACCGTCGACAGTCTTAGGGAAGATCGACTTGATGATTGATTGCCAACCAACAACAATGGCGAAATCCATTGGAGCCAAAGTAGTTCTTCCTGGTCTTGAAACAAAGGCTTCACACTTGTTACCAATAGCATGTGTGAATTCGTTAATGTCTTGACCAGTAATTGTGAACTCGTTTCCGTGCAATGGCTTTTGAACGTCAATGTTCAAGTCAAATGGTGCAGACGAGCCAAACCATAACTTCCAGTAGAACTCCTTAATTCTGGTGTTTCTGTCCTCCATAACTTCCAAGATTGGAGCGAAACCATCGTTGGTATTGTACTTGAACAAGAATGGCAAAGCAACAGGCTTGTTGTCAGCGGTTCTGTGTTCAATCAAAGAGAATTGAATAGTCTTAGCCTCAATCAATTTGATTTCAACAACTGGCTTGTAATCACCCTTGAAGTGCTCGAGAACAGTCAATTTGTTTTCCTCAACTTCAACAACAGTGTTAGCAGCAGGTGCTAATACTGAGTGAACTGGGTTGGCAACGTGGTTGGAACCTTGGACAACTCTGTCGGTAGAGATGAAAGCTTGCAACCAGTTGGTCTTTTCACCAGCCAAGAACTTCAACCACTTGTCAGTAGGTGGAAGAGTCTTACCGATTTCGTAAACAGTCTTCTTACCAGAGACAGTCTTCTTGACACCAGCAAGAGGCGAAGTGAAAACAGTTGGAGTCTTACCACCAAAGTATTCAACAACTGGGATCTTGGATTCGTCACCCTTGTACTCGTCCTTGATCAATCTCTTAATGTGACCTTCGTGGATAGAGTCCAAAATTTCACCAATTGGTTCATCAACCTTGTTGGTGAATTGAGCAGCGACAGGACCATGCAAGATACAGGTTCTTTGAACGTCCTCGTCAACAACGGCCTCCAAGTCTTCGGATTGCCAAAGAGAATCCTTCTTGAAGAAGAATTCAAATCTTTCATCCAAAATTGGGACAAATGGAGCAGGCTTCTGGGTTGGTCTAGATGCGCACATCAAGAAGTAGTCACAATCCTCTTCGGAAATCAATTGTTCCTTAGCGAATGGGAAGTGGTCAAAGAACTTGGTAGCAAAGGCAGCTGGGTCCTTGGTCAAATCGTTAAAGTTTTGAATCAAGGAAACTGTGTCTGGCTTGGTAATGAATCTCTCTTCGATTCTTCTCAAGATGTCACCGAAAAAGTTTCTCAATGAGACGTCAATCCATCTTGAGGACTTGTTGACGTACATCAATTCAATCATTCTGAGAGCAACTTCTTGATAGGTCATGTCTTCCAAGTCACAAACACCTTCAGCGTTCTTACCGAACCAAGGCTTGTGGAAGTCCTTGTTCAATTTTGCCAAGATGTAGTCCTTCTTCTTCAACAAGGTTTCAACAATCTTGTTCTTTGGCAAGTTGAAGATGGTTTCATCCATTTCCTTCCAGAACAAGACACCTCTGGTGGCAATCTTGTGGATTGGTTCGCCCATTTCGGATCTGACAGTCACAATACCACCGGTTGGCTTCTTGTAAGTTTGTTCCCACTTGTCGTCGGTGGCACCAGGACAAGAGGCAATCAACTTCTTAGCAGCAGGTGAAGTGTGTGCTTCCTTGGCAGTCATAACTCTCGAACCGAACAAGGCACCGTCAAATGGCATTGGTGGGTATTCAAACTTAGTAGACCAAGAACCAGTCAAGTAAGGGTAAGTGTCCTCATCGGAACCAAATCCAGAACCGGCAACCAAGATAATGTTGGAGCATCTTCTAATCTTAGAGTACATTTGCAAGATAGGTTGATGGGCATCTTCGTAAGAGTGGTGACCACCACCTCTACCACCAGTCCATTGCAAGACGATTGGGAAGGTTGGGTGTGCCTTAGCAATGGCAATAACCTGCGAGATGGAGTCGATAGAACCTGGCTTCAAGCCCAAGTAGGTCAAGCCCAACTCTTCAATGTACTCAGCGGCAACTTCCAAGGATGGGACACCGGCACCAATAGTCATAGATTGGATTGGGTAGCCCTTTTCTCTCATTTCCTTGATCAATGGAATACCCCATTGCAACATTCTTGGGTTAACGTAAAGCAAGTTGATACCAAACCCGTAACCAGGCTTAATGTTCTTGATAACTTCCTTGACGGCAGCTTCCATACCTGCAGAGTGGAAGTAACCACCACCAGCCAACTCGATGTTGTAGCCCGCATTAAGAGAAGCGGCAACGATTTCAGGGTTGACAGTGGTTGGGGTCATACCTGGAACCATCAATGGAGCTCTACCCAATAACTTGGAGAACTTGGTGTCGACGTAGATCTTACCAGCACCATTCTTGATCAACTTTGGTTTAAACTGAGTCAACCAGTCAGGAGCCCATTTGATCAGCTTGTCTGCTGAAGATCTGAAGATTTCGTGCTTGAATCCGTATTCGTCATCGATGGCAACCAAGTCCAAGGTACCGGCAATGATGATTCTGGAACCAGTACCGTCCTTGTTTCTGTGAGTTAAAACACCCAAACCAGAAACACCACCTGGACCAAAGTCCAAGATGTGGGTAGACTCGAATTTAGTGGCACCTTCCCAGTTGACTTGCAATTGGGTGATTAACTTGACGGCTCTTGAGATCAAGGATTCCTTCTTGGTGTCAAAGTTTTGCAAGTTTTCACCGTTAAAGGTGTCGTAAACTGGCAACTTGATTTTCTTGATTGGGAAGTCAATACCTTCGTTAGCGACATCCTGCAAGATGAATTGGAGCGAGTCGTTTAAGAGGTACGAGTGGAATGGAGCAAAGATTGGCAAGAATCTGTTGGAAAACTTCAACTTTCTTTGTGAGAATGGAATACGCGATTGATCTAAACCGTTAGGAGCCTTGTTATTTCTCAAAGTTAAGTTCAAACCGTATAAAGATTCTGGAGGGCCCGAAACCACCAAGTTTCTTGGTCCATTGACGAGGGAAATGGCAATGTGTCTGTCTTCTGGCAAGTGATTGTTGGTTTGTGCAATGAATTCTTCAACTTGTTCTTGTGACAAGTCTCTGACAGACAACATAGGAGAAGGTCTTCCTTCTCCATTTTCCAACGAGTCTTGCAACATGGTTGGTGGTAAGGTTGTACGTGGGTAAGCTACGAGGGCACGCGATCCGATAAAGAACATCAAAGATACGGCCTTCAAAGCGTTTTCCAAGAAGGAGTCCCAGGAGTCTGAGGATGCCACAGACAAGGCGGTTACTATACCTTGGGAGTGACCTGTAGAGCCGCTTAATTGGGCTCTGAATTCACCTGGAGTTAAGCCGAGGACTTTACAGGTGATTGTGTAGTGTGCCAATTGGATGATACAGATGACTGGGCAGGATACAGGAACTGATAAAAGGTAGTCCTTGTCTGGGGTAGTGTCAGGGTTGTCCAACCAGTTGAGGATGTCCAAGCCTTGTGTGTAGATCTTGTCGATAGATGAGTCGTAGTTTGATTCCACCAATTGGTTCAATTTGGTGGCGATAGGTACCAACAAGTCTGTGTGTACAAAACCCTTGTACAACTTGTACAATTCTCTCAACTCATCAAAGTAGTCATCGGTGTTACCTTGGCCACCGAAGACGGCTGCCAATTTAGCTGATTTGCGTGATTGTGCCAACAAGTTCGACTCGATAGGAGAGATCTTGTAGTTTGAGTTGGTGATGGCGGTATAGTAGTTTTTCACAATATTTTCCTTAACTTTTTCAGCAGTTGTAGGGTATTGTTCGTTTTCCTTCAAAAGAGATACAGCGAACGAGTGTACGTCCAAGGAGTGCAAGAAGGTGGATTCAAAGTCCTGCAAAGACAATTTCAACACCTGGTCAAACTGGCCTGCTGCTTTAGGGTCCACAAGCGAGGCAATGAACCCTAAGAACTTACCAAATAACTCGGCAGGGGATGAAGGTTCATCATCGTCAGCGTAATTTTCAGTAGCTTCAGGTAAAGTACGAATAAATTGATCTCTTAATTGAGAATAATTAAAAAACAATTCATTTGGTACAAGAACCGTGTGCTCGATAGATCCGTGCTGTAACGAAAAAGGACGGTGCGAAGACGTATTCGACATATGAATGGATTGGGGGGTTTATGGATATATTATTAAAGATTAGGTTGGCGTATCCTGCTCAATTGTGGTACTTTAGGCAGGTGTTTACTAACGAATGGGAATAACCCTAAAAAAAATCAGCAAATTTTGCAGCTTTTAAATACTCGGCCATCCTCAATTTTTTGTTGATCTTATTAATTTGTTGAGAAACCTGTTGGATGCCAAAAATTATCTAGCTCAACGGCTTGTTTAGGCATGTTACGTAATATCAGATGTGAGATGTAGTGTCACGTGGTTTGTTTTACGGGGTTAGGAGAGAGGTTGGGAGTGTTGAGTTAGGAACTACTACACCCTTATGTTGAGTATGAGAGTGTAAAGAATAGGTTGAAGTTGATGTTAAAAATTGAACTTTGGTCTGTTGTTTGGTACAGATCTAGATGTATAGATATATGAGCTCATACCTGAGTTACTTCATATAACAACTAGAGATGATGCTGGAATAAAAGTGGATGATAAATGCCAGGATTGGGTTGGGTTGAATAATTAAATGTTTAAGGTTATGTAGGATGATTAGTATGCAGGCGATCTAATTAGTTTGAAGTGGAAGTGTATATAATGTGTAGGAATCGATTTGGCTGGGTAATATGTGTTGGGTTTGAGAAGGTGCATGGTATGTTGTGTAGTGTGGTGTGGTGTTGTTTGGCTTGGATCGGACTAGATTGTATTGGGTTGGGTTGGGTTGGGCTGAGTTGAGTTGGGATGTTTTGATATAACACATGGAAGAAATTCATTAGGTAATAAAGGCTAAGTGTGCTTATTGTGTGTAGGTGTTCTTATTTAAGTGTGAAGGATTTGATTGGGAGGCAGTGTAGATTGTGCAGATTGTGATTTTGATGGGATGAAAGGAAAGCACGATGATTTTTGAGTGGAGGAGAAGAATAAGTAAGTAAGGGAAATGAAGAGGCTTGAGATGATGTAGAGATAAAAGATAGGAGATGAGATAGTTGATGTGAAATGCGATATTTTTGATTATGTATTGAATTATATGAGAGAGTCTTAAATGGGAAATGAAAAGTTGGAAATATTGTTGTGAATGTAGTGTATAAAGGCAGATGATAGGTACTGATTTATAGAGTCAAGATAAGGTTCGGGTGAATCAACACATACAGAAGGGATAAGTTACGAGCATAGATTAAAGGATAAAAGGACTTGGTGTAGATTAGGTTTTAAGATTTAGGAGAGAGTTGGGGGATGGTATTGGAGGATGGTAGATAGTAAAAAGGAACGAAATAGTTGAGAGTTGTAGAGTCAAGAGAATGAATAGTTAATAATAACTGTTTAGTATGATGATTTAGTATGGATTCGGACATGAATAGTTTTAATTTGTTACTCAGTTTGAGTTTGAAGGAAGTATTGGTATGTTAGTCGTACGATGTATTGTAACTGAAAGTAAAAGTATTTTGAATACGATATGAATTTGAGTGTGGAAAAACAGTGAGAACTTACTAGTAAGTCTGAGTATTATAGTGAAGTGAACCTTCAAGAAGTAATCAATGAACTCATAAGCATATGGATATACTTAGAATGAGCAAAATAGTACTTACTAGTAAATCTAAGTCTTATAGAGAAGTATTATAGAGACCCTTCAAGAAGTCATTGACTCATAATGTACTCATTCTTAAATAAACTTCTTCTGTTTACTCTTCCGTATCTTCTCCTTAACATAACCTCCTACACCAACTCTTAATCTTCATATGGCCATCTATATATGCACAATAATGACATACTATTATAAAGAAATGCACTCGTTGATTCACTTTAGTCTCAAGCTTTTCCTGGTGGCAACAACTTATTAACCTGCTTTGGGAACTCTCTCACAATAATCGAACACTCAACATCTTTACATAAATCCTTTTGTTTAAAGTATGGTACCTTTTGTAGTAATTCCAATCCACTTGATCTTTCCAAGGCTTCTACAGGCACTTGGAACGAAGTCAATGGTGTTTCGTTGTTGATCTGACCGTTTGGCATCACAAAAGCTCCTACACTAATAGGCTCGTTCTCGTTATTACTCTCTCCGATGATCAACTTGAAAAAGTGTGTAGGGACTGCAATGTTAGGAGGCAGACCAATCACTTCATAAGTAACTCTGTACTTTCCATCGTCACATTGCTTAGGTAAGTACAATGGACCAGTCATGATTCTAACATTGTCATACTTTTTAGTGAGTCTTCTTGCAAAGTCCTCAAAGTGAGCCCAATAGTCTCTGTTGAAGCCATCACCAACCTGCGGCGACATGTTGGTCAAGAAAAATGTTTCATTCATTGCTTCTTGGGTGAACTTTGCATCGGCAGCAGGTGCTTGGTGTCCTCTATCATACCCACTTCTAAAGTAATCTCTCAATCTAGCACGGAACTTTGCTGGAACTGACTCGTCTTCTCTGAAAATCGACTTCTTACGATCAATACCTTGGACAGATTTAATCAGGTCCTTGGTAATATGCTCAACAACCCAGTAAGGATTACGTGTGGCTCTATCGAAACAACTGATGAACTCACTACGTGTTTGCATATCATGAATGGGTCCTGGGAATCCATGCTTGAAGAACCCCAGTGGTGATACTACACTAGGATCAAGAACTGCTCCTGGTGGTGTTACACGTACAGGTAAATTACCACTTCCAGTCGATGGATCAACAGAAGATGGTGCTGGAGAACTAGACCTACCCCAGAAGTACGAAGCAATACCAACAGTACCCAATCCGAGCGTGTTATACAATACTTTACTCATCGCTGTCTACTTTAGATTTACGAGAATTTTCATTGGAATACAAATCAATATGCACACAAAGAAACTCGTGTTTGACATGGGGTTGAATATGCAGACCATCAGAATCGAGTCGATTCGAATCTAACCGATTGCGTACAGTTTTGCCCACTAGTATTCTATTCACCTTGTAATTCAAGCTCGCTTACATATTGAAATGTTGATTTTTGGAAATATTTTGGGTGCCAACCACCCAATGACATGTGTAGCAGTAGAGGGATTTCTAGAATAAGCGGATGATTTGTTATCTCAAAGTGTTGGGCTAGAAAATGTTTTGTTATGTTGATCCTTGAGTTGGTGAATTTTTTGGGATTGAAAGAAGTTGGATTTGCCATCATGTATTAGTAATTAGTGGGCTCAGTAACGTTGGGTACTTCAGAAGTTCCACAATTAATGTATAAGGAGAGGACTTGGAGAGTTTCAATAAGATTGACTACTCTACTCAAAATGATAATGATAACTGATATGTAAATTAAAGAGGGTGAGCATAAATACAACGGTGCTATTAAAATACCAAACTGGAGTCGGTGGTGTGTTTAGAAAAAGTCACATTGCTGTTTAACATATACAACTTCGCAAACCAGACTCTTAACACTATTTGCAGAGATGCTGTACCAGAACTTATAAGATGGGCGTGGGGTGTGACTTGGATTTATTACTCGTGCCTGGCTCGGAAACAAGAATTAGCAAGCATACATTTACTGTCGGACACTTGGTGATGTTTTCCATCTCATGAATAGAAATGCTAGAATAAGAGTTTATTGAATTGCCAAGCACTCAAAATTCAATAAGCGATTTTAGGAATTAATGTGTACTAAATTATCAACCACTCGATATACTATATGTACAACCTGTCAACACTTGAGAAATCTGTGCTACCATATATCATTTTAAAAGGTATCAAAAAGAATAAACCGAAAGCCAAGAGAAGAAAAGCTATAGTAAAGCTTGTTTCATTTCAAAGATGGACGAGATAAAGAAGTCCAGATAAAGAGGACTACATACAAACAACATAGAGAAATCAAGCACTTAAACCCAGATAATTATGGTTTCGTTATTCTTTTTTTGCAGCCATTTAGGTTTTAAATAATTCAGATTTGTTGGGTTCAACACATTTCTATTATTCCCCTTGACTTCTTATCGATTAAGCTTAAAATAGCTGATATTTATGTGTATATAATCTTAAGGCCGATATTCTAGAACTATAAAGAATTTCTTATTAGATAACATCTTTAATTTTAGCACCGGACTTAGGTTCAAGTGTTCACTGATATATTTATGGGCTGTTGGAAACTTGGTAACCAACTGAGTTATTTAATACTTGAAAGGTTATCAGTAGAATATCGATCCTATCCTGGATTATTTTAAATGGGATAGTTCTTCTATGAGTATTTGAGTTAATGGGATGTTCATAAGTCAAAGAAATATTTTTATATGTTCATATCTCAAGCGGCCAATGAAAGTTGTCTTGATTCCTAACTACTAGTCAATAATGATACAGATTCTCAATCATATTGAAGTATACTTCAAATCATTTTAACATAATTGTTCTCCAAATTTCGCAACATAACATTAAAAACCAAATTAAAACACGAATTTCATAAATAAAGTATACGTTTTCGTTTAGAATTCTATTTCATTGAACGAATCAAATCAAATCAAATCAAACCAGTGAACAGATGAAGATGGAGTTTGGAATATTACAGAGGTTTAAACCTAGTATACTTGAAAAGATTTTTGAATTCTTAGAGCCTCAAGATGTTCAATACTTACACCCAGATCCCTTCTTCAATAAGTTGGCCATTCATAAGATATATGAAATGGTAGATTTATGTAATAATCATACGAGATATGACAGTATCGGAGAAATTGTACCAAGAGAGGAAACTATAATTGACCCAAGACCAGAACGTCCAAGGTTGCATTCCAAGAACATAGAAGCTTTTGTAAAGGCTGGATATATCAAACCAAAAGTGTTAACGTTTAAAAATGCCAAAGACATTCTCCAAATGGACCCAGACGTCCTCAACAGTATTGAGCAAATTGAGCAGGTAAATACCAACTCCGCTGATTTAATTGGCATAGAAGATAATAATAGGCATATAGACTACAAAGATAAAAAGAGTTTTCTTGAGGTCGTACGATCATTTCCCAATCTTACTATGTTGCGTGTGAGAGATATCGACTTCTTTAACTTTAAACTACCACCAAGATTGGAAACATTGACCTTAACTGGAACTGTAACTTGGGACAAGAACTTTCAATTCCCTGCCACACTCAAACATATTACACTTGCATGTGTTGCAGGAGTTATTGACTGGTTACCTAATTCACTTGAATCTTTGAAATATTCTCCCCACTTCCGTGAACCTTGTTCTGTTAAAGTCTCTCACTTGACTAAATTGCACTCAATAGTTAATTTTCAGGAAACAGGAAACCACTTACTGGAATTTCCAAAATCGCTACGTCTCCTACAAACTTCTACATTGGAAGGAACTAGTATCCCCAACTCGCTCACTAAACTTTATCTTTCCAAATGTAAGATCCCAGTTGAGACTTTTGAAGTAATGTTCCCAGAGAGCCTTAAGATCTTAAGTATCTCACAAGTAACTGTTACTGGTGAGCCAAATATGGTTGTTCATCATCCTACTCTACTGTGGAAAGGTATTTCGTCGGATCCGCCTTCGATGCGTCTAGTTGTGAATTTAAACTTACCGAAAGGACTCGAACTGTTAGATTTGCTGTCCGTTGGATTTATTGTTAACCCTGATACGTTTCAATTCCCTCCAAACTTAAAGAGCTTGAATGTATTTCATTCAAACTTGTTTGCATACCGTGAAGAGATAAAGGACGATTATAAATTGACCATTGAGTTTCCACAAAGTTTGAAGAGTCTTACATTGGAGTGGCTTAATTATAATGAGATTGAAAGCAACATACATCAACTTGAAAATTTGAAGAACTTGACTCTTCTGCGCTTAAACTCTTTAAAGTCCTTTGGGAGTATTGAGTTCCCGTCCAGTCTTGAGTCTTTGAAGGCAACTTCGTGTAATGTAGAGTCCTTAAATTTGAAACACACCCAGGTAAGTTACTTGGACATCACTCAAAATCATTTCAAACTGCTTGAAAATATACACCTCCCAAGCACATTGAGAGAGCTCAAGCTATGTGGTTTTCAATCAAGATCAACAAATTCTTTAAAGGTAGATAAGAAGTTGGATTTAGTGCATCTAGAATGTGCAGATATTGGCCCTGGATTCAGTGAGCTGAAAATAACCAACCTAGTTGTCAATTATTTTAGTGACAAGGAATTCGATCAATCTTTACTTCCTGATTCAATTAAATCTTGTGTTATTGCCACTAACAGACAAACTGAAGTAGTAGGAAAATCACCACCTTTATTAGAGACTGTTCACTTTAAGCGCAAATGCTATATGTCTCCTGAAAATAATCCTCTTTGGAGCAGCCTTGTGGAGATGGTCCCAGAACTAGATGGATTTCGAATCCGTAAATTCACTAACCATCACAATGTAGGTGTATTTTATCAATTGCGATTGAAAGACGATGTTGCAGCCATTGTTAACATTGGCGACAAGATTATTGTTGAAATAAACGGAAAAGAAGTTGAATTCCTTCTAAGTGAACTCCACTAGATGAATATAATCAAACTTTGTTGAAAATACTACAAATAGAAGGTATTCATTTTACTTAGTGCTCAACTGAAGTCTTTAACGTAAGGAATATAGAATGAAATATAAATGATGGAATGAAAACCTTTCTTCTTGCAAGTATTATTAACGAACTCTATATTGGATGGTGCTCAATTGTTGGTGAATGATAATTTCTCAGTTTACGAATGGGTAATATAACTTTTTTCACCTTTCATTTATCTATTAAATACATAGTAATCTTAAGCCTGGATTAAACCAAGTTAACATGTATGGTTTATTTTAACGTAACTTTCCATTTGAGATTCGAACGAATTTAATCAACCTTCTTCTTCTTCTTCCTTTCATTTAAGAAATCACGGAGCAATTTAATACTTCCCAAGAATACAATTGAACCTACCGGTCCCAATAAAGGCAAGAACACAGCTAATTTGTGTTCACTAGGAAAATATGCTTGTTGAACCATTTGTTTCTCGAAGAATGCTTTATCCGAGTTTTCGCGAGCTCTTGCAGATAGTTTCATGGCCACTCTGTAGTTTTGTCCCCAGTACAAGTAGTTTGTGCATTCATTAATATAGTGTAAGGTCTGGTGCACGTAGTTTTTGGTTGAATCAGGAATTGAGATCTCGTTTAAAGATTTGGTCAACTTAATAAGTGACAACAAGTTGTCCAAGGATTTTCTGATATTCTTCACGATCATAAATCTCGACAATTTGTCGATTCTGAACAGTGGTGACTTGGACGAGTCGGGGACCCCTAAAAGCTGGAACAATTGTGAGGTGAAGATCTCCATTACTGGTTGCAACTCTTCTTTTACAATTGTATATTTCATTCCTTTCAACAAAGGCATGTCTCTGTTAAAGATGTACACACCTCCCCATTGAGGTACCAAAAACGAGTTGGTGGTGGAGTCCTTGATCTTCATTGGGACATTATCGTAGTTGGATTCAGGAAAGTATACCAAGAAATTGATAGTTGGGTTGATGTCGTGATTGATAAGGTTCCAGTCTCCAAAGTTAATGAAGGTGGATAACTCGTTTTTTTCAATCAAATACGCCTTTTCTGTTTCGTCGTACTTAACTTCGTTAGTCAACTTGCTGTAGTATTGAGTTTGAGTGCTGATACTGAAGTTGGCAAAGTGTGCAAATTTATCTACAATACTGTTGAGCTGTTGAAGGGATTCTTCAATTTCCCAGTCGACTGTTTTTCCATTTTCTATCATCAATGAAAATACCATATTGTAGTGTGCAGAGTATGGTAAGATCAAGTCTTTAGTAGAATCTTTATCCACTGGAATCTGTCTTGCTAATTCGGACATCTGTTCGATCTCATCTTTGAACATCTCTTCCAATAAGAATCTCTTCAAAAAGTCATCCACCTTTTTACTATTGATAACGTTTTGAGTCAATGTCAAAGTAGAAGATTTGCTGAAAGGCGACATGTAGAATGATTCTAAGGCATTCTTATCATTCACCACGTCGAAGTTCACAATATAATTAACTTGGGGATCTAAGGTGGCCAGCCCTGTTCTTCTCAATTCAAGAGACCAAAAGTTATGCAACTCTGGATACTTATTATGAAGTTCCTCGTCAATTTGTTTCTGAGCAGCAGGGATAAAATGCTCTAAAGCATTAGAAACATTCAAGTAGATTGGTACTCGGAAGTTCACACTATTCAAGAAGTTATTAGCCAACTGTTCCACTTCATCTATTGGTAAATCAGCTCTATAAACACTTGTAGTCGAAACAAAAAGTGGATACCCGAGCAAAGTCACGACGAGAAAAACAATTAGAGCAATCCACTTTCTGATCAGCGTCACAGACTGTATCTCCTGCGATTTCACCTCTTTAGAGGCCGCTTTCTCTGCCATCTTTGCTTACTTGTATGTGCTGTTCAGTATCAAATGTCGTACATTTTTTTCAGACATGATTTTTCACGACATCACCAATTGCTATAAAGTAAAGCAAGGACAGTTATTCTAATAGATTGCAGTATTGAGTTTATTAGGTATCTATATTGATTTGTGAATTGGTAGTCCTTGAGCTAATCTTTTATTATTATACTATTTTATTAGAGTATTATTTGCTGCTTCAATATCTACAATGTTCAAGAAAGACCCTCATCATCGTGGATCCGCTAACATCAAATCATCCGAAAGAAGGAAACTTCTTCAGTCGATCTGTACAAATTATGGTCTTGATCAACCATCTCTTGATAAGGAAACTTTGACTCAAATTTTACCTATCAATACCAAGCAAGCACCATTTAAAAGTGATCAAGGGTTCTCTGGAAGTATTTACTTTGATGAGAATGAAACGCCTACATGGTTCAAAGCTAGAGACTCACAAGTATATCCTTCGTTATTCACATGTTGGAGATGTCCATTCTTACTTCCCTTGATTAGAACTCACCCTCATGTCATTTCTATTGTCGTTGGAGGAGCAGACTTGATGTTACCTGGTACACTTCCTAAGTTTGATTCCAGAGCAATCAAAGGTGCAGTGGTAGGTATCGTAGACAGTGCCAACCCAACAGTTGTAAAGGCAATTGGAGTGTGCAAATTGGACATGACAAAGTATGATAGGGTTATTGGTACTAAAGGAATTGCTGTTGAAGTCCTTCACCACATTGATGATAGATTATACAAACTAAACAAGTATGTGGATATCGAAGTTCCTCAAGAATTGGAAGTAGAAGTGCCTGTGCCTCAAAAAACTGAATCAAATGAAGAACCTACAATTGAAGAAGAACAAGAAGTAAAAGAAGAAGAAGAAGAAGTACAAATTCAAAAAGAAGAAGTGAAAGCTCAACCAGAAAATCATCTTGATGAACTTGCAGAAACAGTAAGCACATTAACACTTGAAGAAATTGATAACTTTTTCATTAGATCATTGATCCAAACAATTAAACTTGAGACTTTTGAATTACCAATAGTCCCCTCCACATTCATGTCTTTATACATCTATAAAAACTTACCTATTATTGAATCCAGTTATTGCAATGTTAAGAAGACCTCATGGAAGAAGACAACAAAATTCCTCAAAGCAATGGATAAACAAGGATTCCTCCAAACTAAAGGAAAAGATGACGACTTGTCAATCATCAAGTTGATGGATAAAAGTAACCCAAAGATTGAAACGTTTGTTCCTCATAAAAACATGGGTTCTCTTTTAGCACATCCTAAAGAACCTACTCAATCGAAGAAAGCTAATGAGATGCACATTAATAACTTGTTCAAACCTACAAGTAAATCTAGAATGCTTTTCAACAAGTTGGATGCAAAACATGATGCACTTTACACTAACCAAGAATTGAAGAAACTCTTTGATCAGTACGTTAAACTCGCTGACTTGATCAATGTAAAGAACCCAAAGACAATTAGAGTAGATGATATTTTGGGAAACGTAACTAACCTAGGACCAGAAGCTGCTCCAAGAGAAAAGGTATTCAAAGCATTCTTGAATAACTTTTCTGCATTTTATCAAGTCAATAAACCTGGAGAAACTAATGGCGAGATTCACAAGGGAGAACCCCCCAAGATCAAGATTGTATCTGAAACAAAGATTGGAAGGAAAATTGTTACTCGTGTACTCAACTTTGAAGCATATAACATCAAGCCCCATAACTTGGCTGATGAGCTTAAGGTGAAATGTTCAGGTTCTACTACTATTTCTCCATGTGTACAGAACCCAAAGATCATAGAGGTGGGAGTTCAAGGTCCTCATGGTAAGTTGATCATAGAATTGTTGAAAGATAAGGGTGTTCCAATTTCATTTATAGACTTTGAAGATAAAACTAAGAAGAAGCCAAAGAAGAAGATCTAATGTTACAAGTGGGTTTTAATGTTAAAAATTCTATTAGATTGGTTTTTGCAGAGCAAAATAAATAATACAGTATTAGACAACTATTTCGATGATATCTTTGTAAGGGCCTGCGGTAACAAAGGCCGATTTAGTTTGAGGGTTAATATTCAACTTTTGGGCTGGAATACCACCAGGGTAAATATGTGCATTTTTGCATTGACTGACATTGAGGTAGTTCAAGGGTGAGCATCCGCTTAAAAGAGCATCTACACCCGCTCTTGTAACTCTGATGCAACCCTTTAAGATCAACTTCTCCAATTTCTTCAAGTGCAAGGAAATGGCAACAAGTGACGAGTCACTTACTGCTGAGCCGCAGAATGATAAGTCTAATTCTCTAATGTTGGGGCATCCAAGGCACAATACCTCGATTGCAACGTCTGATAATGCACAGCAAAAGTTTAAGTCTAAGATCTCCAAGTTTGGGCATGCGTTAGCAACAGAGATTATTGACTTGTCTGACAAAAAGGTGCAGTCTTTCAAAGACAACTTTTTCAAGTTGGGGAATGCTCTGTATGTCCAGTGTTGGAACCCCTTGTCTGTGAGAGTGGTGCATCTGGTCAAGTCCAAGCTTTCTAATCTAAGGTTGGCGTGGTTGGCTATGTGGTACAAGAAGTTGTCTGTCAAGTGTTTGCAGTAACCCACATTCAAGATCTTCAACTTTTTGCAACCAATTTGGTCAACATCACCGTCCAATTCGCTGTTAAAGATTAACTTGTCTCTTTTGTTGAGCTCTTTCGAGTCCCATCCAATTAATCTTTCAACCACATTGTCGCGTACCTTTCTACAGTTGGACAAGTCGATTTCTTCTAAGTTCTGTCCAACCAGTGGTACTGACAAGTCCATGATCGCCATAGCGCTCACGTCCCAGTTGCTCTGCATCTTGATCGTCTTGATCTTTCCAGAGATTCCTATTTCATTCACCATGTATGTGAATCCTTCGTCTGTAATGTGGAAACAGCTGGAAATATCTATCACCTGTGGTCTGTGTCCCACAAAGTCTGTGATTCTAATTAAAGCTTTATCGTCTATTGTGGTGTTCCATTCATTCAATGATAATGTTTTGCACAAGTTGGGAGCTGCGTATAACATCTGGCGCCATCTCTTACTCAATACACGCAACTTCATCAATGTAGGTAATGGCAAGTACTCAAATACCTTGAGTAAGAGTCTGTCTGGTAACGGTCCATTGTTACTCAAGACAGAAGATCTTCTTCTACCTCTACCGGCAGATACACTTGCCAATCGTATTCTCTTGTTGTGTGGTAAGTATTGGAATACAGAGTTTCTACCGCTGTTTCCACCGTTGAACAGGAAGTTCTGGAAATTGTTGAGTGATGCAGGAACTGGATTAGCAGGAGGGACATCCAAGTTTATTGTGTGGTCTTCGTCTAATCTAGCGACGGAAGCTTTACGTTTCTCTTGGCTAGGCGAGGGAGAGTCGACGCTAGTGATGGGCGAGATAGACCGCGAACGTGCTGTGAATTGTGACATGGCAGTTGCAGTCGAGCTCACCGAAAAGAGTCTATTCTGGAAGTCCCAGTTTGGTGAGAAGAGTGGAGTGTCGAGTCGTTGTGATTGTGGGTGGTGCAATGCTTGTTCTTGACTGTGTTTCTGTGTAGGCAAGATAGGGACCGATGGGACGGGGTCCTCTTTATCATTCATAACGAAGTTGATCGACAACCGTGACTTTTCCAACAGTTCTTTACGGATTGAGTTGTTGAGTATGCTTCTTTCGTGTGCTGTGCGTCTCATGTCATCTGCAATGAATGGGTACTTTTCACACAATTTGCGTAAACTCTCACTCTTCACCACCATCAACTCTGTTGATGAAATGGTTCTGATGCTCGCACTTCTCTTGGGGGTCTTTTCTTGGGTTAAAGAGACCAAGAAAGACATTTCGCCAAAGTAAGAGCCCGAGCTTATTCTTCCCAAGATATTTTCTAACATTTTGGGTTGGTCATCTACAGAGTCGATCACTTCCACTTCTCCGTTGATGACAAAGTATATGTCTGCGTTGACGTCTCCCTTGTAGAAGACGTATTCGAAGGCGTTCAAGTGGAGTGGTTCCACTTCCAAGGCTACTTGATGGATAATGTTGGATGGGAGGTTTTGGAACATGGGGATGTTGGTGATGAACTCTTGGATAGACACTGATGCGTCGACATTGTCTGACTTTGTATTGGTACGGCCAGCCGCGGCAGAAAGTGGGGATGGGGAGTGTGTTAACATAGGTGGGATGCTTGGTCCTGGGAGGTGTAAGTGTGTGTTTGCCAATGCGCTTGCGTTGATTCCGTTGTTTATCATGTTGCTTGAGGCCGGGGACGAGCCACCTGGGCCCGCTACTACTGGGGATGTGCGCATTTGTGCTAGTACTTCTGCTGAGGATCCGAGGTTGTTTGTCATCATTGTTGGGAAGTCGTACTTTTTCTTCTTGTCTAGCATTGCTAATCTTTCTTGGGCTTCGTCTCGGATACGGCGTTCGATGAGTGGGTAGTTTTTGAGTACCAAGTTAAGTGTGTTGGATGTCAAGACACCCACCAATACTTTTGTTCTCGCTATAACTGTAGCTGTGCGTGGTCTGTTGAATAAGATGCCAATCTCGCCGAAAAAGCTGCCGGGAGCCAACTCCGCGTAGATGGACTCGCCATCAGTGGAGGTGACAGTGACCGTACCTTTTAGTATCCAGTACATCGACTTGGATGGGTCTCCTTTCTTGATTATATATTCTTGAGCGTGGTATTGCATGAGTGTAAGTTCCGACGCAATCTTCGAGTGGAACGATTTGGGGGCTTTGTTGAATAATGGGAACGTTTTCAACCTTGCCAAAAACTCTGGTGGCACGTTATAGGTATCTTCTTGGTCATCTTCTTCTTCTATTTCTTCTTTCAAGTATTCATGTCCAAGGTCATTTTCGTCCAGTGAACTAGGTGGAGACGATGGAGGAGCTGTTCCGCTACCGAGAACGTCTATTGTTTCTTTCGGATCCGATGGTCCAGACTCTACTCCTCTGTCATAAACACTCACATTACTCGTCTGTGAGGAAGAAACATTTCCACTTATACCACCAGTTCCAGTAGAAGAAGGTCCATGCGACGAAGGCTGGATCGATAAAGGCGAAGGATTATATGCTGACTTCGACTTCATCTTCAGATGGGTATCAGCCTATTGGTTTTTGTATATTATATTTCACTTCTAATCCAACCACATATATATGGCTCTAAATGTTTGATGGGAAGAACGGACTTCTGATTGGGATTTTTAAGTTTTTATACTTGAAAGAGCGCTAAAAAAAATTTACACCCCCCTGGGCATTTAGGAGTGTATGTACCAAGTAACGAATGTTCCATACATTATTTTTTAGATATTTTGTGTTTTGTGTGGGTTTTTCATGACCAAAATGGAGTTTGTGATAGAGAAAAGCAATTACTATAGCCTACATGCATACCGAGATGGATCTGGCCATATTTGGTAATGGCGGTATGGGTTTTATCTCGATGTCTATTGCCATTAGAGAATAGGTACTTTCAAAGTGAATGGTTAGCAATTGACTTATGGTGTATGTGTTGTTTGTGGAGTATGTGATGATGTACTTTAGAGTTGTTGATGAAAGAAATTGTACGGGTTTAAGAACATATTACGCAATGACGATCATTGAGAAATGCAGCAATGTTCTAAAGAGCAATGCTATGAGATCATTGATATACAATGAATGATAAAAGTAACCCATCACATAAAACTCAACTATTTCTCTTTTAACCCCAAGACAATTAATCACGGATAAACCTAGATGTCACGAAAGCAATGAGGGTTATAATCACCTTTCCATATGCAACATCACTTGGAATGCGCTTAACCAAGTGAAATTCACTATTTTTATGGGGAAGAAATATATATATAACGGAGTCATGTGTTTTGTAAATACAAAATCAGCCATTTATAGTAGGTGATGTCAAGTAACAAGTTACAAGATGAGCTCGGGGAGAAAAAGTATATGTTGGTTTCGAGGATTGCTTGTGCATATAGACAAGCGGGAGTCTTGTGTATTTGATAAAGGGTGCGCATTCATTCTTCGAAAAATGGAGAGATTAAATATTACAATAGCAAGTGAGCTATTTTTGTATGAGGCGATAGGGTGATGATACGTTGTTAGACGAATTTCACGTGGTGGAGTTGACACATTTTTCACCGAGGTCTTCATTAAATGTTGGGTATTGAAAAGTGAGGAGGGTTGAGGTGAAAGATTAGGGAGGTAGCCAATAGAGATTCAATGAAGAGAGCAAAGAAAGAAGTATCCATGGATATGTGGGATATGTACTTGTAAATAGAAGAAAGAACAGAATAAAAATAATAGACATTGTGTAGCATTGAATTCAAACACGATAAATAAAGAATAGAGTGGAATAGACCAAGAGTAAACATTGAGAGAAGAATATAGGAATCCAACATAGTCGGGCTAAAAATACTGCATGAATGGAAATACGCCTGAATGTAACGGCGTAAGTTGGACGGTGAATGCAAGTAGGTATCATTCATTGTTTGTGTTTAGAATAAGTTATTTCTGGCCATTAAATTCATAAATCATACAAGTGCATTCCCTTTAACATTCCGCTTCTTGGTATTTTCACAAATACCAAAACAACCAAAAACGCGTCCTGGTCCTTTCATCCAACGTCTCATTTCTTGGAAGCATTCCAAGGAATCTATAGTATCAAGTACATCGTATCTATTTGGAGATCTCTTAAGTGTAAGTGATGTGAGTAAATTTTTTGTGTTCGTTAAGCATATTTTGGTGACTTGTTGGAATAAGGTTTTGGATCTTCTTAAGAACCTTCACTGGCGTACTTAGTTGTGTTCGGTGCATACATTGGGAGTAGGCTAAGCATCCTTCAATCCATGAGGTGTTTGTTCCTCATGTTGGATATGTATTCTATATGTTTTGAGTCTTGTTTCTTTCATCCGACGTCTTGTGATGTCCCCACACGACTCAATTAAAACTCACCGGAGTTCTCCAGTATGCCCCGGGGCATTGGAAATTGCACTGAAATCTAATGGGTGGATTGCATTCTAATCAAAACCTATGACGGTTTCCTCCACTAGCCTCACCTTGCGCAGTAGTTCTCCTTTGGTTTATTTAGCTTGCTTGTAGATATATTAGGTTCATACAATGGCATGGAAGAAGTACACCAGTCATCAATAAACCTTACTTTAATCACATAGGGTTATGTGTTATTGATTAATGGCTTATGTGAGACTTATGAATTTTAGATCAAAGGGATACTGTATAATAATAATCACGAAATGAATTAGGTTCGCTTCCCGATTGCCCCTAGTACCCCTTTGATGGTTAGGATTAGTCGTCATTTTGATAGTTTATAAGGTTTTACACTTCATGGTGACTGGCTCACTTTATTGTATTTCAGAGTCAAGTAAGATCACCACATTAATGTTAACTTTAAAGGTTAATCGATCAAACTTACTATTAATAGGCTAACAATCCCCAAGATACCAGTTGAATCTACTCTCCAGATATTCTTCTCTACAACAACCTCATCACCATCTCCAACAACTCGTATAATCCCATCCCAGTCAAACCACGCAACCTAAAAAAAGCACACCTCAGGTCACCCAATGCAAAATTGACATGATAAACCTTAATTTACAAGCATTCGTTTCACCATCGCAAAAAGGAAAACAGAGTCACAGAGGTGTTGGAAGCTTCCGAGAAGGCTGTACAGCTGTTGATAAGTGACTCCAAGACCTATCAAAGCTTAAACATTCCTTTTTCGTAGTAGATTAAGTTTAGGGTTTAGATGGAGGGCGGAATTATACGTTTATGATATGAAATTTGATTCCGTACTTCAAAGTGCTCCAAACCTAGATGGAATACGAAGAACGATGAGAAGAGATGAAATCTTTAAGCTCGCTATCGCTTGCTGTTACCGTTTGAAGAATCTTGGTACAATATCTTTCAAACGGATTTATATATTGAAGAAGTATATTCAAAGAATGGAAAGACTTGGTGGGGTATTGGTAAGTTTTGTTGGTTTCTGTAGATAAGATTGGAACTTTTAGATCAACAATATCACTGCAATGCAAGCACTTTGTTATTTAGAGTTCATAAATTCTCACATTTACAATGGTACAGGTGAGCATATAGTCCATGTTTTCTGATCAATAAGGGAGGTAGAACATGGTTTTTTTGTTCATAACAAAGCAGGTGGTTCCCATTGATTGGGAGAGGGGAGAAGAGGTATACGATTGTGTCCTCTCTCATGAGAAGGTAAAGATTTGCTTTAACTTGTTTGATCTTATTCCTTGTGTTAAGTGGTGTTGGTCTATTGAAATAATACTAGTTGTCCTTTGAAGAATTGTAAGGTCGACAATATTACTACTACTACTGCTACAACTACAACTACTACTAACTATTACCTTAAAACCATAACTTAGTATGATGCCATAATAAAGTGTAGTGTTTACATTCATCTAACTTGGTGATTATTAACCACACACACCCTGATTGTACTGTAACAGTACTAAACAGTTTCTTGAGTTATTCTTATTATCATCAGTAAATCAATTTCAAAACACCTGAACATGAAGTGAAATCCATTCCATTATATGCATAGAAATATTTCGAGGCACCGGTTTCTATTGTTTAATTTCAATTGTTACTTTGGTTGCAAAACAATTAAAAACAAAACTTTACTGATAGGAACTTTTGGGAATCTATTATTGTATACAGTTTCTATGATACTCTATGATTTTAATCAAGTAAATCTGAAAATGTGTTAAGTATACTTCATTTTTCAATTCACTTCTCATCTCTTACAACGAACTACAACAACTTTTCATGAAAATATTTTGAAAATTGAATAAATCTGTTAAAATCTCTTAAAATCTACTTTCGTTGACTAGCTATTCGACAACACCTAAACATATTCACTTCACACACCCTCAGTCTTGTTCCCTCCACTGCATTTCCAGGTCTCCCATAGCTCTGAATCCAAATCAAGTAATAATTTCTCGTGACTATTCACGTGACCATCTATAATGTCTTTCTACAATTGAAAAATCTTTTCAAGGTTGAACCATCAATGATTGGGAGGATAACATATAGAGGGTTAAACCAGGCCAAGGTTTCGGTACCCTTGTGCTCCAGTGTACTCCAGGTAACACGTCAATTTTCGGCTACATCTACTCTTGCCAAAGCTCCACAGAAAGATTCCAAGAAGAGGTTGAAGAGAGAACAGTATGTGAAAATTAAGAACAAGGAAGCTCCAGAATTGCATCCACTTCATATGGAAGTTCCACTTGCGATGAAATACCTTAGAGCTGCTGAAGTAGGACAACCTGCTGTTAGAACCACTGTTTCCATCTTGATGACCGTTTTACCAGATAAAGGTTCCAAGCCATTGCAAGGCTCTGTCTACTTGCCCAAACCAATTAGAGAGAACAAGTGTATTGTATTTACGTCTAATGAAGAGACCGCTTCGTTAGCTAAACAGTTGGGTGCAGTACATGCCGGAGGATTGGAATTGGTAGAAGCAATTCAAAACGGTGAAGTTAAGTTGGATGGACTCAACCATGCGTTTTCAACTCCAGAGTTCGTTAAAGACTTGAAACCTATAGCGAGAAACCTTGGACCAAAGGGTCTTATGCCTACACCAAAGAAGGGAACTGTATCTGAAGATGTCAAGACTTTAATGCAAGAATCTGTTGGTGCTTTACCTTTCAAACAAAAGGAACAACACTTGTCTATACCAATAGGTAGATGTGACTTCAGCGACAAGGAAATCATCGAGAACTTAAAGGCTGCCTCTGAAGCTATTTACGCCACGCAACCTCCAGGAACAAGAAAACCAAACTTGATTGGAAGAACATTCTTGAGTACTACTATGGGCCCAGCTATGGTAATTAACTTTAAGAATATCTAGACAGTTGCATTATGATGGAAGGAAGTGATGTATTTGACCAGAGTGTCTAAAGAGATAGGACATGTAGTTGTCTGGTTAATTCTAAGAAACAGAAGCGATGTGATAAGAACGTAATCATGTAAATATCAATAAATAAGTTCAATTGGATTAGAAGGAGGATGATAAGCCTAGTGTAGATTGTTCTATTGGTCATAGATCTAGAGTATCGTATTGATCGGATTCGAAGACACTCTAGAAATCAATATCAAGTTAAAATGTTGATTGTACTTCTATTAACAGCACCAACAGTTGATATATACAACTCAATATCCTACATAACATTCCAAATCTTTCAGGATAACCCTACTCACCTTCTTTAATTGACAAGATCAATCATCAATCCCTTTGAAATCTAGTTCCTCCTCGATATCTGTGACCCCACAACAACTTCCTCCAAACAGTTGAATATTAAAAATTCCAGCGCTAAAATTAACCAAACATGAAATGCATTCAACTTCCACACTATCAGTAGTATCTGCGGGCAAGTTCATGGGCCTAGCAGATGGCAACATCCTTGATTGGTGTCCCGCACTCAATTTGTTGACCATCTCCATGAATAAGACATCGTTATGGGTCTACAGATTGAATGGAGAGAGGATCTATTCAGTGAATAATAAGTCACCTATTACCTCGATCAGTTTCATGAACAATGGTTCCTTCTTTTGCTTGTCTGGAGTTGATGGACTCATCAAGATATACGATTCTAATAACGGAAGTTTAATCAAGATACTTAATAAGAATTTTGTCAAGGTCAATTTGGTACGGTTCAATTCTCATCAACAACGAAGTGTTAAAGGTACCAAGTTCGATAACATATTCAATGTGGATGTATTATCTAAACTCACGCGTCTCTCAGTTGATGGTGCTGAGGACGATTTAACGGTATCAACATCAACGCATACACCAATATCGAGTGATATCAATGAATTGAATAACATCGACAAGTTGGACTTCTTGGTGGTTACAGACTCAAGCAACAACGTAGCATTAAATTTCAACAACTTACTCACTGTCGATGATATACAACTACCTTCACAAGATCTTACAGTATTAAACTACTTTGACAACAACAATAATATGTTCAGTCAATTCTTCTTAGTATCACATTCAGACTTATACAAAGTGGTAGAGATGAAAATCAACTTTGATCCAACCAACTTCAAATACTTGACCGATTTAATCTTAAAGTATTGCAAAGTGATTGCAATAATGAAGTATGTCGGTGAGCAAATTGTATTTTTAAAGGAGGAAGTAGCTCCATTCATAACTTTATTCGATAGATACTTGTCTAATTTAAACGATTCATTAGACGGAGAAGATCTGGGAATTGCCGACTGTTTCTATGACTTAATATTAACTAATTTGATCCCAGAGAACCTCAAAGATTACTGGTTGAACCAGTTTGGAGAACGAAGCTATAAGAAATTAACCAAGATGGGCAATTGTGTTTATGATACAACACGTAATGTTATATTCACCAAGATTATTGCATCTCTTGAACGTCTCTTGATAATCTTGAATGATTTAAAGAGTTTAAGTGAATGGTTTAGTCAAAGTAATAATGAGATTACATGTTTGGATAAACTAGCAATAGATGAGTTGATTGTACATTCACAACACCTCATCAAATCCTTCTACAAATTAATTTGGGACGTCAACGAAGAGCAAAGGTTGTTCAATAACTTCTTCGACTGGGTAAAGTTCGAAATGATAGACAAGTTATCAAAGGAGAATGATTATTCCGCCTTCTTGAGTGGACCACAGAAAAGCTTTAAGCATACCGATTTATTTGCATATGTGAATGGCTCACTTTTGACAAGCAAGTACTTTGATTATTTTGAGTTTGATTGTAGTGAGAATGAGGTTATTAAAGAAACGGGAGCAACTGTGGTTGATATCACACAGCTTCAGCGTACACTCGAGAGTGTGTTTACAGAGAATTTGGTACCAAGGTTCAAGGAATTGATTAAATCACGACTCCTGTTTCATGACTTTAACGTACAACTAGAACTTTATAATGATATCAAGGTGAATCTAGTGGAAAACAACTGTATAATACCAAGTTGGAGTCCAGGAAAATTCACATTGGTAAGATTCAACACAACAACACATGTTATTTCCCGGGTTAATATACTTGTGCTGCAAGGTTTTGAAATCAATTATGAGTTCAAGAATAATAAAGAGATTGTCATTTTAATGACAAACAAAGACAGCAACTATGTTGTCGAAAGCTTTAATTATATCGACTTGTTCAATGGAGAAGTTATAGAGTACAATTACGAGTCGATACCCAAAACAGGGTCATTAAAAAGCGACGATATAAACCTTAAGAACCCAAAGTATTTGGCTGTGAGTGAAGTATTCAACGAACTGGAACCTTTCACAATTGTATCAAAGAATACTAAATCATATGGGTGCTTGTTGGATGCAAACAGACAAAATTATGTTATTTTTAGTTTGTCTTGAAGTTGTTTCATGGATGAAAATGTATTATAGAAGAGGGCATGTATTCTATTGTAATGAATGGTAATTATAATCTATAGATTAGAATGCAAGTAAACTCACTGATTGTGTGGGTTATAATTTAAATATTTACATGTGAGTTCATGGAGATAAACTCAATAGGAAACATGTCTATACTTTGTCTTTAATCAACTTGATGGGATTCTTGTTCTCATAAAAGTTCTTGATCCAACTCATCTTGTATTCTTGAGCTTGTTCATCAAAATAGAATTGACGTATCATATACTCTCTGAATATCTTTCGTATATTGTTATCATTTGGAACCAAACTTTTTGATCTTGTAAAGTAACGTACTGTTGGACTCAACTCAGTTTCTTCTTTCTTGTGTTTTGCAATCATATAAGCAAAGAAATTCTTATTAATTGATAAATTACTTATGCCTTCTGGTTTGTGAATAGCAAACTCAATGAGCTGTTCTAAATCTTCTTTGGGTATCGGTCTGAGAACCTGAAACAAGTTCTTTGTAGCTGAGATTTTTGTGTGTAGAAGTTTATCACGCTTGAAAGGATGAATTGGAAGTGAGAATCTATTTGATGGATATTCAACTTCTATACGTTGAATTTTCCCCTTTGGATATACCTTAGATTGGTTTCTGAATAGAAACTCATAGAGTTTATTAACCTTTGTGAAGAGGATTTCTTCTCTTGGTTTCTTCTCTGATGCATATTTGGTTATTAATGTTAATGAAGGTATCTCTTTTGTTTTCAACTTAAATCGTTTCACCATTGATATAGCTTTATTTTCTTCTTCAATCAACTGTTGGTTATATGTTTGCAGTACAGATTTCAAGTTGGGCTTGTTCTTAGTTAACTCATTGATCAAATGTACCAGAGGCCAATATGGTTTCAACTTTGTATATTCTATGTTGTTGAATTCTTTTGACCAGCTAGGTTGAGTATGCAGATGTTTGTAAACCATATCAAGTAAAGAAGGGATCAAGTCATACTTCTCATGTACTAATATATCATCATACAACTTGATAATACTTTTATATCTCTTTGAATTGAAGTAAGGTTCATTTTGAAACTCTGTTTTGGTAAGACTTATTAACCTATGAATTAAAGTATAATTGAAAGGTAAACGATGAATACGTTTACATAACTGCTTATATCGACTAAGCATAATGATTTAACTCTTTATTAACCAACTCTGTCTGAGCTTCATATAAAGTAATGAAACGACATTAAAATCTACGACATCGTATATTTTTCAATCCACGACATCATCAAATGTTAACAACGCAGACGCTTTTTAATCTTGACATAATCCAATGGCATTAGCTGAGACGTTCTTGAGAAAGGTCCATAAGCTTGGGATTGTTCCCAAGTTGATTAAGAAATTGCCATTAATATCCTTTTGTTTTGCTCTTGCAAGTTTATTATGGTTATTTTGGCTTCCTCTTGAAGGTAACTATAGGAATACGTATATATCAGAGAATGCGTTGATGCCTTCTCAAGTGATGTCGTATTTTAGGGAAAGTGAATGGAATATTGTCAGGGGTTATAGAGAAGAGGTATCCAAGATGGAGCATGACGCGATCATACATCAGAACGCGTATGTTGAGACTATGTTGAACAAGTTTGGATTTGTAACATCATATCACCAAAACAACAAGAACAATGATACCCTTTATGGGATTATGCATGCTCCTAGAGGAGATGATACTGAAGCCATGGTGCTAACAGTTCCTTGGATCACTACGGATAATGAATTCAATGAAGGTGGAATTGCTTTATCTATAGCTTTGGCCAGATACTTTAGTAAAGGGTCGATCTGGTCGAAGAATATCATATTCGTGTTTCCAGAAAATGGACATTATCCATTAAGATCATGGGTAGAAGCATACCATACTTCATTAGAAAATACAGCAGGTACTATTGAGGCTGCTATAGTAGTAGAATATGGTAAGAATGGAGATCATTTCGATTATTACGAAATGGCATACGAAGGTTTGAATGGTCAATTACCCAACTTGGACTTACTCAACACTGCCAACTTAATTGCATACCATGAAAATATGAAATGCTCGATCCAAGGTACTCCAGGACATGAATTAGCTAAGAAAACTTACGTTACAAGATTGAGAACCTTACTCCGTGGAATTTTGAGTTTGACATTATCAGGTCTTAAAAAGAATACACCAGGATGTGAGGCATTCTCGGGGTGGCAGATCCAGTCGTTCACTATCAAGGCAAAGGGAACAGAAGGACCTAACGATGTAACTCAATTTGGTAGAGTCATTGACTCGACGTTCAGATCGGTGAATAACTTGTTAGAGAAGTTTCACCAATCCTTCTTCTTTTACTTGATGTTGTCGCCACGGCACTTTGTATCTATCGGTACTTACTTGCCCTCTGCAATTTTGGTTGCAGTTGCGTATGTTTTGAGTGCATTGGGATGTTTACTCAACAGTGATATCGAGATCCCAGATGTTTTCCAGAACATTCACAAGGTTTTGACAATCTTTACAGGAATTGAGGTTGGATGTTATGCATTGTCTGTTGCATTGCCAAACTTTGTGATTAATTCATCAGGGGATGCTAATGTTAAACTAATTTTGAATGGATTTCTTTTGACAACAGTTGCTGCTGGAGTCACTCAATTACTGGGTCTCAAGCCAAAGTACAAGATTAGTAAGGTTGTCACCTTTGGATTAATTGCATTTGCGTTATTTTTCATTGCTTTGTTGATTACTGCTTTGCTTATTGTTCACTTCTCCTTAGCGTTGTTGATCGGACTCTTTTCATTACCATTGACCTTTGTCCAGCCATTATTGGCTACTATCAATGATAGTGAATCTGAAATCATTAAGAGAAAGACCAAACTTAAGATTAGTTTATGTTTGGTTATGTCGAACCCATTTTTCATAACCTTTGTTGCAGGTACTATATTTGGAGGTAACAATGATCCTGTTGTGTTGATGAAGGGATTGTTGACATCATGGGATGAATTACAGTCATGGACATGGCATATTGTGATTCTTGCTTGGTACCCTGCATGGTTGTCTGTTACTTTGAGTACATTGTTTGGAGAGACTAGTATAGCGAAGAAGCTGACAAGTGTCCAAGAGAAGGAGAAGGAGAAGGTCAAGGAGAAGGAAGCTAAGAATTTATAATGTTAAAATTATATCAAACACCCAGACTAAAGGGTATTAAGAAGAATTGAACTTCTACAAAGAATAAAGTATAAAGGATTAAATGAGTTGCTAATTTTAGGAATTGAATTGAAATAGATTTTCGAATACATACTCAGAATTTAGGTATATGGAAACTAGTAATATGCTAGTGATTTGTAGTGTAGATTAAGTTTAAAGTGTGGTGGCGTGTGGTGGCTTAGAAGAATATGAGTATTAGAGGACAGACGATTCATAAGAGAACTATCATTTCACATGGTCTAGTCATAATGTTGAAGAAGACTAATCCCTTAAGATTGTTTATGTCGTGTATAAGTAAAACTGATTAGAATATAGAAGCATCGCTCCCAGAGCCATCCCTGCGAACACACTCAAACTGAAAGAATCATACGTAGATTATTCACTCTTAAACAATACATCATAATGATAATGATAAAATTCACAAGTAAAACAAGAAGATCTCAAAATGTCTCATTGTAATTCCATCAAACATTCTAATTTAAGTAAATCAATCATCTGCGTAATTAACGTCACCTCCAACATCAACATTCTATACCAAACAATCAAGATGCAGAGTCTTTACTACAGAATGGAATTTTCGCGTAATGGCTGCAAAAATTCTCTCCCTAAGAATTAATTAGTGTCAGTAGAGAATGTAAGTAAGGGGAGGAAAGAACAAGAGACTCAAACAGGGAATGAATGGAGTACACAAGAGTACGTACTTGTGTATGTATCAGCATTAATGTGTAAGTATATTTAAGAAGATGTAATGGATATTAAAAGGAGATTATTATTGAACACAGGTATTATTACGTCTTTGTTTAATGGTACCATTAAATTAGTGGAGAGGTAACAATAAATAAACAGGTACACTACACAAATAGTCTGAAGGTCATTACTCTCAACAAAACACATATACTCTACATAACACTCATACTAGACAATGTAACCACTCACCAAACACTCCAAACACTCCAACCTTTCCAACCTCTCCAGTTTCACCAATCTCTCAACCTCTCCACACTCAACTACCACATAACCCTTAATACTTCAAATAATATACTGCATAACTGCATAACTCCATACATCCCTTCATTATTATCACCAACACCCAACAGCAAATAAGAAGCTCTCTATCTCTCCTCTCCTCTCCCTAACCTACAACTAATATCATACAATCATTATACATAAACCAATAAGAACAAAAAAATAAAGGCACAATAAAACCAGGGGAATTGAGTATGATTCAACCGAAATCAAAAGCACTTTAAACATGGTAATACTCCACATGTAACCCCTTCACACCAAACACATATGAACCCGACTCTCTTTCACGGCGCTCACGCGCCCTGAAGAAAAGAGATTCTGACTCGATTTTTCACTACGTGTCTACACTTTTCTTTTGTGCGCCCAAACAAACGAGCAATTGACGAGATCAAACAAATAAAACACGAAAACAACAACAAGTTATACACGTCCTAGTCAGCAACTACGCATAAGGATTACCAAGTCGTCTCTCGAACACGAATAGTAAGAAAAGATAAATTTAATATTTTTTTTTTCCATTCTGATATACGTATATTTCACGACAAGCAACAAGGTTAAGCACGGGCCACGAGAGATATCTAAAAGTTCATAGTACAGATGTCAGGAGGATACAACTATTCCGTCGACCACAACACCTCGTCGGCTGCGTTACGCAAGCGCAAGACTTTAAAGAAGTCGATCAACTTTTCGATAATGATTATTGGGGAGAGTGGGTCTGGTCGTTCAACATTGATTAATACACTTTGTGGAGGGAATGCTATTATTCCTACTTCACTGACTGTCAATCAGGATGCTTTCACCAAAAAGTTAACCTTGAGACATGAAAACGTCGAGTTGGAGGACAACGAAGGACACAAGATCTCGCTTAATATCATTGACACCCCGAACTTTGCCAACCTGATCAACTGTGACGAGGATTTCAAGATCATTGTTGATTTCATAAGACACCAATACGACGAAGTATTGTTGGAAGAGTCAAGGGTGAAGCGTAACCCACGGTTCAAGGATGGTCGGATCCATGTTTTGATCTACATGATCCAACCAACTGGCCATGGGCTCTCTGAAATTGACATCAAATTCATGCTGCACGTCAACAACTTGGTCAACATAATCCCTGTGATTGCAAAGGCCGACTGCTTGACTCCAAGCGAGTTGAAATTGAACAAGCTGTTGATTTTGGAAGACTTGAACAACTACGGAATCAACTACTACAAATTCAACGAGTACGAGTACGAGCAAGACTACATTGACGACGAGATTGTCGAGTACAACAAGTACTTGAACTCGTTGGTTCCGTTCGCGGTGATTGGTGCCAACGAGTACCAAGAAAACCCTAACCCGGACGAAGACGACTTGCTCAAATTGAGGATCTTGAACCCAATAAATACCAAGCCGATCAACATTGAGAACCCGGACATCAACGACTTCACCATCTTGAAAAATGTATTGTTGATCACTCACTTGAACGAGTTCAAGGAGTTGACCCACGACTTGATCTACGAGAACTACAGAACGGAAGCACTTTCGGGCAAGCAGTTCCAGTACGTCAACGGAAAGGACGGCGACACCTCGCTCACAACAGGGCTCGGTGTCGGAACCGATTTCAAGAGCGAGTTTGGAGAAAATGGCGGATCCACCCCAGACGAATCCAACTACCTCATGAAGGAAGAACAAATCAAGCTCGAGGAAGAAAGACTAAGAAAATTCGAGGAAAGAGTGCACCAGGACTTGATCAACAAGAGAAAGGAATTGTTGGAAAGAGAAAACGAATTGAAGGCCATCGAGAAGAGATTGCTTGCGGAAGGTTTGAAGTTGAACGAAGACAACGAGCTTGTCAAAGTTGAAAGTGAACTGGAAGCTTAAGCTGGTCTGCACCTGTAAAAAATTTCAACCCACTCCTTTGGCTGGCGAAAGCCTTGCTTGAAAACAACAAAAAAAAAACTGGACCTTTTACACTTTGTATGTGTGTTTCGAGCCTCTAATTAGAGACTCTTCCTCCTTCCCTCCCCTCCCTTATCTAGCCAATTCTATATCCATGACTCTAAGAAAGAAAGTTGGTGATGTTTATGACTTGTAAGTTTGGTTTTTTATCGCCATTTTCTTCATTTTATTTTGTTAATACATACCGAGCTAAAGAGAGTACTTTTGGACAATTTCGTCAAATGTGGCGTTCTTGTCTTTTAATTCTAGTAAGTAGGGGTGCTTTTCATCGATGCTTGTCAATTCTGAAAGCAATTCTTTAGTGTTGACTCCGTTGTTTGTGATGTAGTCTAATGAGATCTTGTTAGCTATGTAATCACCAGATTTGATTCCTAATCCTTCAATTTCCTTTTCTCTTTCTTGGGCTTCTGGGTAGTGGTGTAATTTGATTTCCAAGGCGTACATTATACTCAATATCTTGAATTTACCTTGTTTATCTGAGTCATCTGGGAATCCTGTCGACAAGGTTTCATCGTAAAAGAAGAGAGAGTTGTTGATGTTGTCTGATTCTCCCTTGATTGAGTTCAACCATGACTCTGCTACTTGGTAAACAATGTTATCTCTAATGGTTTCCGGGAATTCATCAAATGCCAAAAACAATTTGTTTGCAATGGTGAAGTTTTCCTTGATCAAGTGTAATTGGATCAATACCAAGTAAGGTTCAACTTGTTGGTACTTTTGGAAAGAGTTCAAGCTACCAATGTATGTAGTCAAGAATTGGATGGCTTGGTCAGTATCCTTTTCAAACTCAACAAGATAAAGTGTAGTTAAAACAGCTTGCAATTCAAAAGTTGCAGACTTAACATCTTGAAAGTATGTAGAGTCATCAGTTCCAAAAGACTTTAAATCATTCCAAGCATTCAATAAAAGAAAAAGCTCATCATTCTCAGTAAACTTAACCTTCCCACTGTCAATAATCTTGGATGCATCCTTACCCAACGCGACGGTTGATCTGATTTGAAATTCCAATACCTTCAATTGAGCTTCAACTGGAAACTGTTCTAAAGAATACTCCAAAACCCTAGTGTGTTGATGAGTATAAAACTGGTTTCTAATATTATAAAGCTCACCTGAGTCGCCGAAGTCGTCCATACTTGTTTGTCGTTGTAGATGTTGATGTTAACTCTCGGTGGTTTTGTTCTGTTGGACGTGGCCTTTGGAGAGTGATTTTAGTCACGTGAATTTGATATAATGATAGAAAGATAGAGGGAGGGAGAATGGAGTGAAAAATCGATGATTAAAGGTTGGTGTGTAGATAGAATGTATGTAGTTTTGATGTACGTTTGGTTTTAGTTTGATTAGTGTGATTTTCAAGTTTTTTAAGTGTTTTATTACATGAAAATTATCAATGTTAAAGTATGAGACTGATGATCGTTTAGGTGGTTGCAATATGTCAACTGAAGAGTATTAATCTTAGTAGATATACATTAGTCAAAGAGAGGTATCCAAGGTCAATTCAATTGAAAGTACTGTTTATTCAAATTCCTAATTACATGTTTTTATATAGAGTATACTGTTCCTTCACTTAACACTAATTATTTTAGTGTTAAGTGAGTTGAAGTATAATCAACGGTTGAATTGATTTACTACTTACTTGTTATTCAGCCTTATTGCGTCCCATGCAGATTTAGGTCTTGCACTTTCTTGACTAGCTACTCTGTCATCTCCTCTGTTAACATCAGAATTGTATAATCCTAAATCATCATCTTCTGGGTTGTCACCATTTCTGATTTCTTGTGGGCCAAACCCACTATCTTGTCTGATTTTATCCCATTGAGAACTAGGTAATGATTGCTCTGCGTTATGTCTTGGGTGTGCAGGCGGATGATATTGAACTTCATGAAGAGATTGTCTCGTGACTTTTCTGGGGTCCTTCAATATATAAGTTGGATCGAATGCAGTCTTTCTATAGTAAAGAGCAAATAATCCAGCTTGATGGTAGTCCATTGACTTCCAAACAGCCAATTGTCTTTCCTTAGCCACAGAATCCTGTAATTCTTGAAGCCTATTTGAATATTGGTTTTTAGTCACCAGTTGATTAACAGCAAGCATAGTAGCAAGACTGAGTAAAAACGACAAAAATGGTTTATATAATAAAGGTCTTCTTAACCCATTTGCTCCAACAGGTTGTTGGATCTTAGTAACCCTTGCATAAATAGTTGGCCCAAATAACAGAAGAGTTGAAGCTCCAATTCCAATAAAGGCAGATGTTCGTACAGTGGAGATCAAATCAATTGCCAATTCTTTACGATCCTCCTGTGTTAACTGCAGATCAGCCTCATAAAATTTAACAGAAGCTTGGAATTCAGCTGGTGAAAGCTTATCCAACAATGGATTACTTGATTGTTGACCTGTTTGGTCCTCTTGGTTGTCTGACATGATAAAGAAGTTTATATAAATTAATTTAATTGGTAGCGCATACAAATTACAGGTTGAACTTCTCTTAACCATAAGGATTCAAAGAGTTAAGTTGCCTCTTTAATTGAGGTGAAATCATGAATAATGAGTCTCTTAGATTGTATTCAAATTTAAGGCGATACTTCAGAGAAATTAACTAGCATCTACAATAACTATATCACCATTTCTATTCATCTCTTGATGTTTACTTATATATTAAATTACAACAACTAAACCAACTTGTTGTCACCTCTCTTCTCCTCTCTCAAAGCAACCAATTGCTTGACAACATCGTCAAAAGAAACCATGGCATTCTTACCTTGGTCTTCAGTAATGTCTCTGTTTCTGACATTGACACTGTTGGTGTTTTCTTCGTCTTCTCCGACAATGAAAATAAAGTTGTACTTGTAAAGTTGACCGGTTCTGACCTTCTTTGGCAAGGTGTTACCAGAGACATCAACGTCTACGTAGAAGAGATGGTCATCGTTCAACTTCTTCTGGAGCTTTTCAGCATAGTCGTAGTACTTTGGACCAACTGGGACAATCAAGATTTGTCTTGGTGACAACCAGAATGGCCACTTACCCTTGTAATGTTCTGTCAAAATGGCAGTCATTCTCTCAACAGATCCCAAAATGGCTCTGTGGATCATGACAGGTCTGTTGACAGCAGCACCCTTTTCGTTTACTTCACCCTTGTATTCTAATTCGAAACGGTTTGGCAATTGGAAATCCAATTGGATGGTGGCACACTGGAACCATCTGTGCAAAGCATCACTGATCTTGATATCGATCTTAGGACCGTAGAAGGCACCGTCAGCTGGGTTCAAGTCCCATTTACCCTTACCCATGAAATCGTTCAAAGCATTCTCCAACTTATCTTCAGCAATGTTCCAGGTCTCCAAGTCTCCAACGTACTTTTCTGGTCTGGTAGACAACTCCATCTTGAATTCGAAACCAAAAGTACCGTACACCTTCTTCAAGAAGTCAAAGACACCGGCAATTTCAGATCCAATTTGGTCTGGGGTACAGAAGATATGCGCATCATCTTGTTGGAAACGACGCACTCTGGTCAATCCAGATAAGGCACCTGAGAATTCGTTTCTGTGGATCACACCGAAATCGGCAACACGCCATGGCAATTCTCTGTACGATCTTTCACGGTTCTTGAAAAGCAAACAGTGACCAGGACAGTTCATTGGCTTAAGACCAAACGATTCCTTTTCGATTTCAAAGGTGAACATGTTCTCCTTGTAGTTACCCCAATGACCTGAGGTTTCCCATAACTTGGAGTTGTACATGTTAGGGGTAATGACTTCATCGTATCCTCTAACCTTGTATTCTTTTCTCAACATCTCACACAAGGTGTTGTAGATTCTGGTACCGTGAGGCAACCAGAAGGCCGAACCTGGAGATAATTCGTTGAAGAAGAATAATTCTTGTTCTTTACCGATTTTTCTGTGGTCTCTGTCAGCAGCTTCAGCCAAAAACTTCAAGTGTTCAGTCATTAACTTCTTGTCTGGGAAGGCAATACCGTAAACTCTTTGCAAAGAGTCGTTGGTGGCGTCACCCAAAAAGTACGAGGAAGAGTTCTTCAACACTTTGATAGCCTTGATTCTACCAGTGTGAGGAATATGTGGACCCATACACAAGTCGATCAATGGACCACATCTGTATACAGTGGATGAAGTTCCATCTGGGACCTTGTCAGTAATAAACTTGACCTTGTATTTGTTGTAGTGGAACATTTTCAACAAGTCTTCCTTGGTCATTTCCAATCTTTCAAACTTTTGCTTTTCCTTTATAGCTTTAGTAGCGACTTGTTCCAAAGTACCAAAGTCGTTTTGGGTGACGGCAGTTTCACCAAAGTTGATGGACATATCGTAGAAGAAACCATCTTCGGTTGGAGGACCGTAGGACAAGTGACATCCATAGTGACATTCACAAGCTTCACCTAAAACGTGAGCAGAAGAATGCCAGAAAACAGCCTTACCTTCTGGGTGTTCAAAGTCTAAGAACTCTAATTGAACATCATCTTCTAAAGGTCTTGGTAAATCCCATAATTCTCCATTGATCTTGGCAATAACTTGTCTTTCAGCAAAGGACTTTCCAATCAGGTTTGCAATGTCCAAAGGAGAGGTAGCATAAGAAGTACCTTCTTTAACAGTTCCATCCTTCAAGGTGATCTTGATAGGTTTACGTTCCCTGTTCAGAATCTCTTCATCGTACTTAGCCTTCAATTCATCGAATAACTTGATACGTTCTTCAAGGAAAGCAGGTTGTGGGTCCAAGTATAATGGAGTAACAGGACCAGTAGCCTTCTTCTCCTTCTTAGGCTTACCTTGAGGCTTTACTTTAGCATTTTCTTGTGGCTTGACAGGCTCATCCTTTATGGACAAATCCTTAATCTTCTCTTGAACAGAATCTTGAGCAGACATTGTTTGGATATAAGAGTATCTCGACTAGTATTGTTTATGAGAAACGTCGCTTTTATGAAGAAAAAAATTTCAGTGTCAGCTGACTCATATTTTGTGACTCAACGCGTTTCCATCTCCACTTTTGAAGGACTTTAAGAAGTGAAACTCCGAGTTATATGCGTATAGGGGAAGTTGAAGTTGAGGTTGAGGTTGAGGTTGGGTTAGGGGTTATTGATGAATGGGATTAAAGAAAGTGAATTTGTTTATTATTGGAAAGATTATTGTAATATTGTATGAGAATATTCAGTTGGTTCAATTGATCTCATCAGTGTATTTGTATACAGCTAAAATAGAATAAACAAAACGTATCTTGAAATCAGATAGTGAATATTGTTTTAAGAATTATAGTAGAATATACAGATTACCTCTAAAAGAAATCAATTCATAGACACTTATGTTCATTCTATCTATCCTTCAGTAAATTAAATGGCTGCAAATTGTTAGGTTACGAACAATACTTTTTAAGTGGAGAAGAGTTAAAGTAAGAGATAGATATTTATAGTAGGTAGAACATTATTGGATGGTTCTATGATTATATTAACATTCAAAAATATATTAAACAATAGTCACCACGTCAAAACATACAATACTTGGTCCAACTCAAGTATGATCAATAACAACATTTAACCGAATAGAGACTTCATGTACGTAATCTCCCAATTTTGGAATGCCCAAAAAATATCACATTCGTTTAATTTTCAAAGGAGAAGAGGTGATAAAGTAAGTGTAGACAAAGGGTAGATAATTGTAGATACATGAGAGGTTAGAAGTGGACGTTAGATGTAATAAGAGTATATGATTGTATATTGTTATTATTTCTATACGTATATGTAATGAGTTTATACTTTTCAATTGGTTTTGGTTGTATTGATGAATTGAACAGCTAAAGAGAATGAAAAATTCGCGTCTAATTAGATCTCGTTAAAGCTCATACACTTGGATGAGTGATGAGACTATTCATTATTCTATTAGATAAGGTATTATAATACTTATTTAGCTCACCACTGTTAACCTCATCCTTACTAAAAGAATATTATAATCATCTCAATATTACATCAACATCAACTCTATTAGCAACGTGCAGTTTTATTCAGATCATAATTACATGCTTCTAATGGACAATGTAATTGAAACCTGATGTTATGATTTCAAGAGAGGAATCTAACAACTCATCTATCATAAACCATATTACCTTACCCAATCACACCTCAATAGCCATTAACATATCCTCTTCATAGTATATTCTATTCTACCTTGATCAGGTGACTACTAATTATATACTCATAACTCCGCATTCTCGTTTGATTAAGATTTCAATTCGTCGTCATTATTCTGAACAGAGATGAATACTAGTGGTCAGTCTGTTTCGCTTCAGGTTGGGGAGTTGAAACAGTTGTTGGAGGAGAATGAGGTGCTTCTCAATACTCGAGTGTCCAACTTGGGTACTATATCCAATCGGTTGAGACGGATGAAAGAGGGTAGTTTCAATCCACCATTTGACTCGATGAACTATCAGTTACATGACTTGCTTAGTTATATTGAAACCATTCCAGAGAGGATAACTGTGCCGAGACTTGATGTAGACTCACAGCAACAGAGCAGCTCTGATTATATCCTTACACCTTCAGAAAGTTCTAAGGCTGGAGGCCATGATACTCAAGATGAAAGTGTTATAATATACCCTCAGAACAAAGGTATTAATAATGGTATTAATAATGGTCGTTTCGAAGGGGGGTTTCCATTAGATGAAGGACCTAGCGATAGCCCAATGAACCAAACATTGGTGGACAAAAACGATACATTCCACTTTTCTAAAGAAAGAGACCAAAGTTTAAACGAAACTTACGAGTCGTTAACATCACTTGAGGGTAACAGTCCAAATACAACTCCTATAGAAGCAATCAGCTCCTTGAAGGAATACTTACATTCGATATCAAACATCGTCAAACCGAACCTCAGAGCCAACTTCTCTGAGGTCTTATCTACAACAGGAGACTTGGTAAATCATACACCTTTGAACGTAGTGAATTCGAGTAACTTGAATGACATGATTTCGCTGGTAGAGAGTGTTATTGGTGCTTTCACTGATTAAGGTTTCTACTACACAACAGACTATTAGGCATTTTTATTAATGGTGAATACTTGCCTTACACGAGACAATACAATAGTAATAAATTAGACAGAACAGGACAGTAAAGTAATTATTAAAAGTATATCTCTCATCTCTCTCTACCTACAATCTCTCAAATTCACTTAATGAAGTATTTATTTATATTTCCCTCTCACATCTATCGATCTACAATCTCTCATACTCACTTCATGGAGTCTGAGGTTGAAAAAACTCCCATGTCAAACCTTTATTATATACAAGCATCCAAACTAAAAGGTCTTTGGAGCCAATGAAACTATCTTATTAAACTGTAAATCTCTCAATTCTTTAGCAACTACAGATGATACTCTAGTTCCCAAAGGATCACCATTTTTGTTAACCAATACACAAGCATTATCATCGAATCTAATAATAGATCCATCTGGTCTTCTGAATGGTGCTTTGGTTCTAACCACTATAGCTCTGCATATATCTCTTCTTTTGACTTTTGATGATTGGACATTAAGTGGGTCCATTGGTCTAGCTTTCTTTACAACAACTGTTATTTCATCTCCTACTTTAGCAAAGTTTCTTGGTCCATGACGTAACACCTTGATACACTCAACTACTCTTGCTCCTGAGTTATCGATTACGTTCAATAACGACTTCAAATAGATCATTTTCTTTACTTCACTTTAAACTTGAAAATTTTTGAATTTTTGAACTGAAAAGTTGGAGTTCTTGCGGCACGGGTTTTTCTAATGAAGAGTTTAAAGAAGAAGCTCCGTAGTGAGACGGTTCTAGTTAGATAAACGGAGGTTCTTTAAGTTGGAGGTTGGAGGCTCTTTGATATGAATATTAATAGGGGGATCATTAAATTGAATGCTTCTTTAAAAAGGTTGAATACTTCTGTTTCTACTACTAGAAGTTTAAGTACTATTAAAGAATGGAATGCTTCAAGTATAATCACTGATAGAAAGAGTCGGTTCCAAGCTAGACATGTGCGATTATATGATTCTAAGGATATAGATGAGATTCTTAAACAATTCTTAGAACAACATAAGAACATTGCTAAAAGTGCAAGTCATCCACATATGATAGCTTGGAGAATAGGTACTAAAAAAGTAGAGGAAGTAGGCAAGAAAGAAGAAGTAAGCAGCAAGACTAGTCAGAAGGAACTGAAATATATGAATATTGAACAAGGGTTTAATGATAACGGTGAAAGAGGAGCAGGGACTAAAATGTTGGAACAAGTTTTAGTTCAAAATGGATTCATGAATGTACTTGTTATAGCAACACGATGGTATGGAGGGAGTCCAATTGGAGGATCAAGGTTTAGACATATAAATAAAGTAAGCTTTGAAACATTAAATTCAATTCATAGAGTGGATTGAATAGAAATGATTAATAAATCTCTCATTAATATACTCCCTTTACCCTTATCCTCAAACACATCCAAAAACGATAAATGAAATCTCATTCGGTTAAACAAGAAAGTTCATTGTTTCAGATCACCTCGTGGGAAAATACACAACATGTTACGCACACTCATAGATACCATTTCCTTAGCCATATTGACAAATGGGTTCTACAAGACAATGACCCTTCCATTACCTCCTAATCTTGCCAAGGCAGGTAACTGGCAATTCATGACAAACATTAGTTTGTTCACTACGATAGTATTTATCGTTTCGAAATGGATTATTGGGAAAGATAAGCTCCACACATTCTATCACTTAATTTGGAATGTGGAGTTCTTTGTGACTGTTACCTATTGGACTCTTATTATCTTCTTTCCTTCGCTGTTGAATTCTGATGCCTTCAAGGTATCCATTTCAATGGACCTTAAGATTCACCTTTTGCCGTACGTATATTTATCAACGTTGGCGTGGGAAATCCCTGCAGTGGCGTTTAAACGGTCGCTTATATGTACTTCTGTATGGTTTGTTGTGTACCATATTGGAATTGAGGTATTTGTTTATTTGAACCAGGATGGAATCACCACACTTCCATACCCATTCTTAAACAAATTATCGATACTGGGAAAAACATTATGGGTATTAAGGTCTATTGGAGTTGCTATGGCAAATAGTATAGTTGCATTCATCCTTACACGTTTTGGTGGCGTTCAAAATTAATTCACTACCTTTTAGAGAACAATAATAGAGAGAGAATGAATGAATAAGGAATTGGAAGATTCTATTATGATAAGAGAATATTATAGGCAAAGATTCCAAATTAAAGTATTAACAATTATAACCAATTGTACGTTAAAAGTATATCAAAATGATAAGTAAAGCAAATTGCAATGATATAGTAATTAGAATAATTTCTACAAGTTACTCTCTAACCACACAAGTATTGATATCTAAACTCACAATAACTTAAATCTTCTTCTTCTCCTCATCTTCCTGACCTAAAATCAACTCATACAATCTTCTTAATAATAAAAATTGAATAAAAGCGACTCCGCCAACAACAAGAAAAACAATGCCACGTTCCGTTTCAGTAGGCACGTTCATGAATGCATACGGGTAAATTGCACCAGATTCCACGTCCACCAATCTCTTCAATAAGACCCAATAACAAGCTGTCAATAATGTGACCACACCAGCAGCCGTAGGGATACTAATTGTCCATTTAGGCATGAATACAAGATAATCTATAAGCAATGAAATAACTGGCATCAAGTGGATAGCCAAGTCCACTTGCATAGTAATTCTGATCTTCTTCTCCGATGTCAATAAGTGAATAAAAAAGATCCGAAGTGGCCAATAGATTAAAGCAACGATGGTCTCAAGGACAAGACCAAGTGGATGTAACAAGTTCTTGATGTAGAATAATCTCTGTGACTTCAATGCATGAGCAGCGATTCCAAATGCAAATACAACCAATGAGTAGATTAATGACAAGTTAGTCAAAAACTGACTCCATCCTGCTTTAGCCAATGTTTCAGGTAAAACCCCTTGGACAATGTTATAGTATGCACCATAGAACCCAATGACAAGGGAAACAACATCTATCGCAAGGATTACTGGATTACCTACTACCCTTCTGGACATCATTCTATTCTTCTTTCTTGATGAATTAAAGCAACTAATGGAATCTGATATCAAATTAATCGCAACTTTCCACACGTTTGAGATGCGCGAATGCTAAAAGATACAAATGACATATTTAATTAACCTATATATGGAAGAACTTAGAGAACCCTCTTGATTTCGATGTAGATCTTGATCTTGAGCGTGAACTTGAATCCAGGGTGTTTGCTTGTGGTTCTTCTCTTCCCGTCAATGTGCGCCCCCTGTCGGATTCTTTTTGATCATTGTGTGTGGCTGAAACAGATGGGCTTAATAAAGATGTCATATTTGTGTATGAATTTGTTCTAGATGTTGAGGGGCTCAAGAGTTTTCTAGTGAATTTATGGTGGTGATGATGTTGAGCTTGGAGTTGAGCTTGGAGTTGTGGTTGTGGGTTATGTGGAGTTAATTTCTTAATGCTATCTTCAAAGTATGATTCTGAGTCTATTGGGTTGGGTAAATATTCGTTGTATTTGTAGGAGGGTTTAACCACGATTACGGGAACCAATGCACATTCCAAAAAGTGTTTGGAAAAGGATGATTTCGATAAGAATGTCTTGGATGGGGCTGTGTTTTCATAGTGGTGTGTACCAATGATCATCATTTGTGGATTATATTCTGCAATAGCGCTTTTCAACAATTTCTGAGGTTTCCCAATCACTACTTCGTAAACGAACTGGACCTTCTTGTTGTGAGTGTTCAATTTCTCGATCTTTTCTAAAGATCTGTTTGCCATTGCCTTGTCTATGACAGAGTTATGTTTCTCGTCCAAAACTTGTAAGATGATGACGGTGTCTCCATGGACGAGCATTTCATCGAAGAGCCATTCAATAGCCTTCAATGATTCTTGATCATTATTGTAGCCAGTCAAAAATGTCTTGTTGTTTCTTCTGAATTTGAAGTGTGGATGCTTCACTTTAAAGGTGAGTGATCTACGATGAGTATCTGTTGAAGTATCAAACGAGATACCTCTTTCGAATGAGGGAATTGGTCTTATCGCTGGTGGTGTCAAGAGACTTGTACTGGATGCAGAACTGATAGCTCCAAGTTTAGCTTGGAAGTATTCCGAGGCTGTACCGAGGGAACTTAAACTATGGTTGCCCGAACCAATGATATTTGGTGATAACAATGGTGTATGACTTCCCGACATTAACGGTGATGTGACTACTGAATCAGAATCGTAATCATCAAAGTAAAGTCTACCTAATAAATCAGACGAATTATTCTCTAACTTATATAAGTCAACCGTTTCGTTACTCGTATGATATAACAATGCATTCAAGCGTGTGTTTTCTTGAGTTTGAGGATCTGAATCAATAGGTTTCCTTCTCTTTGGTGCTTCCTCATTCTTAGGTTTAGGTTTAGTTACCTCGACTTCGCCATCTTCTTCTTTCGGCTCAGTCTCGGTATTCTTACCACTAGAGCCCTTTGATTTCGTGTACTTATTAGGTAGCGTAGGGTCTTGATACCCTGTCTTAGGTACTCCACTTCCAAATAAATGTACCATTGGATTGTATTCTTAAATGTTTAACTCAACTATATCGAAATAGCTCTATATTGTACAGCCGTTTCTGCTTTGAACGAGATGTTGTAATCTTGTATTCTTTTCTTTTTTTTTTTTTTTTGCCCTGCCTTGGAATGCCTTGAGGTTGGCAGGAGGAATAGGGTGAGTTGGCAAGAAGGAAAATAGGAGGGAGGGGCGGGTAAGCACGGTGTGTGGTGCAGTACAGGTGAAGAGCGATGAGAGTAGTACCAAGTGAAATATTTGAAGTGATAGGGGTTGAATGAATTTTCTATTTACATTATAATTATACTACCAATATCTACCATTGTTGATGCCAGAATTTTTCTCCACAATACCCCATAACCTATCCATCTTGATGCCGCCTATATTGTCGACGATGTAGAAATGTCTTTTACCGTCATCCCACGTGGAAGATGAGCCAAGAATGGGGGTTTGATTCAGGAGTTTAAGTTGGTTGTTGTCTGATATTTGGAGGAGCTGGTTATAAGTTTTTGAGCCTGAGAAGTTAAGTTTTTCCATAATTAATTGTTCATTTGTAGTGAGGTTTTCCAATGATTGAGGAATATCTTTATCGTATAATCTGAATATTCTAGTGACGTAGTCTTTAGTTTTCAATTGGACGATGATTGCAGGGGTCGAGCATCCTATAGCTGTGAGTGCTGCGTAGATATCATCGAATTGAGGGGATTCATAGAATAACTTGGCTCCATATATTCCCAACACTGCAAAGCTTAGAGTAAGTCTTTTGAGGAGTCCGACGTATTTAGCTCCCGGGGATTCATATAAGGCATTATATGATAATCTAAGATTCTTTGGTAATGCTGTTGCTACTGGAAACCAGGAGATTCTCCGAATATGAACTATATCATTCAAAAGTGATGGTGACCATGGATTGTTCTCGGATATGATTTCATCTGAATCAACAGTTGAATCAGTTGTTTTATATGTTGATTTATGTTGGATTTTAGGAATTATAGTCGATGTGAATTTACGATTAGGTATTAACCGTGATATCCTCATTATAGTGTTTCTTTCCATCTTCCAGTCTCTCTGTATCTCAGTTCTCTCTCACAATCTTTTCTTTAATTGGAAAAATGAGATGGGATTTTTAATATGATAAATCCTTAGAAGGTTAATCAAATACCATATAATTAGATGAGTTCTTTAAAACAAATTAAATACTTTTAATCTCTACTTAATTCTCTATAACTTTCCCTACCAAACTAACTTTAAACAACTCTCATTCACACTATAACTTGACTACCATCACCACTAACAATAGTAGTCCAACTCACGTGCATTTACAATTCTCGTGCATGAACCAAAAAAAAAGATAGAAAAAATTCAGTTCGTCACAAACCAAATGGATCCACATCACCAGCATTAAGTGTTTTTTTACCATCGTTTGATTACAGAAGAAAACACGAAGCGAGCTTAGGCCATAATTGAAGATATACAATGGACTCGGACGCGACTAATAGATTTATTCCTGAATACCGTCGTACGAATTTCAAGAACAAGGGGCGTTTCCAGAGTGATGAATTGAGAAGGAGAAGAGAGAACCATCAGGTTGATCTTAGAAAGCAGAAGAGGGAGGAAGTTCTTAGCAAGCGTAGAAACTATGCTAACAATGCGAATGATTCAGAAGAAGAAGATGCTGTTGGAACTGAAGGCGATGAGGATGAATTTGGCCAAAATGCCATTGCACACGACGAATCCCAATTCTATAGCAAGTTGCAACAAGACTTACCTAAGATGCTTGAAATGATCCAACAACCTGACTTCGATAGCCAGTTGGCTGCCACCGTTAAGTTCCGTCAGATCTTATCTCGTGAACACAACCCACCAATCGACATGGTGATTGAGTCGGGGGTGATTCCAAAGTTGGTGGAGTTTATGAAACCGTTGAATGCGGAAATGTTGCAGTTGGAAGCTGCCTGGGCTTTAACCAATATTGCCTCCGGTAACTCTGAACAGACTCGTGTTGTCGTCGAGGCCGAGGCCGTACCGCTCTTTGTACAGTTGCTCTACTCCCAATCGCTCGAAGTAAAGGAGCAAGCGATTTGGGCCTTGGGTAACGTTGCGGGTGACTCGTCCAACTACAGAGACTACGTCTTGGGATGCAAGGCTATCGAACCAGTGTTGTCGCTTTTCAACAGTACCAAAATGTCGTTGATCCGCACAGCAACTTGGACCTTGTCCAACTTGTGCCGTGGAAAGAACCCACAACCAGACTGGAACATTGTCCAGCAAGCAATCCCAACCTTGGCCAAGTTGATCTACTCGATCGACCCGGAAACCTTGGTTGACGCCTGTTGGGCTGTGTCCTACTTGAGTGACGGTACCTTGGAGGCCATCCAAGCTGTTGTTGACGCAAGAATCCCGCATAGATTGGTTGAGTTGTTGGGACACGAGTCGACCTTGGTCCAAACGCCAGCTTTGCGTGCGATTGGAAACATTGTAACAGGTACCGACCTCCAGACACAGATTGTCATCAACGCAGGTGTATTGCCAGCGTTGGCCCCATTACTCAACTCGCCAAAGGAGACGATCCGCAAGGAAACTTGTTGGACCATCTCAAACATCACTGCAGGAAACACAGACCAAATCCAGGCTGTGATTGACGCCAACTTGATTCCTCAAATAATCAAGTTGTTGAGTGCAGGTGACTACAAGACAAGAAAGGAAGCGTGTTGGGCCATCTCGAACGCTTCTACCGGAGGCCTCATACGTCCGGACCAGATCCGTTACTTGGTTAGCCAAGGATGTATAAAGCCTTTGTGTGATTTGTTGGCGGTAGCGGACGCCAGAATCATCGAGGTTACGTTGGATTCACTTGAAAACATTTTGAAGACTGGAGAGATGGACAAGGAAGCGAGCGGTTCGCACATCAACCAGAACGCCTTGTATATTGAAGACGCAGGAGGAATGGAAAAGATCTTTGAATGCCAGTCCAACGAAAACGTAAAGATTTACGAAAAAGCGTACGCTATCATCGAACAGTACTTTGCCGAAGAAGATGACCAACTTGATGAAGACGGGTTGGCACCACAGGCGTACGGGGATGCGTACGGATTCGGCGTTGACCCCAACCAACATCAACAGAACTTCCAGTTTTAGGGGGACTGTGAGGTGAAGACTTCGCTTTTTCAGGCTGGTATCCGCCAGTACACTGCTCACATTAATTTCTAAACTCTGCATCTCTACTTCTCATAAAGCATTCTCTATAGGGATATTTGGTATCCGATTTCTCTTTATAATAAATGATTCTCTGAAAGATTAGTGTAGAGATGAAGTATGGTGGAGTGGTGTAAATCTAAGATGCTATGGATAGTTTCCTTAAGATGGGTACAGAGTGTATAGAATCACTATATGAACATTACAATAGAAAATGTAGAATGTAGGCATATTAAGCTTGATTTTCGTAAAGACTTCCATTAGGTACAAATAGATTCAATTAATCGATGAGTATATAATTAGTTGTCGGCCAATGTGTGTTAGGATACAGAGTTGAATTATAATTCAGTTGTAAATGCTTTGAAGTTTTGATCGAGGGGTAGATGTGAAGAGTAAGTATGATTAGATGGGCAAGATTAGATAGAGGTAGGGAATTCGTAGAGGGAGAACATTTTCAGTAAGAAAGTACAGTAGATATATTGAAATGAGTTAATAATCACTAACCCTTCTTCATCCTCTTATCAAAACATTCTCATCTATAGAGTAAAAGTAACACTGGCTAGTCTACATTTTGCAGCCATTATAATTATACAGTAAAAAATAGGATTTTATGATTATCGAAATACGATTTTCATATTCCGAGGCAGGTGCAACGAGATTGACATTATGTTAGGTGCCTATTCTTTAGAACCTGTAAATTCAATACGTCAATCAGAAGAGATAGTTCATTTAGGGAAACCAATTTCTCGTCAATTCAACTTCATCAATGGAAGGTAAAGTCGAAGACCAAACTCGTCTCAAGTTAACCAGGAGAATTAATCATAAACATAGATACAATTAACATTCTAGAGTGATGTAAGTATCGTAATAGTAGTATAAACAAACGCATCTTAATATCCAAGGAAACTATTTAATCTTTACACTAAAACGTTTTCAAATATGTACACCATAATCACTATATAATTAAGAACTCAAAAACTCCACTATATATCACTATCTTTCACATTAAATCTCTCAACACCTCAATTCTTCAACTCCTTTATATTCCAATCAATTCCTATCACATTTCAAGCTCTCAACTAAAACTTCCAAACCCAAGTCTTCTCTCACAACAATTCTCGTCTCAACTCATCTCATAAAAGCCACTACTAAAAATTCATACCAAAAATCTCGGCCATAAAACTCATCTCCAGGAGTTTGAGCGATTACTTTATCCGCCGATTTTATTCGTTAACTAAAAAAAAATGGTCCTCAGTGCTCCTTACGTCATTCCACCATAACCGTGTGGTTTCTCACTAACTAAATATATCATCAAACTCTATTTAATTCATCCAATAGAATTATCATTTAATTCCACCATCTCTCATCTCATCTCCCTCCCCTCATCTCACTTACTCCACATCTCTTATTCTTCTCATAGATACCACCATCCTAATATCCCGACTCAATCCCCACTCAGACACGCACACACTTTCTCTCTCCCTCTCTCTCAATTCTCTCTCCACCATCTCCCGGCTCATCTCGCTACTATTACCCCTACCACACTCAACAACACTTTCGAGTCCCTCTATTCGTCATAAAGCATTCCCAATTGGGACTCTACAAACAAAAACATTTCTGCCGGGACCTCCTGGTGCAATAGTTAAGCGAATTTTTAATCGCTCACTCTCCCGAACACTCCGTACCGCAATAGTAAACATTGAATTTCTGCCTCAAAAAACCACAACAAATAAAATTTCAAGCAATCGCTCCAAGAAAAAAAAGGTATAGTACTCTTCTTTAATACCAAATTGTTGATAATGAAGTTCACTACTGCTGTTGTTGGTTTAGTTTCTGCCTCTGCTGTTGCGTACGCTGCTGAAGAGGAGACCAGAGAGATTGTGACTGTCACTTTTACTGGTAGCACCGACACTCACAGATGGGGTAGATTTGACAAGACCAAGAAGGAGTCCACTTCTTCTGAGACTGGTACCCATAAGTACGGTAGATTCGACAAGACCAAGAAGGAGTCTACTACTTCTAACACCGGAACCCACAGATACGGTAGATTCGACAAGACCAAGAAGGAGTCCACTTCTTCTAACACCGGAACCCACAGATATGGTAGATTCGACAAGACCAAGAAGGAGTCCACTTCTTCTGAGACTGGTACCCATAAATACGGTAGATTCGACAAGACCAAGAAGGAGTCCACTTCTTCTAACACCGGAACCCACAGATATGGTAGATTCGACAAGACCAAGAAGGAGTCCACTTCTTCTGAGACTGGTACCCATAAATACGGTAGATTCGACAAGACCAAGAAGGAGTCCACTTCTTCTAACACCGGAACCCACAGATATGGTAGATTCGACAAGACCAAGGGTCCTATCACCACCACCATCTTTGTTCTTCCAACTGGATCTAACGACGAACAAGTTTTAATCAACAGAGCCGTCAACAACACAAACGGTTCCGGTTCTAACAAAACTAGCTCTAGCGCCAACGCCGCTGGCTCCTCTACTTTCCAATGGGGTGCTGCTGGTGTCGTCGCCGCTGCCATTGCCTTGGTCCTTTAAGAAAAGTATTAGACCTCCCATCATTGACTATCCGTCACCACTGACTACAAGTCATCATTTATCATTCAAATTCTCACGCTAGAAGGGCCTCCTTCTGAATTCTTGGAATGGAGGTGGAAGCTGTTGTCATCATACTTGAGCATATGTAGCGCATATTGATTTAAGGAGGATAGGACCAGCTTCAATACCGATACCTTCATAATTAATCTCTGTTTAATATACTATTGATATCGAACGACCGGAGTGTAGGACCGTAGAAGCTTGTAGTGATTGTCTTGAGAGAGTTTAGCTTATTGAGAACTTTGCAAGAGAGAATTTAAACGAGAGCATTGAAAGTATGCTGAATAGAAGTATTTTTTTAGTCGTATTAGGTTAACGAATTGAACAATAGGAGAATTGGAAAGTTTGAACTATGGAATACAGTAAAGATTTCCGATTAGATAAACATTATTATTGACTGTTCTTATCTATTTTTCAAATTTTTGTTAAAATACAAGAAAATTTCAAAGAGTTTGGTTGCAAAATTTGAAGAAACTGATACAAGTGTTGATTAGTCATGAAATAATTAGTTGTTGAAGCTATTGTTTAGTTGTTCTTAACTTCAAAGAACAATCAGTGCATTGAATGTCGACACAGTGTAGTTATTAAGTGGTCGTCAGCTTACATATTTATTGTCCGAATTATATCTAATTGATTTTATGTACTCTTCGTAAATATCTCGTTAAACTAATGTAGATCATACCATCATTAAGCTTCTCAAACCTCCTCACTCTTCTCCTTCTATTGATCTCTTGAAAACACTCTGTAAGTTCTTCAACAGTTGAATTTCACTCAACAAACTCAACTTCAATTGCTCTATTTCCTGTAACTTTACACTTATCATTTGGTCTACCTCTTCTGGCTTTTGTTTTATCTTGATTATTTCCTTCTGCTCACCCTTCAAGGCTCCATCACTATCTGTTTTCACCATACTTGTAATCAACTCGTATGCTATTTGTGCACCATTTGTTGCAGTAATTTCAGCATGATCGAAGGCTGGAGAAACCTCAACTACATCAGCTCCAACCAACTGCAACGAATCAATCCCTCTTAAGATGTACAACAATTCACGAGGAAGGAATCCTCCCGGTTCCTGTGTTCCAGTACCACTAGTGAATGCTGGATCTAATACGTCGACATCCACTGAAATATAAGTTGGGGTATTTGCAGGAACACGGCTTAAGATTTGTTCAACAATATATGGAGCTCCCTTGATCCAAACATCATCTGCATCGATACGTAAAAAGTTCTGATCATCGTCATCTTTATAGTCGTCCAAGCCTGATAGTTTGGTTCTCAATCCCACATGGACGTTTTTGTCAGTGAGCAATCCTTCTTGGTGTGCTTTCCACAACATCGAACCGTGGTTGATTTCCAGCTGGTCCGAGTGCCAGAAGGATGGGTACTTTTCAGGAGCCCAAGTATCCAAGTGAGCGTCGAAGTGAATCAAGTTGACTGCTCCATAAATCTTATGCAATGACCTCAAGTGTGGTAATATCACACTATGATCACCTCCAAGTGCAATGAACCTTGGAGCTTTCCCACTACTAGCCTTTCTAGTAAGCAACTCTTCAAATGCTTTGGTCATTTGTTTGAATGCTAAAGTATTATCCATTGGAGTAACTGGGATATCTCCACAATCAATAACCTTGGCCCAACTGTCATAAGGATTCAAGTTCGCTCTCTGGTTGTAACCTCTTAAAGATGTTTGTCTCTGAGAAGCGGTTCTAATCGAACGAGGTCCAAAACGAGCACCTGGTCTATAACTAGTAGCAGTATCAAAAGGTACACCTATAACAGCAATATCGAATTCCTGTTCTGGAGTAAGAAGACACTTGTGGTGCTCCAAATGAGCAAAGGTATTGATACCTTGGAAGGGCCATTCTGCTCCCCACATCTCCTCTAAAGATGGAGATTCCATTCCCAGATAAACCAAGGAATTAGAATCGAGAGGATCGGAATGAAGCTGGTGAGCCACACCAACTTCAATAAGAGATAACAAAGCAGCTCCTACTATTGAATACTTCATGGTTAACGATTTGAAAAGTAGCAGAAAGGTCTCCAGATATAAAGAGCATAGCGCATGAATCTAAAGGGGAAAAAAACCGCTAGTGGAATAGATAAAGCGCATTCAAGTCACGAGGAAGATTTACGAGGATCAGCCTGGTAGTTGCAGAGAGTAAAGATTGGTGTGTTAGTAAGGGCGTAGGATGTAGGACGTAGGATGTGGGATGTAGGATGTAGGATGTAAGGGGATAACATGAAAGAAGGTACTCTTAAAAAGTAAGAAGCTGGGAGTACGAGTCTTAAATAATGAAGAACGAAAGAGTATACAGTACGAACCCAATATGTGAATAAAATGAGGATGGTGATTGACATATAGTATGAGTAGCTTTAACAGTAAAAGAATGTACTTGAAGGATCAGTATTATTGAGAAAGCCTTAGTGCTTTATTATTTATTGGAGTTGATTGCAGGTGAACGTTTTTGCAGACTACAAATACATTCTGACTTATAAGCAGAAACGTGGAGTCATATAGGCAGAATCGAAAACTTCTGTTCTAGACGCCGCAACACTGGTCCACTAGTTTTTAACGGTAATTAAATAGTAAAATACTACTATAACTTCCCTAGAAGAGAAGATGCTATGCTCAATTGTGTTTTCATTTATTGTAATTGTTCACCACTATCATATTCATACAACCTGTTCACAGTGTATCAAACGCCAATATAAGGATGTATAGTCGTAAACGACGTAAAAGGATTATGGGGTAAAAGTAAGTAATGAATGGTAGAGTTGACAAAATTTAATGTCTAATAAAGCCTTTAATAATTGTATTCATTCCATCATTGAAAGTCTATACTCATTCACCATTAACATAATAATTACAACAGATGTATTGAATAAGTATGCTTGAATTATGGTGAAAAATCATGAAGTATGAAGAAACAAGACTATTTTGTTTCTTGATTCAAGTTCAACCAACTCATTTGATAATCCTTTCATTACAGTATATTCAGGTAACCTAGATTAGTGAATCAGTCCATTTTAACTTCACGGAAACCTAAATCAAATACATGACCACTTCACCACTTCGTTAATACTTCTCCTATTCATTAATACCCCATACTCATTCAATTATCCTCGGGATATCCACCATCACAAAGAGAACCCTGTATTGGCAATGGTTATTGAATCGCTTATACTTAGGACCCTCTTATTCCCCGCTGATTTCATATACCATTGATCACGTGTCCAATTACATCATAAAGTATATATAAAAGAATACAAGTACAACAATTAGAAGGAATAGAAAGATCAAAACAACAATGACAGATATCTTCAGTACTCCTATCGCTACCGGGGAACCTCCTGCGCTTTTCAACCGAGTTCAGCATCGTCAACCACCTAAAGGTTGTACTTTAAATGAACCAATTCAGACTAACAATTTTTCAAATAACTTGACACTTGACGACCAGACGTTCCCCGTGTGGACGTTACCTTACTCTCTTTGGTTAACTAAGGATCCTGGACAAGATGTGGGTTTTGCATTGAACCATACTGATGCCAATCAACAAGTGTTTGGACCAGATGCAGGTGCCAACCCTGTCCAATTCTACTTCAACCCACCACGTATTAAGTCATTTGTGTTTGGTGGAGAGAACTTCAATGAAAATACTCAATTGACATTGGAACATCATGAGAAACTTTCTATCAGTGCCAAGTTATCTGCTGATCAAAACCTGTATGTTCAATTCCCCTTGTGCCATGGTATGGGTTTTGTCACAGCAATCTACAATAATGTGAAACCTGTGATTTCGTCCCAAGTTGGTGTCCAAGAATTTATCAAGGTTGGACAGCAAGATGGTAATACAAAGTATCAGGTGAAATTGTTCAACCAAGTAACTTGGTCATTGTATGTACTCCAAAGTGGTGTTGAGTTAACATTGCGCGACCCTAACCATATTGTAGCAGACAGAGTTTCAAACGTGACAATCCAGATTGCAAAGGGAGTTTCTCGCTTTTACGATGACTGCTCAGGTACGTATCCTACGAGTGTTAGCTTACACGGATCTGCTAATGGAAATACTGGGTCATACCAATTCAAATACGAAATGCAAGGTAACTCCAGAAGTGGTGCTGGAATTGTGTGGTGTTTACCTCATCATCAAGAAACACTCTCGCCAGATATCAAATCGAAGGAACTTAATTTCATCTTGGACTCTACAACCAAGGGCCAAATGAGAGGTTATGTGACAAATGATATTGTGATGAATGAAGAGCTCCCAGTTCAGGTTAACTGGGATCCTTGGGCTGCATTTTCAGACCGTGCACCTGAATACTCAGATAGCGCCAAGGACTTGATTAAAAGAGCTGCTCAAGAAGATGTTAAACAGGACATCGTTGGCATGGCCAATGTTGATTCAATGTACACTTCTGGTAAAATCTTAGATAAATTTGCTTACATTGCGTATGTATGCCACTTTATCTTGAGAGATGAATCACTCAGTGCTAGTGTACTTCCTAGAGTTAAAGAGGCAGTTGAGATCTTCGCCAACAACAAGCAAAAGTTCCCCTTAGTCTACGACACCACTTGGAAGGGGTTGATCAGTTCTGCTGAACCAGGCGCAGATTTTGGTAACTCTAACTACAATGATCATCACTTCCACTACGGTTACCATATCCATGCTATTGCACTTATTGCCAGAGTTGACCCATCCTGGTTGTCTCAAAACAATAATTTGGTATTAAACTACACTCTCACATTGTTGAGAGATGTGGCATCACCACAGAAGGATGAATTTTTCGTTCAATCGAGATCCTTTGACTGGTTTCATGGACACTCGTTTGCACACGGAATCTTTGCATCTGGAGATGGTAAGGACGAAGAATCCTCTTCCGAAGACTACCATTTTGCTTATGGGATGAAGTTATTTGCACAGGTTATTGGAGACAAGTCTATGGAGAGCAGAGCAAACCTCATGTTGGGAATAATGAAACGGTCAATGAACTTGTACATGTTATACTCAGACGACAACAAGGTCCAACCTGCCAACTTTATCAAGAACAAGGTTGCAGGAATATCCTTTGAAAACAAAATCGATTTTTCAACCTATTTCGGAAGAGGAACAATTGCAGATGAATGGATCCACGGTATTCACATGCTTCCGATCACACCTATATCATCGTACATAAGGGGGGCACAGTTCGTAAGAGAAGAATGGGAACAGAAATTACAAGGAATAGTTGAGCAGATCCCTGATGGATGGAAAGGGATTCTTATGCTTAATCTCGCCTTATTTGATCCGAAAGCTGCATGGAATTGGTTTGCTAGAAATGACTGGGAAGATAGGTTGATTGATAATGGGATGTCTAGAACCTGGAGTTTGGCATTCATTGCAGGAATAGGAGGCTCATAATCGATGGGACTTGGAAACTAGTAGTTGTAAAGTTTTTACGTCATTTCCAAGTACAAGTTGAAATTGTATGACAGACTGTGGAGCGAGATGATGCACTTCAACGTAGCTCAAATTAGGGACAAAAAACAAGCTAACTTTAGTAAAAGGAAACAGTGGAGGTAACAAGCAATGAAAGTTGGGGATTTGATGCTTTCAAATAGTCTAACTAACTTATGATTCGTATGCACTTAATTAAAGTTTAACTTAAATCAAGATCTTCTCATTTTTCATCTCTATTTTTCGTAAGCTATAAGGGATTTCACCAAACCCATTCCATCATGCGGTTATGATAGTTTCGCGGACATGAAAGCTCTTACCGATGCACTCACAAAGGATACATGCTTGTCCTTTAATGTACATACCAAATGAAATTACTCCATCTCTTGCATGAAGAATGATCTAAACGACTTCCAAAGACGTACTAATCGTTCCAAGTGCACAGGGATAATTCGAAAATAATTCTTGGGTGTAGCTTTGGCATGTGGGGATCACTTGCTATTGCTTGGAAAAGCGTGCCCTTCATGCCCTGTACGGATCTCGTCTATTCACCGGAATCAAATACATTTCTTTGTGACCATCTGAGCTTAGATGTTCACTACGATCATCTACATCTGGTTACATTCACAACGCTACTAAACAAACAACCAACAGCCTCCAATAGCACGTCTTGCCTCATCGTACTGCACAACAAAAAGTCTATTGTTAGTACATAATTGTCAGATTTTTCTAAGCACAGAGACACAATTCACTATTTGGGAAAGTTAGATTGCGAGCATTGACTGCGGATTACAAAACTTAAAGTTGACGGAGACTGACTGTGCCTTACCCTCTTTTTTACGTGCACATATCCACACCCACACCAAGGAGAGGCCAAAAAAAAGGCGGGTCTTCTACTTGAGTCTCGGCAAACTCTAAACTTGGAACTTGATTGTCTATGACGTTTAAAACAAAGTAGCACATTGCGTCAACTCAATACTTTGATTGCTACCCGATGAGATGGAGCAAATGATGTTAAAGACAGAACTATACGAGGTACTAGATCTTTTGAAGAACTAGTCTATATTCAGCCTTCTGCGCTTAGTACCTAAGAATCTACTTGTTTCAAACCTTAATGAATAAAGGAAGGCTACACAACCTCAAAAACACCAGTTAGCGAGATTGTATTTTCGAAAGTGTCTTAATACGGGAACAATTAAACTTTACTGACACAAATCGATCGAGAAATATGCGAGATTCATAACCAGTGAAAAGTCAAAGATCACAACCAAAATCTCATCAGCCACGGATTGTGATGTGAAGAGATTGCTGCCGAGGTTAAGAAGGAGGTGCGACAGTGAATACTTGGAAGAATGAGAGGTTTGTTTGCCATTAGGTCAAGAGATGAATAGTTCAATACGAAACCAGTTCGAATTGCCTATTTTAAACACATTAGACTCTCTTAAAGTTACTTTGTGGCGTCGTTATATGCTACGGAGCTCCGCCAATATACTTTCTCGTCTGTTTAAGCGACCCTTTGAGGGGCTGCCCTGAGCGCAGAAAACCTACAACAGGGGAAAAACCCTGAATTTGCGTCCAATCGTGAGGAATATCGAAAGACTTATGATGCACAAAGTACAATATTTCTCAGCATCCAAAAAATAAGGCAACACTACACATTAAAAGAAGGCGAGACTTCTGCCAAAATGCTCTCGAAACAATCGATGACGATCCAGTTCGCACAAAAAGTGATTGGCAAGGCAAGCAGGGACATGTCTCTATACATAAATGTGTTCTCGCGTCTTTCCGGATATGCTTCTCATTATATTTGGCTCTCTCCATCGTTGCCTGTTGACTCTTTCAACCAGATATTGTTTGCTGAACAATTACTCGTAATGCACAGCATACTGCAAACAAATACTCGCCTAATATTAATCTCCACCACAAAATATATGAACAATCATGAATTCGTAAAATGAATGTTTCACATCTCCGTAACCGATGCATTATTGTTATTATTTTCAAAATGCACCTTCTCAAAAATAACGCCCCGAACGCTGCAGCTGTTGCAAAAACTTCCAAGATGTTGGCGTTGTAGAATTCCTCCAGGTATTTAACTGCTCGAAAGTCCTTCATTTCTGATATCACAAGCTTATTCTATCCTACCAAGTGCTCCGTTAACAATGATGTTTAATAGTGTAGCTCTTTTGGCTGTAACCGCAGGTCTTGTGGTTGGAAAGCTGGTTTCTGGTATTTTTACCAGCTTAGACTCCGTTGTTTACCAAGCTGGTGCTAACTACGGGTTGGACGCCCCAAACAACCCAAGTTGGATTGCAACTTTGCAATGGTCCATCAAGAACGGCAACCTTGACGCTGGTGACACCTTCTTCCTTGATTTACCTTGTGTTTTCAAGTTTACCACAACTGACACCACTATTGCATTGAAGTCAGGTTCTACCACATTCGCTACCTGTAGCTTGAACTCAGGTGAAATTGTTACTGCCGGCTCTTCTATTGAATGTACCGCCGCTCTGTCTGTGAACAGTCAAACTGAAGCCTATGGTTCAATTAAATTCCCTGTTGCTTTCAATGTTGGTGGATCTGCTTTGTCCACCGATCTTCAAGATTCTACCTGTTTCAGTGATGGTAACACTGTCAAATTCAGCGACGGTACTAACACCCTCTCAACCACTGCTAACTTTCAACCTGGTTACACCAAGAGTAACCCTGATAACATTATTTACAACTTGAGAGTTGCCCCAATCCTTGGCAAGAGACAAAACTTCCTTGCTGCTGGTAAATGTTCAAATGGTTATTCTAGTGGTGTTTTGGGTTTCCAATTCAACAATGCTAAGTTTGACTGTTCGAGTGCTCATGCTGCCATCGCAAACCAATTGAATGCATGGTACTTCCCAACAAGTGCTGCAACTTTGGACTACACCTTCACCTGTAACTCCAACTCCTACCAAGTCAGTTACAGAAACGTTCCAGCAGGTGGCCGTCCTTTCATTGATGGTCTCTCTGTTCTCCCAAGTGGTCAAAGTGATGTCATCACATACACTAACACCTATACATGTGCTGGTAGCAGACAAACTTCCAACTCAATAACACTTAACTGGGGTACCTATAACAATGCTGGCACTGGATCGGATGGTAATGTTGTTGTCGTAACCACTAAGACTTACACTGGTGACAGAACAATTATCACTACCTTGCCTTACAACACTGCTCCAGGAAACACCAAGACTATTGAAGTTAACGTTCCAATCCCAACCGTCACCACAACCACCACTTGGACCGGTTCTGTCACAACAACTTCATACGTAACTGCCACTCCAGGTGAGACCGCTACCGAAATTGTTGAAGTACCAACTCCTAGAACTACCATTACTTCAACTTGGACTGGTGTAGGAACCACCACTTCCACTAGCCCACCAGGTCCTGATGGAGTCGAGACTGTTGTTGTTGATGTTCCAATTCCAACCGTCACCACAACAGTGACTTGGACCGGATCTATTACAACTACTTCCATTGTGACTGCCACTCCAGGTGAGACTGCTACCGAAATCGTTGAAGTACCAACTCCAAGAACTACAACCACTCAAACCTGGACTGGTGTTGGTACCACCACCATCACTAATCCACCAGGCCCTGATGGAGTCGAGACTGTTGTTGTTGACATTCCTATCCCTACTGTCACAACCACTGAGAGATGGACTGGTTCTTTCACCACTACTTCTTTCGTAACTGCTACCCCAGGTGAGACTGCTACTGAGATTGTCGAAGTCCCAACTCCAAAGACTACTGTTACCTCTACCTGGACTGGACCTGAAACTATCACCACCACTGTCCCAGCTGGACCAAACGGTACCGAGATTGTTGTCATTGAGGTCCCAGTTCCAACTGTTACAACCACTGAGAGATGGACTGGTTCTTTCACCACTACCTCTTATGTTACTGCTACCCCAGGTGAGACTGCCACTGAGATTGTCGAAGTCCCAACTCCTAAGACAACCGTTACTTCTACCTGGACTGGACCTGAGACTATCACCACCACTGTCCCAGCTGGACCAAACGGTACCGAGATTGTTGTCATTGAGGTCCCAGTTCCAACTGTTACAACCACTGAGAGATGGACTGGTTCTTTCACCACTACTTCTTTCGTAACTGCTACCCCAGGTGAGACTGCCACTGAGATTGTCGAAGTCCCAACTCCTAAGACAACCGTTACTTCTACCTGGACTGGACCTGAGACTATCACCACCACTGTCCCAGCTGGACCAAACGGTACCGAGATTGTTGTCATTGAGGTCCCAGTTCCAACTGTTACAACCACTGAGAGATGGACTGGTTCTTTCACCACTACTTCTTTCGTGACTGCTACCCCAGGTGAGACTGCCACTGAGATTGTCGAAGTCCCAACTCCAAAGACTACTGTTACCTCTACCTGGACTGGACCTGAAACTATCACCACCACTGTCCCAGCTGGACCAAACGGTACCGAGATTGTTGTCATTGAGGTCCCAGTTCCAACTGTTACAACCACTGAGAGATGGACTGGTTCTTTCACCACTACTTCTTTCGTGACTGCTACCCCAGGTGAGACTGCCACTGAGATTGTCGAAGTCCCAACTCCAATCACTACTGTTACCTCTACCTGGACTGGACCTGAAACTATCACCACCACTGTCCCAGCTGGACCAAACGGTACCGAGATTGTTGTCATTGAGGTCCCAGTTCCAACTGTTACAACCACTGAGAGATGGACTGGTTCTTTCACCACTACCTCTTATGTTACTGCTACCCCAGGTGAGACTGCCACTGAGATTGTCGAAGTCCCAACTCCAATCACTACTGTTACCTCTACCTGGACTGGACCTGAAACTATCACCACCACTGTCCCAGCTGGACCAAACGGTACCGAGATTGTTGTCATTGAGGTCCCAGTTCCAACTGTTACAACCACTGAGACTTGGACTGGTACTTTCACCACTACTTCCTTTGTAACTGCCACTCCTGGTGAGACTGCTACTGAGATTGTTGAGGTTCCAACTTCGTTCTCCACTATCAGCGTTAGCTCTGCATCCTTAACTCTGAGCCTGATTCTTTCATCATCTCAACATCAATGGAACTCATCTACCGTTTCATCGTCAAGCACTGAGTCCACTATCTTGCCACCATCAAGTTTGACATCTTCTACTGATGTACCAGTTGGCCCATCCTCTTCTACTGAAGTTCCATCGGGACCAGCTTCATCTACTGAAGTTCCATCGGGACCAGAATCATCTACTGAAGTTCCATCTGGACCAGCTTCATCTACTGAAGTTCCATCTGGACCAGCATCATCTACTGAAGTTCCATCTGGACCAGCATCATCTACTGAAGTTCCATCGGGACCAGCAACATCTACTGAAGTTCCATCGGGACCAGCATCATCTACTGACGTTCCAGCCGGACCAGCTTCTTCTACTGACGTTCCAGCCGGACCAGAATCTACAGTCACTGTCCCAGGCGGACCAGATTCAACAGTCACAGTTCCAGGCGGACCAGCGTCTAATACCGATGTACCAGCCGGACCAGCATCTAATACCGATGTACCAGCTGGCCCAGAATCAACAGTCACAGTTCCAGCTGGACCAGAATCTACTGTCACAGTTCCAGCCGGACCAGCATCTAACACCGATATTCCAGCCGGACCAGCATCTAACACCGATGTACCATCAGGACCAGCATCCCCAGCACCTGAAGCACCTTCTCCAGCTGGACCAGCTGAGACCCCAGCACAGCCTGAAGCTCCAGCAACAACGAGTTTGCCAGCCGACACTCAGACTACACAGAACGTGGAAACTGTTAGCCAATACGTAACTAGTTCCAGTTCTGCACTGGTCGGTACTTACTCCATTTCTACTTATGAACAAGCTGCTCCTGCCACAGCTGTTTCGAAGTTCTCTTTCACTTTGATTTTCCTCTTAACTTTCTTCTTCTAATTGGTTCATTCCATTAACGTTTTATATTTCTCTTATTCCCGGTTCCCTTTGAGTTCGCATCAATGTCTTATAGATTTAATAACATGTCATAAAGATAACTATCGTAGTACTCAAGCTGCTAACAGTTTAAAATTATACTTGTGTGCAATATGAAAAAACATTTCATAACAAGTGATCCATCTTCAATAAGATAATGATTTCTGTCATTCTTGATTATAAGTCTGACTACGGTTATACTTCATTCAGCAATGTTAATCACTAATTTGGATATTTCAAACGTGAGCAGCGTGTCAACAATAGAGAATAATAACCTCTTTCTACAATGTCATAAAGAGTAAACTTAATAAAATGATTATGAGTACAAATGAGAGATAGAGGTACATTCCCAATAAACGTTAATGTTAATATGAGAATGTACCTACTCATATCCAGATTTATTAAAAACACGTTTATCAAACATTGTTTTTGATAAGATTTCAATAAAAAAAAATACAATCGTTTAAAATGTCGTGTGACATAATTTTGCCGTTTTCTTGGTCAGCAAAGAGCGAACATTTGAATATCAATTTTTTAAATTGAGAATTCTACTTATACATCTTGTTATTACTTCAGCTAGTTGCTTTAGTTTTTTAAGATGTTAGCTCAGTATACTAACTAACCAAACACATGTATGCCAGACTAGGAGGTGTATTATCTAAAAGTTGGCCTATGAAGTGCACAATATTTTGAAGGTCACCAGTTTCTACTATTGCGGCGTCAAAGAGTCGTTCTGACCTGTGCCTACAATTTGTTCAGTTAGTTAAACCACCTGACTGCTTCCCTCAGATTACGAAATGCTAAACTTCTCCTGGCGATTCCTTGAATAGCCATCTATATCAACATGGCTAGAATTGGACGTAACCTGAACATACTGGACAACGTGAATATTACCCCAATAGATTCAACAAAAAAGGAAGTTTACCTATGATTTTAGAATTGGTTGATGTTAGGGGCCATTATTATGATAAAGAGGAGATAATCTCGAGATTTATTTGTTAATAGTGTATTAATTCAAGTTGATTGTTGGTCCACTGTTGGTTGAATATAGGAGCTAGTATACCCAGGTTTCGTTAATAAGGAAGCAGCCGACCAGCCAAATAATATCCAATAGTACCGAAGTGCTATTTATTCAATTTAACTTAGAGCTCACTTCTACTGATGAGAATGCCTACAAATGCAAAAATATGCTGAAGTAGCTTAAAGAGAGACGGCTAGATTATATTCTAAGCCGTTGAATTCTGTATACTAAATCAGGTTAAATTTCATATTGAAAACCAAGGGCTTGGAACCCACACAAATTACATGTTTAGAATTCGAAAAACCCAATCTAATTGATACTCCACATTAACTGAAGACTCAGAGATGGCCTAATGGTTGACTTCAAAGTAAAGTTTGGAATTCGGGTGCAAAATCCGTACACGTAATCTACAAGAGCATGAATACTATTTGACTGCTTGTTTCATAGTATTTTTCTGGATAGTGATATTAACAAGAAATCGAAGATCTTAAGTACGGTACAGCCCGATTGGAAATAGACTTGTCTGAATGGTGGGTGATACAGTTAAGGCCAGCAATGTAGAGGTGAGACGAAAAATCAGACAAATTGAAAGATAGGATTTAAGTTGATCCAAGAATTCAATAAGAAGAAGCTCCTTTCGACACCAAGGCATAATTTTTGGAACAACGACAAGATGATGAGTGATGGTCGTATAATCACATCTTCCAGGCAAGTACTTAAAGGTGGTCCATCTGAATAGGGTCATCATCAAGCATTTTTCCACAGTTACAACTGATTTAGAATCAGCCGGATGTGACAAGAGAAAAGGAAGTTGTTTTTAGTGATGGTGGAATGAGCGATAGTACCTTTTTCTTTTGGCATAATTTTATTATATTGCGACAGTATTGGGGCGATAATCTAGAAGCTAGCATGAAAACAGCCGCTGACAGGTGGGTTGAATTGGCCAAAATTCCAGAGTCCAATCTTTAGACAGGTACAGTAAAAGTTTAGGCTCAATAATTAATACATTGTGAAAATTTCTGAAATCGCATTTACGTCTTGTCGTTTTCGGCACCTGGGACCTCACAAATGATTGCAAAGAGTGGTAAGCAATTGAGAGTGATGAGCATGGGAGTTGGACTCCTAATTTCGATGCTTACAGTGAGGCTGCTCGGCGTGGTACCACTATTCTGCCTTACACTGACGTAGTTGGTAGCTTTAAGTTATTTCCATAGTTACTGATATTTATATACTTACGTCCTCTTATTTTGACGAGTTCACACCAGAAAGTAGTACTGAACCTTGAATTGGAGGATTTACAAGTTTCGAAGGCGATTCAATTATTACACTGGTATTGATACCTCAACTGTGCCCTCGTCTAATACTAGCTTTGGCCCTGAGTCTGGCACTGGTACCAAGTCTGGTACAGGAGCCACAGGTTCAGGTACTTCAACATCTGTCAACGGTGCGGTGAACGCTGGATTTGTAGGATTCGGTTACTTGGTCACCATGATGGTTGCAATTGCTTCAACCCTTGGTATTTATTGTTCGTAAATAATTTGAGTAACAAGAAATATTTAAAACTAATAATCTAAACATTCACACTGATAAAAAATTTTTAATATAGCTTAACTAGTATTCGACAGTTTGACAAACGTATTTCCTAAAATTTATTCTACGATCAACTGAAGAGTTAAAAAAAAAGTGGTAAAAGAGAACGAAGTTTACAGCCTTCATGCTTGTTGCAATCTGCTAAAATAAGCTAACAGATGAAGAGTTGACTAATGGCCGTTTGTCATATACAGTGGCGACACCACTTCGCAGCTGTAAATAAACAAGTAGGTCATTGACTTATTAACCTAACCTCACTCCTCTAAGTCATTTCCTTATTATCTTCCCTCTTGATTATAGGAAAAACCTGCCTCCTAATAGAATCAATTTATCTAGAACGTGGAGCTTAAGATCATTTTTGTTTTTTTGCTAAAAATAGCCTCATTTTTTTTTGCAAGCATGATTTGGCCCCCTGCATCGAAGAAGTCTCAACCTCGAT